>CM077169.1:49941679-50464179 GCA_039654105.1 Coreius guichenoti | reverse complement strand
GCCTTTGTGAGTTACAATCATCCTTGGTTTCCCTTAATAGCTAATACAGCACCGTTTAAGAGTCCAGAGTGTAAAAAAACACTTAAAGGGCTGACATCTGCAAATTTGTAAAGAGTTAAGGATAATAGCCCTTGTGAAAAAGTAAACTTTAGCATACTTTTAAAAGAAGTTATGTGGATTATGGAAATAACATACTTCAAAATAATACACTTAATGTTATATAATAACTTGTTTTCGTACACTTAAATGCATATTAAAATGTATCATTATTTAAATGCATTTAGCTGAATTTTAGAGTGTTTTTGACCCACTTAAGTAGGGCTGGACCAGAATATTCGTTCGGTGGGATGGTATTAGATTTCCAATTTTGGGATTCATATATATATTTATTATTATTATTATTATTATTATTATTATTATTATTATTATTATTATTATTATTTATTTATTTTTTTATTTATTTTTTTTACTCGCACACCTGGCATCCCCCTCGAAACGGTTCTCATTCGCACTTGAATATGTTTACACAATAAAATCTGGCGAAATACAATACTTTTTTTTTTTTTTTTTTTTAATACAATTATCTTATAGCCTAGCCGTTTTTAATAGGATGGACAGTTGAATAGGAACTCAACCTTGTTATACTTAATAAATATGTTTGCTTCTTCTTAGCGTTCCCTGCAACGGAGTATTCTCTGTCTAGAGCGCACGACTGCATGAGCTTATATGGAAGAAGCGCATGCCTGAGCTTGCATTTTGGGTTAAGCTGCGTTGGTTTGACATTGTATATTAGACATTCAAAATATATTAGCCTTTTTACCCGTTAGGGATGTGACAGTGAAATTTCCCTCACCGTCACATTATAGTGCATGTGCACTGTGCGGCCGTGCGCATTTTACTTTCGGTTTAGAATTAGCGCCAATTCAGGGGCGGGTTGCTTGAATGGTGGGTTCATTAGCATATTATTCTTAATGAAAAACACAACAACAAAACAGTACAATGACAAACTCCCTTAAATAAGCGCTTTTACATTTCGCTTTGAAACCAAATCTTCCGCAATCATCTTGTCATTCAGCTTCTCACTCTCGTAATGAATGAAATCTGACTCCTGCTACTGGTCTGTGCTGCCACTCTTGTTTGGCTCACGCTGCACGTTCAGTTTTTAATTGTAGTTAATCTGTTCTCTAACTGAACTAAATTATTTTTACTACTATAAAATATCAAAACGACAGTGTGGGCGGTGCCGCAGTGGGCAAGTGATGTAACCGGTGTTATACCTGAACACCGGTAACACCGACTATCGCAGCAAGCCTATTACCCGTTATTATCAATCAAGTTTTTGGGCTTTTAGTATGAATATGTTGGCCTTACTGTTATCTATAAGCTAGAGTGCTCCAAAACAATGACAATATTCGCATTTAGAAGATATAAGAATTCAAAACTCAGTCTCTCACTTCCGCCAATAAGGATCAATGATTTTGATGACATCACTCTGCACTTCAGCTTCTCATCAGATTTTCTGTCCAATCAAATGCTTTCTAGAATCTGAAGCCCCTACATTATAAACAGACGCTGAAGCTGTGACTGAAATCAGTCACTTGTTCCCACATTTACTATTTTCTACATAGTGAATGGCATATAGTGCACTATATAGGGGATAGGGAACAATTCAGACAGTGTAAATATGCTTTCCATTGGGGAATGAAGTCTGGTTTCATGTTAGTGTCACGTGAACCGCCGCAGCTCTGGTTCAGAGACACGACAGCACAGAGCGGATCATGTGATCGAGTCGGTCCAGAGACACGACAGCACAGAACGGATCATGTGATCGAGTCGATCCAGAGACACGTTAGCACAGAGCGGATCATGTGATCGAGTCGTCCAGAGACACGATAGCACAGAGCCGATCATGTGATCGAGTCGATCCAGAGACATGATAGCACAGAGCCGATCATGTGATCGAGTCGGCCCAGAGACATGATAGCACAGAGCGGATCATGTGATCGAGTCGATCCAGAGACACAATAGCACAGAGCGGATCATATGATCGAGTCGGTCCAGAGACACGATAGCACAGAGCGGATCATGTGATCGAGTCGATCCAGAGACACGATAGCACAGAGTGGATCATGTGATCAAATCGGCGCAAACCAGAAAACGTATCGGACCCGTTTGAATTCTGCACAGAATGCTGTATTTTAAAGCGATATGGAGGAGATTAGGAGGAGAAACGGTTAAAGATTAGGAGGAAACTGAGGCTTTACCGAGCTCAACGGCTCTGGCCGAGCTGTGATATAAACTAAACGCTATTGGCTATTTTAAAAAAGGGGAGGAGCTGATCGATATGTCCCGCCCTGTCTTCCAGTTTCAGTGGAAACTAAGTCAACACATTGAATAATGCTGCGCGTTTCAAGGCACTTCAGTGGGACTTTAAGCAGACTCTCTGCCAATACTCTAATGAGAGTTAGTTGAACAGTAGTGGCAAAGTTACTTATAGTTAGTAGAATGTCTAAAGCTAAATGTAAAAAGTAGATGTTATTTTGCTGGTAATTCCCTTTGCATGTGGGGCAGTGTGGTAATCTCGTTAAAGGATAAGTACTGATGGTTCATTAGCAGGTTGGTGAGGCTTTTCCGCACAAATGAGGGATTAATGTCTCTGTGTGAACGCGACAGAGAAGAAAGAGAAAGCCTTGAGGGAAAACACAGACAGCAGGGATCATGATTTGAAGGCAAACTTCTAGACGACAATCTGGTACAGAGGTAAATATGAGTAGGATTTGAGGAGTAGAATGTGATTGCTGTGTTGTGTACTAGTAAACATTCACCTGAGCCGTTGTGCACATTCTGTGTGCTTTATTACGAAAACAATGACAACTGCGATGACAGACAGATGTCTGGCACTGTTGAAGTTGATCGTAACAGATGCATTTGGGTGGTCGTCAAATGGATATTGTTTCCCCTTTGCTTCTCTATTCCCTTTAAAGTAATTTCCTTAATGGTGATTTGAGGAACAGGTTGTACTAGATGTAGGTCAAACTTTTTAGCACCGATGCAGGGTTTGGAGAGACTTGATGTGAAAACCAAAAGGAGCGGTATAAGAAAAATTATCTAAAACTGTCCCAACCACACCGACTGAAGTTTTCAGTGTGACAGCAAAATTGTCGATCAAGCTGACAAAATCACAGCCGATCAATATGTGATGGGGATTATTAGTACAATATTACTCTTTAAGTTGTATGAGTTTTTTTAGGCCTTTCAACATTAATGTAGCTGGACTAGCCGGTCTTTGTGTTATTTCAGCTACTTTTTATAGTTTATGTAAGGAATTATTATCGACGGTCCGTTGCATTTATTAGAAAAATAATGCACACCCGAAGTGGTAATGGTAATTTTTCAATAATTCAACGGCCCAGAGTCAATTTTTTCCGCTTATGCTGCCGTTACCACACCCCAACACATTGTTCAGATGATTTATTTCAAGACATTTGTCAGATTTTTGTCCTTAAATGGTCTTGTGTGTAGGACTAATTTCTTACGCATCTAATCTCAAGCCTCCATTTCAAGTTCCAAAACGTAATTTTAGAGCTAGTAACGGAGCCTTCAGCCACTGATAGCAGACTATTGCAGTTATTAATACAGTGAGAGAGAGAGAGAGAGGGAGATTAAGTGTGTGTGAATGTGAGTCTGTGTGTCTCTCTGTGTTCATAAGCAGCATCTCTACTAATAGTGAAACTGTAAGTTTATCTGCTTCAAGAACAGCGGCGTTATTACCTCGCTAGTGAGAAATGTCATGTAGCTTTTAAGTTGCTAAACTATTTTACTGATAAAATTGTTCAGTGTCATTGTGGGTTTTGGTTCTTTTGCTGTTGTCAGCTGTAAGGACCTTTTGAAATAACTGAAATCATTTGGCGAAGTGATATGAAACTGTAATGCGGTCAAAACCTGCCTGGAACTACTTTATCTGCATTTCACTGAAAATAATTGCACACCTTAGAACGTTTCTAAGCATTCAGATTCAAGCATTCAACAGCCCCGTAGTATAAATACTTTATATACTACTGTCATGATTTAGTCAAGACACTAGTGATGAAAAGGCGTGTACACAGTTATTTTTGAGGCATATGCATTTGTAAGTTTCCCTTTCGGATGCAAATCTATGGGAGGAGAGTATTTAAATGAATCCTGCAAGGTGAAGACACGTCATCCATTGTATCGGTTAACTTGTAGTCGAGCAAAATAAAATTCATATATACAGTGGGGAGAACAAGTATTTGATACACTGCCGATTTTGCAGGTTTGCCCACTTACAAAGCATGTAGAAGTCTGTAATTTTTATCATAGATACTCTTCAACTGTGAGTGACGGAATCTAAAACAAAAATCCAGAAAATCACATTGTATGATTTTTAAGTAATTAATTTGCATTTTATTGCATGACATAAGTATTTGATACATCAGAAAAGCAGAACTTAATATTTGGTACAGAAACCTTTGTTTGCAATTACAGAGATCATACGTTTCCTGTAGTTCTTGACCAGGTTTGCACACACTGCAGCAGGGATTTTGGCCCACTCCTCCATACAGACCTTCTCCAGATCCTTCAGGTTTCGGGGCTGTCGCTGGGCAATACGGACTTTCAGCTCCCTCCAAAGATTTTCTATTGGGTTCAGGTCTGGAGACTGGCTAGGCCACTCCAGGACCTTGAGATGCTTCTTACGGAGCCACTCCTTAGTTGCCCTGGCTGTGTGTTTTCGCTCGTTGTCATGCTGGAAGACCCAGCCATGACCCATCTTCAATGCTCTTACTGAGGGAAGGAGGTTGTTGGCCAAGATCTTGTGATACATGGCCCTATCCATCCTCCCCTCAATACGGTGCAGTCGTCCTGTCCCCTTTGCAGAAAAGCATCCCCAAAGAATGATGTTTCCACCTCCATGCTTCACGGTTGGGATAGTGTTCTTGGGGTTGTACTCATCCTTCTTCTTCCTCCAAACACGGTGAGTGGAGTTTAGACCAAAAAGTTCTATTTTTGTCTCATCAGACCACATGACCTTCTCCCATTCCTCCTCTGGATCATCCAGATGGTCATTGGCAAACTTCAGACGGGCCTGGACATGCGCTGGCTTGAGCAGGGGGACCTTGCGTGCGCTGCAGGATTTTAATCCATGACGGCGTAGTGTGTTACTAATGGTTTTCTTTGAGACTGTGGTCCCAGCTCTCTTCAGGTCATTGACCAGGTCCTGCCGTGTAGTTCTGGGCTGATCCCTCACCTTCCTCATGATCATTGATGCCCCACGAGGTGAGATCTTGCATGGTGCCCCAGACCGAGGGAGATTGACCGTCATCTTGAACTTCTTCCATTTTCTAATAATTGCGCCAACAGTTGTTGCCTTCTCACCAAGCTGCTTGCCTGTTGTCCTGTAGCCCATCCCAGCCTTGTGCAGGTCTACAAATTTATCCCTGATGTCCTTACACAGCTCTCTGGTCTTGGCCATTGTGGAGAGGTTGGAGTCTGTTTGATTGAGTGTGTGGACGGGTGTCTTTTATACAGGTAACGAGTTCAAACAGGTGCAGTTAATACAGGTAATGAGTGGAGAACAGGAGGGCTTCTTAAAGAAAAACGAACAGGTCTGTGAGAGCCGGAATTCTTACTGGTTGGTAGGTGATCAAATACTTATGTCATGCAATAAAATGCAAATTAATTATTTAAAAATCATACAATGTGATTTTCTGGATTTTAGATTCCGTCACTCACAGTTGAAGAGTACCTATGATAAAAATTACAGACTTCTACATGCTTTGTAAGTGGGAAAACCTGCAAAATCGGCAGTGTATCAAATACTTGTTCACCCCACTGTATCAACCTAGTATTTGTAGAATGGAATAACATCATTGATGCCATGTTCAGTGCTAGTGAACATACATATTTAAATACTTTCTGTTTGTGCAATTTGTGCTATTCAGCTTACTGCTAACCACAGTCCCACTGACTATTTCTGGATATCCACCACACAATGCCAACCTGTACTTTTCACTGCCCTTTCCAAGAAGGAAGACGTAGTTTTTAATTTCATACGTGGGTGCCTGTAAGGAAAACAGACTTTTTAAAACTTTCCCCAGGTGATGTCTGTTCCTTCCGGCTGTACATGCCTAAATTCTTGTTTTGTGGGCACTGCTTTACAGATTGCAATGGTATATTTAGATGCTTTGTTTTAAACTATGCAAGATATTTTTAGTTGCTTGGCTGTCAGTAAGTCGCAGCAGAGCGCCTGAGGGTCAGGCATAGTTACTCGAATGATACTGGACTGATTGGAATAGCTGTCTGAGCCTCAAATAAATGCTGATGCAGTCATGCTATTGAATGATCTGTCATCTGGGTCAACAAGTTCAGAGGTGGTTTTGGCCACTCAAAGTTTCCCAATGACAGCTAAAGCACGTTTTAGTTATACACCTGCTGTGCTACATCAAATCAAGAATCTGAAACAGGACAGTAATGCTTGTACAATAGGTTTTTCTTTATTGTACAGTAGTGACAAATTTACCACGTCAGCATTAAGTCTATTCTTTAAATTATCATACAGATGCATTGTTTCTAACTTGCTTACTTCCAATTATCTCATCAAAATGGTCATTTTTAGAAAACCCAATGTTATTGTAAGTTTTTTTCATATATTATTGCATCATGCCTGGTTGGGACAAAGGGTCCAGCAACAAGTCTGTCTACACTGTACACATAAATGTTGCAGAATGTTTCAGTCCTATGATAAAGCAAACTTCGTTTCACCTTATTTATTTTTACAATCGACTGGAAGTGCTTATTCAGATCTGCCTTCATCCAATCAACAAATGATGGCAGCCCTACATTATTTCTTTGTTAATTTATTGCTCATGGATGTGTCACAATACAAAAAAAGATCTGTTGCTACTTTGTTTCATTGTGACTTTAAAAGCTGTAGCTCAACTGGTGACATGTAACTCTAACAATATCAAGGTCATGGGTTAGATTCCCAAAGAATGTGTGTACTGATAAAAGTTTGAATGTGTTGTACCAGTAAGTCACTTTGCGTGAAAGGATCTGAAGAATAACATTAAGTAAACCTCCATTGTATGAGTTCTCACTAGTTTTGGGAGAATTTATCACTGCTGTACATTTAGAGCTGCACGATTAATAGTTAAAAGATCACAATCTCAATTCAAACACCCACGTGATCTTATTACTAAATGTCAACGATTCGCCTGTGTCTATTAAACCTCAAATCTGCGTTGTCGCTGCCGCTGGTCCAGAGAATGCAGTCATCATGTATAGGTATGAAACAGCTTCACAAACAGTCTTTTCAACCACACAGTATCATTATTTCTGTGTTACAAATGTTCAATTTATCACAGAAGTGCTGGGATAAAAGTTTATAGATCGGATATAAAACATTGATGTCTTCGATAGAGATCAAAATAGAGCAAATCACCTTTTGAGAGTAACTTGCCGCTTCAAATAACAATTGTATCAATTACATTGTTACACCAGTAGGTGGCGACAAGTGTTAAAAAATGTATTTGTCATTGAATCATTCACTCAAGATTTGTTAAAAAATTCTGATTCATCCAGTAATGAAACAAGTGAAGTCTTTATGAGTGAGTCATTGAATCATTCATTCGATATTATTTTTTTAATTATTATTTTTTTCAAAATAAATATTTCATTCAAATTAATGAAACATTTCTTAAATTGACTGCAGCAATTAACATTTTGTCAGAACCTCTAGTAAATTACATGTTATTTTGTTTAGTTGTCTGTTCAGGATCGTGGGAGAATCGTGATCTCTTTTTGAAACAAAAAAAATGTGATTCTCAATTTATCGTGCAGCTCCTGTGCATAGGTTATAAACTAAATATGTATGGATGTCTCTGACTAGGAGTAACGGTTGAATAAAACAGCAGATTGATTAAATTGCATCAATAAACTCATTTTACCTGACAGACCTCAATTCTTATATATGATGATGTTGATATTTACACTCCTTTACATGTTATGATAGAGAACATTATTTGAATAAATTGCATATGTATATCGTCATATCTGATAATACAGTCATAATAAATGTAATTTCTTATGTTTTTTTGTATATGTATATCGATCCTTATTTCAAATACAGTTTGAATCTTATTAGCATATTAAAATACTTGTTATTCATCATTAAGTAGTATTGTATTTTAATGGAAACATATTTAGGTAATACATTCACTATTAACTATGACTTTTGCCTCAATAAACTCCTAATTACTGCTTATTAATAGTTAATAAGGTAGTTAAGTATTAAGGATTAAGGGATGTAGAATAAGGTCATACAGAATAAGGCATTAATATGTGCTTTATAAGTGCTAATAAACAGCCAATATCATAATAATATGCATGATAATAAGCAACTAGTTAATAGTGAGAATTGAACCCTAAAATAAAGTGTCACCCATATTTATACTGTAGTAGAAGTTAGAATCAAGGATAAACTGAAACTCACAGCATTTCAACACAACTTCTGCTCACATATTTGAAGGCTGCTATTGGATCATTGAGGGTAAAAACGTCATTATGCGACTAAGCAGAGCGTTTACAACCTACTAACTACACTCTGCCTTAAGGAGAAACCGTGCAACCGAAAAAATTGAGTTGGTTACAAACTGGCTAATAGTTAGTAAGCCTCTAGTGTGAACTGTACATTTCAATTTAAGTGAGAATTTACGAGCGGTTGGTGCAACCCTACCCTGCTGATGTAGTACATCTGTTACTAAGATTTAAGGTTTTTCAGACACTTTTATAAGCTGTTTGTGCCTTGGACTTGCAGCTATGTGCATGCGGTCACATTGTTCAGCGTTGCCCTGCAGACTTTGTTCTCAGCTAGTGAAAGATGTGAAGGACAAGAGCTCTAAAAAAAGAGAGCCAGGGGCTTATGAGTGATTGCCTACTGGAATAATGGCCACTGTTGATAAATAGATGACTGTGGCACCTGAGTTAGCGGGGGCTCTGGGGCCTCCAGCTGCCATGGCGACAGAATTCCAAGGCTCGCCATTGGCTGACGTGTTGGACAGCTGATGGGGGTTTGGAGTGAGGTATAAAGGGCTGTGATTTTGTCTCAGCTGTGGGTCTAAGTTAGGTATATTCTGTGTAGTTGCAAGGTCAGATTGTTTTTATAGACTATAACTGGAGTTTTTCAGATTATTTGGCACCTAGAGAAGTTGCTAACCATACCATGCCTGGTGTCAGCTTGGACCCCACGCCAAATCTAGGCGACGAAGTCAGTCTCCCGCTCCATCTGGATCAAGATTGTGCCGAGTCGGGCCTAGAGGCCGTGATTGGAGACCTTTTGTTACAGACGGTTGAAGATGAAGATGGAAAAGCCAGTGATGAGCGCTTTTATGAGCTGGAACTCAATCTTCAACGAGCCGTGCAAGAGATTCATTGCGATTTGAAGGTTTTCGGCAGAAATATCGAGGCACGTCTGGAGGAAGCAACAACGCCTGTTGTCGAGGCAATTGCCACCTTACAATATGAAAATGCAAGTTTAAGGATCCTGCAAGAGAAGCTTGCAAGGCAAGTATTGGCGCTTTGTGATGCCCTTGGACTGCCTGAACCGAAACTGACCGAAGAGCAAGACGTCGATCCAGCAAATGGCAATCCATCTGATGTTGAAGTAAACCCAGTGCTACACCCTCCTGCCTTTGCTGCGGTTTGCCACACATCGCCTGTATCGTCTCCAACCGCCAGTGTCTCACGGAGCAATAGCATGGTAGTATAAGAGTGTGTGTATTTTCCAGACCTTGCTGAGGCAAAGAATCACTACTGCACATGTTTTGCGATAATGTAAGCGAAAAACAGACTTGCACTGTGAATCAAACCATATCTAGAGAGCACTTGGGATGTGCTCTTTTGATTTGGGAACTAATAGCAATGACCTGGCAACCTCTAAAAACACCTAACGTGGTTTGTAAAAGTGATTTCATCCTGTAGGTGATCTGTGACTCAGAAAGATGCATATTTTAAACTTTTGCAAAATTGGAAAAGGTGGTATTTTGCATATTTATGCTTATTATGAATGATGGAAAATCTGCTGTCATCATTTGGATGGTTTTCGGTTTGAAAGCATCGTTTTTCCACTATGTGTTATTAGTCATATGCACTTATGGTAAATAATGTGGGCTGGAAAATCTGCCAATCTAAATGTAGGGGTTCAAGTTAAAACTTTAAAATGCTTAAGATTTTCTTTAATTGAAGCCATTGCTCTTTCTTCAAAAATAGACTGAAATTGGAAACGAGTGTAAACTTCCCATCAGAGTCCCATCTACAATAGTATGAATAATTAATTTTGTGTGCATTAAATTATGCTTCAAATAGATTTTATGGCTTAGCACAGTACATTTGAAAAATAATGAATCATGTGGCCCATTGCTGTCTGATTAATTGAAAGTCTTAGTGTTTGAGTTTGCTTCCAGGAAGAGATTTGATTCATTCAGATCAGAGTTTCCAGGGATCTTTTGATTTAGGACAAGTTGCGCTCTAGATATAGTGTGTAAGTAGTTCAGTTGGAGGGAAAAAGTTGGTAGTAATTTAATTTTGCATGCATATACTAAAGTGAACATTAGTTCCCTAGATTTGAAAACAGTAAGGTTTGTTTATTGCTTGGATATCAAAATTGGGTTAAAACCCATCTGAACTGGCTGGTGTGAAGCAAAGCCTTGGTAATCGGGGATTAGTAAAAGGTAAAAAGATGGTAACTCGTTGTGGCACAAGATTTGCAGTGGGTATAAGAGTCTATTTCTGTATGTGTCTGGTGCAGGTCTTTGTATGTGTTTGGTGTTGGATGATGTGCATCGCTGGGAGTGGATGCCAGACTCGGGGTCAATCTGGAAAATGGCACTTTTGCATTACATTTTAATAAGACTGCCAAAATTAGCACATTACCTCATGAGATTAATTAAATAAGTCTAATCCTGCTAAATACATTTAACACCCTTAATGCATTAACCTGATTTGACTTAGATTTATGCAGATCATAAAGTTGTGCTTTTTGTCTTTGTCTCAAGCATCCCATACCTTGGATATCTAATTTTCCATTCTCTCAAAGTGCTAATGCTCTAAACCCTCTCCTTTACTAACCGTTCAACCCAGCATGCACTTCCACGGCGCTGGCGGTTTGTTAAAGGAGAGATCAGTGAAGAACCGAGTGTGACACGGATGAGAGCGGCAGGCTAAGGCTCTCAGGGACATTCACAGAAATCATTGAGCTCTCATTCCTGTCTAAATGTCAGCGAGCTTCCACGGCTTTTGTGTAAACACAGCTGTAGACATAGATCAGATTCAGAAACATTCCCTGCCTCCCACCAGCCCCTTTTTCCATCTCCTCTTTCTGCTGTAATGGTTTCACTAACTCTTTCTTGCCCATCTCTCCATCGCCCTTTGCCAGTTTTATTTTTGGACGGGTATTTTTATTGTCCCTGCTTTTAATTCCTGATGTCAATTGTGTTGCTGTCGATTATAACCTGCTTTAGGGATTAGCTGCTCAGGGTTATAAATGTCATCACTGTATTTTTAGTGTCATAGTATCAGATCTTAATAGGCATCTGTCTGTCAGCATTATCATTTTCAGTAAAATGCATTTTAACATGAATTTTGTGATGATCATGCATCTTTTTTTACAATTACAGTGACAACTTTGGAATGTTATACATGGTTTTATAATTTATTTATTTTTGTATAAATAAGTAGGAAAGACATTTATTTGGATAAATTTTTAGATGAAATGAACTGGGAATCTGAAATTTAAAGACAATTTAAGTTCTAATTAAAATTGTAGTGTAACTGCTGTTATCACAGTATAACAGCAAAAGGAACAGTTAAGTTCTTCCTTAAGCGAAAGGTCATGTGTGGTGAGGCAATAGTCAGTGAATTTATACATTTATATTTTTACATTCAAGTCCATGAAAAATATCAGAATATTCTTTGAATGTTATTTGTGCTACACGTATAACCCTGTTACACCATCTATGATAGCTTATTCCTCAACATCTTTTAAAATAATGATAAAAATATCATATCACAGGGCTCGACAATAAGGATCGGGCCATCTTCACGGAAGTTGATAATTTGCACGTGATTTTAAGCCTTGCCAACTTAAATATTCAAGCGCAAGTAGCCGTGCAAGTACCCGCGTCCCTCAGTTTGGTGCTCGCGCGCTGTGTGATAAGTTTTGCGTGCGCAGCAAGATGCATGTGTAACAGTATATTGGATCCGTGCAGCTCTTAAAGTGACAGCAGCCTAATATTCCTGCGGCCGTCTGTTTTTATATGTTAATCAAAC
Source organism: Coreius guichenoti (assembly GCA_039654105.1). NCBI lineage: Eukaryota > Metazoa > Chordata > Actinopteri > Cypriniformes > Gobionidae > Coreius > Coreius guichenoti. The sequence goes on along the minus strand of CM077169.1, from coordinate 50,451,837 downwards.
AAAAGACTCACTGATCTTGACTGAATAACTTTAATAAGGGTTAATCTGTATTTATAGTGATATTTTACATTTGATAATTTCTGTATCTGAAAATCTAGTTTAGACCTACATGAAAAACCTGTTTATTTCATTTGTATATGTTTGTTCTGTTGTATTTATTTGTGCTATTGTGCTGCCTTATTTTATTGTTGACTGTCTTTTAACAATATTTAAAGTTTATATGAGTTAGGCTAGTAGTTTTTGGTGTCATAAACTTATTTATTAAGGTTACATGGATCAAAACAATAACTAGGCCTATTTTATTTTAGGTTTATTTTTGTGGTGGGGCCACTGAAAATTTTGGCAGGGCAAGTAAAAACTTGAACCACTGGCCAGACCGGGCCAGTAGAAAAAATCCTTAGCGTTGAGCCCTGTATCATATGATATCAGTGGCAAATTATCAGTAAATTTAGTTTTAATGGTGTTCAAATGCTGTTTAGTGTTGTCACCCTAATCCTCATGCATTTCTTCTGTTTACTAACCACAGTACTTTGTTAAAAGGATAGCTTGACTTTAGTTTAACTAGTTTGAATAAGTAGCTTGTCTCTCAATGTAAAAAAAAAGTCTAAACTTTAACGGTAATAAAACAGATTCATTGTATGTACTGGAAACCACAGCTGCTAAGTTCATCGCAAATAGCTTTTCCACAAAATGTACAGCATTTTACAGTAAAATTACATTACATCTCCCATTAGATTTATTCTCCCATTAGACTATTTCAGTTTTTCAATGTAGAGTAAGAAATCTTGCCATTTAACCAATTTTTACAGTTTTGTTTTAAATTATGGTAATTTCTGACAGTGTACCTTTTATAATGTATCATGTATACAGGTGTCATGTTGCTGTCTTTCTATCCCTCCACACACACAGATGGAGACGGAGCCCATTTCTCTTGTGGGTGAATCTGTGAGTGACATGGCTCATGAAGTCCCTGTGCTTCCGAATGGCTCATCCATGACCTCCGTCAAAAGTGAGGCGCAAAGTGAGAAGCTGACCTCAGAGAAGCTGCAGGACATTGAGGACGAGGAGATCCTGGACAAAATGGTACTTCATTTATCCCGCTGAACACTAATATACCAATTATATACAATCTTACGTATATACAATCTCTTAATTATCTAAATCCCTTAAATACTTTCTCCTGGCGTGTGCCCAAACATCAGACCTTTAAGACTTTTTCACCTACGACATCTGATCTTATCTTCATTAATATATTTAGAGAATCGCTTACTCTTGCTTTGAACAAAACCGACCAATATTTAAAATAATAGTTCACCCAAAAATGAAAATTTCCTGATTATTTCTTTTTTCAGCCGAAGAGAAATTAAAGTTTTTGAGGAAAACATTCCAGGATTTTTCTCCATCTAATTCAAGTGAACGCAGTCAATATTTGATGGTCCAAAAACCATATTTAGGCAGCTTTGAAGTAATCCACACGACTCCAGCTGACGAATAAGTGTCTACTCTAGTGAAACGATCAGTCGTTTAAAAAAATAAAATAAAAATATATATACTTTTTAACTAAAAAAAAATTCGCCTTGGTCCAGCTCTGTGATGCACGACTTCGATACCGTTGAGTTCACAACCTCTCAGAAAGCAGCAAGAACCAAGTAAATAATCAGAAAATTTTAATTTGAGTGAACTATTCCTTTACATCTCTTAATAGAACAAAACCAACCAATATTTAAATATCATACTTGTCTATGAACGCTAAGACATGTACCCAAGTGTCTGCAGCACTGATATATGTACTAGACAACACTATACTGTAAATACAATAAAGCTACAGTAGATATAAAATCACTTGTATCATCGTTTTATATCATATCATATCGCCCAGCCCTAAATCTTGCACTATGTAAAGGCATTATTGACATAACAGTAAGACTTTCTGTAAAGCTGCTTTGAAACAATGTGTATTTGTGAAAAGCACTATGCAAATAAATTTGACTTGACTTGATGTACAAATGTCACCAAATAAATAAAAATGATCAAAGATGTGTTGACACACTGAGACGTGATGCTCATCTGGGCAACACAAGTTTAAATTTGGCTCGCAACATTCCTCTTCTCCACATAATTTTCCTGTTCTGTCTTTTAAAGAGATAGAAAGTCATCAATTTGCCCTGTTTACTTGAAATACTTAATAATATTAAGTTCCAGGTGGTGCGTGATTCATTAATTCACATTCATTGATTCATTTATTGACAAAGACATCTTTCAGAAAAACATCAGTATGGAAGTTTTCTTTATAATTATATTGTTGTTAATTTTGTTTGGGTTTGTTGTTTGATTTTACAGCTTGATGATTGCAAAGATTTTGAAGAAAGGAAAATGATCAGGACTGCAATGAGAGAACTGCGAAAGAAAAAGCGAGGTGATTATTGTACAGCACTCATCTCTTGTTCTCCTCTTCTTTCTGTTTTCTCTCTATATACCGATGGGTGTCTGACAACATAAAGTGCATCAGTTCACAGTTTTAGGCAGTCTGTCGTCTTCACTTCCTTATGATTCAGCCCTGTTTCTCTCTCTCTCTTTGCTCTCAGAGGCTAAACTGGGATGCACACAGGAGGAAATGGGTAGGGTTTCTGGATTGTGTGTGCTTTTGCACTACTGACCCTTTGCTAATGCCCAGGGCCTTAGTCAAGGGTCAGTTAGAGCTTCATTGGCTATAGATTTGGTTTGTATTTGCAGATACGTGTGTTTTTATTCACTGAAGTGTCACGTGTGATCTTATCATTGTATTAATGTTGTTTGACCCTGCATGAAAGTGAATTTTTAGTTTGTAATCATATGGTACTGCTTGCTTTGTGTTTGCTTGATAAAATGTACACACATGGTGCTATGTTCATCTCAGGTGTAGGAGTGTGTGATATTGACAATCAATTTTGTTGTGTTTTTGTGCTGGTACCCTGACAGGTTTAGGCCTGTCATGGACAGCTGAGTCTCAAAGATTTTTATATTTTGTGAGGTGATTTTATATTTGGTTTCACAGAAGCTGCATTATGCATATACACAGTGTTTAATGCAGCTCAGAGGTAGCATGAATGCATTTACACTGCAATTACAACTGCATGATGGAAAATAATATGAAAAAATATGAATATTGAAATATGAAATGATACTTTAAATATAAGCTAAAATCACCAGTAGATGCCAGCGAGTTACTGTCACAGTGAATGACATCAACAGACTCGTGGCTTCTGAAGTTACTCATTCACGTGAGGTTGCTGTGCTGCGTCTGCGTGGTCACGAAAACTTTGGGTCTCATTGGGTCTCGTATTTTTGTCACCTTTATCACCCCTGATGAGTTTGCACCCCTGTAAGCGATTTGAGTCATTCTTTCAACCGATTCATTCAGATGGTTGATTTATATTAGGGAACAAAGCGAACGGTGTCATTGAATCATTCACTCACCCGATTTGTTCAAACACTCAGATTCGTTTAGAAATGAAACCCTGCTGTCTGTTTCTCAGACACGCACAGCTGTTCTACTTTGCCTTTGTTTGGAACTATTTTCTTTGGCGAAATAGAGCAAATAAAACAACAAAACAATATTGATAATACCGTTTTTAACTCTTTCCCCACCAGCGTTTTTTGAAAAAAGTTGCCAGCCACCATCAGCATTTTTGATTATTTTCATAAAAGTTTCATGGCCCCCAGAATATTTTGTTGTTTGAATATCTGAACATGCAATATATCAAAAGAAAGAACAGAAAAACCCGTTTTATTCTAGCTTCATGCATTATTTTTTTATCAACACTTGAATGTGGGTAAGTTTCATAATAAAGCAACATTTTGAGCAAAAAGCTGAGAAAAGGCAATGTAATGTTGATGATTACGTTATTTTACAAATGCATATGATATTGTCATATGCATGTCATGTTGCATATGCATATGTCATGTTTCTGCTGCTTCTTCGCCTGTGTTTTGATCAGGAGATTCAGTACTCTTGCAGAAGATGTGTAATAGCACTCCCTACCGCATAACAGTGAAAACACGGAAAGCCAGACATTTTTGTCAATGGCGGGGAAAGAGTTCAAATGTAACTCACAATATTAACATGTTGATTTTATACAACAGTTCAATAAACAAGATCACATTTGGTATCACATCAATATCACGATTTGCAGTCATGCTGATATTGGGGAAAAACAACAACATGTGAGCATCGTTAAAACTACAATTGTGATATCGTAGACAATAAATATCACACACCCCTGTGGTTTCTGTCACCAAAGTTTCAAAAATAATAACAGGTTTTCTGAACACATAGTCCCACGCATTGATCATTGGAAAAGTACTGATGTGTTCTTCACCCTAATTTCTCTTCCCTCCTTTCATACATCATCCTGACGCTGTTCGTTTTGCCCGTGCCCTCAGACCAGAGAGAGAAGGAGCGAGATCTGCGTCTGCAGGAGCTCAGACAGCAGCGGGTGGAGAAATCTCAGAAAGGCCGGGTGGGTGCAGACACCAGTGAAGTGGTGGTGAAGAAGATTGAGCGGTCCAAAGACGGATCCACTACCAGCCAGATCACCAATCGTGTTTCCCATTCAGGTACCACAGCAGTAATATAGTGACCTCTTGATTCATTTTATGTTTTCCCCTGCAGACTTCTTGTAAGATATGGTAAGATGACGTAACATTAGAACCGTTTTGACTTCTTTGCTCGCTGTTCTGCTGTTATTCATTAAACTGAACAGCCAATCAGAGTTCTCTCTCTCACCGACGGCGATTCTACATATTGAATCGGCCCAAAATCGGCTGACGCTCAAAAACGGCCCGATGTTGCCCAACGGCCAATCATCGGCTTGGTGTGTCCCGGGCTTAAATTCAAGGTCAAGTCTTGGTTTCTTGCTCCAAAAACAGTCATCATTTATCTTTGCATGACCCTAGGAATCAAACAAAGTCCATATAATACCTGGAGAAAGCTATTGGTTAGTAAACAAGTAGCAGCTATATTGAGCTGAAAGCCAGCAGACCGAGGCTCTTTTCACACTTTTTAAGAGACCGCCAATAAAATGTTCACTCGTAAAACATCTACTGCAGTATATTAAAATATTTGTCTACCTTTAAAATTGTATTTGGGTCAGTTTTGTCCTGGAATAGGTACATTTCTTTTAAATACATAGATTTTGGTGCAGCAATAAAACTTTGAAAATGGGTTAAGACTATCAAAATACACATCATTTTCCCCTAATTTTTAAAAGTAGTTCTTATGAGATATGACCATTAACAAAAAGAGTACATTGTAACATCTATTGTGTTTCAGGTCAGTTTACCCGGGTATCAACTGTTATCTAATGGTTAGATTTGTTATATTTATATTTTAAATGTATATCTCTTTCTCATATCTTTCACACACCTTTAGGGCTGAATTGTGTTTGAAAACATGAATATGCACTCAAACTGTAAACAGACAAAACATGATATAGAAATTGAGAAAAAATGTTTGAGAAAAAATGTTTACATGTTTTTTTTTTTCTGTAGTTCATGTAAAATTTGAAGTTTCAAAATTTCTCAATTTAATAAATAAAAAGGAGGTAAATATAGTAATAACATGGTAATAACACAGTATCATCCAAAATTTTGAAACTTAGCGCATTCACTCATTAATAAGAATTTTTTGACCAGATACAATATGGTTTTAGTTAAAATATTAAGTAATGACTTTTTTATAAGCTCACATTCTATCGGGTCCAAACTGACCCGGAAATACTGCAGTTTCTGAATGCATTAGGACGGTTAAGACTTCTGTGCTAACAGCCTCTCTCATGACTGACTGACCTCTTTAAAATGAGTAACAACACTTGCAGGTTGGGGGTCCAGTTTTTTAATGCTGCCTGATTCTTTAAACAGTTTCACATTAATAAACAGGGAAATTGCAAACATTGTTAAATATTGTAAAATTAATCAATTATGAAACAAATTCAATTTCAGCTGTAAAGCAGCTCTAACGAAGGCAATGGTGTCGTCATTCAGCTCAGTTTAGTTCAGTGTTGATTCAGTCCGCTTCATTAACTGTTGAAAAGTTAGTGTCATTATCCAGCTCATTTCAGGTCAAATTTTTTCATCCGATAGTGTCAGTGCAGTTAAATCGATAATATTTCTGAAGAATACTAATTGTATTCTCTGATACTAACTTTTCAACCCCACTGTCATTGGTTGTGTGTGCAGATGATACCGGCAGGACGTCCCGCAGCACTATCATGGAATCCAGCTATGTTCAAAAGACAGACAGTGAGTTTATTGAGCTCTGTTTGTATTCGGTATTTAGTCTTAATTTCTATCAGCACCCATATCAATCGCTCTTTTCTCTCATCTCAGAGGGCTCAGTGCAAACAAAATCCTACAGTTACTCCAGCACCACGTCCACTAGGAAGGTCGGAAGGTGAGTGTTTTAAAGTCAGCATGAATTCAAAAATTACTTTTCTTTTTTGGGCCTGGTCTTATTGTGCACAATTATGCAGTTCATTTTTAAAATAATTATCAAATAACTATTCAGGTATTGGATAACGCATTTAACGTAATGTCTCGTAAAATCAAATCGCATCCTACATACACTACCGTTCAAAAGTTTAAGGTCGATAAAAGTTGTAATTAATGCTTTTATTCATCAAAGGCGCACTAAATATATCATAAGTGACAGTAAAGACATTTATAATGTTAGAAAAATTGGTAACACTTAATTTTACAGTGTCTTTGTCACATATGTTACATGTACTTACCATAGTAATAACAGTAAATTATGCATAATTACATGCAACTATACCTCAACCAAACCCTAATCCTAACCCTAGTAAGTATGTTGTTAATTACTATTACTCAATACTTAAATATATAATTACACTGTAACAATGACACCTTATAATAAAGTGTAACCCAACATTTTTTTATTTCAAATAAATTTTAAACTTGATATTCATCAAAGAATCCTGAATGATATATCATGGTTTTAAAATATGGTTTTTCCTTCTCTCTGTCCCTCTATATCCTTCAGTGTTTTTGACCGTGAGGACAACACGTCTCGTAGCTCAAGTAGATCATCAGCTCTTGAGCGCAGACAGACAGAGAGATCAGAGCTGACGAGGGCTCAGACGTTACCCAAGACATCTGCCGCACAGGCACGGAAAGCCATGATCGAGAAGCTTGAGAACACCGGAGGCTCTGGAGGGTGAGTGCATGGTTTTCAGACGCATTCAGGCTCATTTAGCTCACAAGAAGTAACACACATTCAGCAACATTTCTCTTTCTGCCTGCAGCAACTCCGCAATTACTCAAGTAAACAAGGTGCAGCGCTCCACAAGCTTCGGTGTCCCCAACGCAAACTCCATCAAACAGATGCTGCTGGACTGGTGCAGATCCAAGACCCGTTCCTATGAGGTAACAAGAGAAAATCTGAAAAAATGAAAAATAAAACCCCAGTCATCATTTGCTCACCCTCAAGTTGTTCCAAAGCACTTTGGACCTTCTTTCCTCCATTGAACACAGTTATTTAGTGTGTGCTTACAATTAAAAAGTGAGCGAGGTCTGGGACAAGATGACAAAGCACCACAAAACTGCCCTAAAAACAGTTCTAGACTTGGAAAATAGTGCATTAGTGTAAGATATAAAGCCTCAATTGCTTTGTGTGAAGAACAGACTGTCAATTTTCACTCATTTCTGATTTCTCATTCACACTATTTTATTTTTGTATTTGTATACTTACACTACCGTTCAAAGGTTTGGGGTCAGTAAGATTTTTTTTTTTTTTTTAAGAAATGAATACATTTATTCATCAATGGCACATTAAATTGATCAAAGGTGACAGTAAAGACATTTAAGTTACAAAAGATTTCTGTTTCAAAGAACTGTTGTTCTTTTGAACTTTTTATTCAACAAAGAATAGAAAAGATGTCACGGTTTCCACAAAAATATGAAGCAGCATTGATTAATAATCATAAATGTTTCTTGAGCAGCAAATCAGCATATTAGAATGATTTCTGAAGGATCATGTGACACTGAAGACTGGAAATTCAGCTTTGCCATCACATGAATAAATTACATTTTAAAATATATTCAATAGAAAACAGTTATCTGAAATTGTAATAATATTTCACAATAGTGTTGTCACAATACGATTCGATACGATACCTTAAAAAGTATTGATATTTAATACCACAGGAAAAACTGCCATATATACTGTCAATTTTTTTAAATTTGGGTAATTTTGTTGCAATAGCTTACACACAGAACAGGGAGGAACAGTTAGTAATAAAATAAGAACAAATAAACAAATTGCAAATGATAGCACAAATAAATACAATAGAATAAAGAGACAAATTAAATAAACATGGCTTTAAGGTTTTTAGGTGGGTCTAACAGTAGTATTCGGGTAAGAAACACTACAGAAATTAATCAAATGTAAAATAACATTGTATAGTCTTCATGGTAAAAAAAAAATGAATACAGATTAATGCTCACAATTAAAGTTACAAAAGTTATTCAGTCAAGAGCAGCGAGTGATTTTCTTAGTTTTTTGCTCTTTGATTAACATGCAGGACAGCAGCAGGAATATTAGGCTGCTGTCACTTTAAGAGTTTATGCATGGATCCAATATACTGATACACAACATGCGTTTTTTCTCAACTATTTCAAAACTGACTGTGTTCACCTGAATACTCACCAAGACGGGCATCGTGACCTAATTTGTGTGTATTTGACAATTTAAGTGCAATAAGCCACAAAAAAGATGAGAGCGCCACTTATATAGATCAGTGATGTGTGAGCGCGAAACCTGCGGAAATTAGTAAAATTATGCGCAATACAAGCACTGTTTAACCAGAGCGAATGAGACGAGTGAGTGAGAGTAGGTGGGTGTGTGTCAATTCGCCGTCAGAGAGAAGAGTGCGAGAACGCGCAGGCGGTATCGGTGTATCGATACTGCAGAAAAGGAGTATTGGAACCTCTTCAGATATTTCAGTATCAATACATATCGAAATATCAACATTATTGACAACACTATTTTACAATATTGCTGATCAAATAAATGCAGACTTCTTTCAAAAACATTTGAAAATCTTACCAACCCCAAACTTTTGAACAGTAGAGTATGTTCTTGCCAACTGTTGCTCTCTGTCTCAATGTTTTTTTTCTCTCTCCTACATATCATGAAGAATGTGGACATCCAGAACTTCTCCTCCAGCTGGAGCGATGGGATGGCGTTCTGTGCTCTGGTGCATAACTTCTTTCCAGAGTCCTTCGACTACTCCAGCCTCAGTCCCAACAACCGCAGGCAGAACTTCGAGGTGGCCTTCAGCACAGCAGAGTGAGTCCATACGCTCATATCACATGATCAAATACATGCAAGAATTAAGAGCCATTAAATGCCAGGCAAATTCAATTTGGGATCTGAATGTTTGCACTATGGGGCGAATTCACTAAACAGTTGCCGCTTCTGACATTATTCACAGCCCAACTTTATCAGGTGTATGTTCTTGCTAAATGTGTTCATATATCACTGTTCATAAATGCATTCTTACATGAATTGCTGCATTGAATGACAATTTGCATAAAATAGAAAACACTCACTCCCTTCAATGCAAATAAGGCATTTCAGAAACATTGGCCTGATGCAAGTAGTGCTTGTGTACATTTTTAATGACATTTATAACCGGGCCAATATCCAGACGTGTCACATGCACTTTCTGCATCTTGAGCTGAAGTGTCTGGATGTCACAGTGGTGGAGTAATGCTGTACAGTCACAGTAAATCTGCCAGATTGAGGTGGTCTGCTGCGCCCTCAGAACCGGCTGAAGAATAGAGTGCAACAGTCGGGTTCCGGAAGGAAAAACTCCGTTCATTTTCTCCATAGGGAAATTGATTTTTAACGATAGCTTATAAACCTTTAAAGACAGCCCTACTGTAAACTATGAGGTTGTTAATCCATGGTATTTGCTTCTGTTGAAGCGTTCAACCCACATTATTTCAACTTATTTTTAGAATTGTGTTTAATAGCAGAATTTATGGTGAAAAACTACATTACCCATGATGTTGTACAGCTAATTCCACCAATCAGAGTCACAGCAAACAAATCGCCAAAAGATCTCTTTAGCTCCGCCCACTCCCATGAAGCACTGTGAATGACGTAATCAAGTTGGTCTCCCTACATTGTTTCAAATGATAGTTTTATATTTCTCCATCGTTTTTAATTCGATCATGCTGTTTGCAATGCTTCATGGGATTGTAGTTCTTTCCATCTCTAAAGCCGTTAAGCACAGTCTTATGTCTATGTATTTTTGTCCGATTTTCTAATACTTTTTTGCTTCCAAACAAAGTTTTTAATGTTGTGATTCACCTCATAGCTGGTTGGATCGGTTCATGGCTTATAACGCTTTAACAAAGACTTTTTTTTTTAAATCCCTATGGGAGAAATGAATGGAAAAAATACTTAATTGCCATGCAGTCATTTTGTAGGCATGTTTGTGGCAATACCTGATTTGCATAATTTCTTTTGTGAATCAGATTTTAAAACTATGCAGACAGTGTGTGCACTGTTGATTCTTAGTGAATTGCCCCATGTTTCTATTACTGTCAAACTCCAAATAACACAATAACACGGGTAAGATTTTGTAATGTTTTGAAGGAAGTCTCTTCTGCTCACCAAGGCTGCATTTATTTGATCAAAAATACAGTAAAAACAGTAATATTGTGAAATAATATTATAGTTTAAAATAATTGTTTTCCGTTGCAATATATAGTAAAGTGTAATTTATCCTGTGATCAAAGCTGAATTTTCAGCATCATTACTCCAGTCTTCAGTGTCACATGATCCTTCAGAAATCATTCTAATATGATGATTTGCTCAAGAAATATTTATGATTAGAAACAGCATTCTTTTGTGACATTATAAATGTCTTTACTGTCACTTTTGATCAATTTAATGCTTCCTTGCTGAATAAAAGTATTAAAAAATAGTACTGACTTCAACTTTTGAATGGTATTGTAACTATATAACAGCAGTTATGGCTCATAATCCGTCTTGAATTGCCTTTTTGTTTTGTTTTAATACAACTGAACCTATTAACAAGTTAATCCGATCTGCATCTCCAGTCCTCTGAGATTAATCATCTTTTAATAGCTGTCATTTCCTTGAGTCAGGTCCACTTAAATAACTAAACCCTAATTACTAGCTTTTTAAATGATTATTTACATTTCTCCTCTGCTCCTTTCCTTTTCCATTTCCCAGTAACATAACATTCATGCATTTAAGCTCCTTTCTAAACGGAAACATTCAGCTGAACGCTCGGCTAGTGTCTGCTAACGGAAGGGCGTTACTCAAAGTCAGTATTGTTTGGTGACCTGAGAACAGGCCTTAACCTGCTTCCCCTTTCATTACCTTTGACTCGGCTGGTCTGTGTCCAGGTAATCCCAGTAGACACTTTCTCATGTCATTCTCCTTCACCTGACCGTGAGCACTGGTTTATCTCACTACCCTGGCTGTCGTCATCATTAAAGGCACCATCTGTAATTGCTTCAGTTTGCGAGTCATTAGGGCTGTTTGACCTGAAGGTGGATTCAGTCGTTTGGTCGTCTCAGCCAAATCACACGAGTCTGGTTGTTCTTGGTAAAATAAAGTTCCATTTGTTCACTACATTAGTTGACATGAACTAACAATGAAAATATGAAATAAAGCATTTATTATTCTTAGTTAATGTCTAATTGCAACATTTGCTAATACATTATTCCCATCAATAGTTGTGTATGTATTATTTAATGGACCAGAGCTTGCATGAGCTAACAATTGTATGTTTATTAACTAATGTTAACAAAGATAAATAAATACTGTAACAAATGTATTGCTCATTGTTAGATAATGCATTAACTAATGAGACCTTGTTGTAAATTGTTACTGCTGTCTTCATTCTCATTCGTAGTCGCCTTTTCATTTACGCAGCCAAACATGTCGCCTCAACTCTCATTGAGAATGCATGAATTTGCTTTAAGAGCCAGAAATATTAGTATTGTAATTTTAAAGCTGTTATTTAAAATTTAATTATTATATATATATATATATATATATATATATATATATATATATATATATATATATTTTTTTTTTTTTTTTTTTTTTTTTTAAGTACTTAAAATATTATTTTTTAATAATTAAAGATTTTTATATATATATATTAGTAATAATTGTAGTAATAATAATAATTATTATGTCCATATTGATATATAATCATACAATTTTGGCCAAATTGTGCAGCCCTACAAACAAAAACAGCAAAAAAAATTAAATCGCATTTTAAACCAGTCGCGATTCTCAATTAGATTTTTACCCCCAAATCGTGCAGCTCACATATGACTTCCATAAGCACATTTTGATGCATTTTGAAATGTTGCCTTGTGAAAGCAAACCAAACCAAAGAGAAAATGCAATTTAGTAACAATTTAAGTCCCTGTTTTGAAACAAAGCAAACAATCTACAGGTCTGAAAACAGCTTAATGGTGCAGTAAGCGATTTCTGAGAAACGCAGTTGAAAATTTAAATCAACACCCAAACAAACATTGATTTTGTGTGTGTGTGTGTGTGTTGGGAAAATTTTGTACATAATCCTGGCTATGAAAATAGGAGAAAAAACAAAGTGGATCGAACCGATCAGGGATGTTTCCCAAAAGCATTGTTAGTCAACTATTGTCACAAGTTCCATTAAACTCTGTTGGTAACGACCATTGTTGCTTTTGGGAAATGCATCCCAGATCGAGCACCACAACACTCTTGTAGCCAATCAGCAATAAGGGCCGTGTCCACTCATGATGGGGGAGGAGAGAGAGTGAGCATGCGGGACATTTGAAGAAAGACTGAAACATTACCAAAGAAGAAAAGGTCAGAGAAATATAATTGGAAAAAGAAGGGCTACGATCAGGGAAGATCTTTAGGACCCGCGTTAATATTGTAAAAGCTTTCCAGCACTGGAGAGACGTTAGAGCAGGGCCTAAAATGAACACTCGTCAAGCGCCAAATGCGATGAAAAATCGGCATTGGCGAGTGTATGAAATGTGGTCAATCGCCAGATAGCCGGTAACATTTTTATGCATTCTAACAGTGCAATGTTGTGAGAACATGAACAAACATGAACGACGCTCAGGACAGATGACGGGCCAGCACTGCACTGAAAGTTAAAGCTTAAATATTAAAGAGCAAGATGACGCAAAATGGAACTCAATTTGTTACTCGTGCGCTGTGTGGGAAGTTTAGTGTGCATACACATCAGAAGCTCGCGCCAAGAAAGCCGCTTCTCAGACAGCGCGCAAATACTGAAATTAGCTCTATTTCATGCACATATTCACACAAAATTGTCAAAAAATGCCCGTCTCCTAGTGAACAGTCGGCTATGGCTTGAGTGGACGTAAACAGTCGAGAAAGACAAAGCATGTGTAACAGTATATTGGATCTGTGCATTATGTCTTAAAGTGACAGCAGCCTAATATTTCTGCTGCTGACTGTGTTTTTAATGTTATTTAAAAAAAAGAACAAAGAAAAAATCACTCGCTGCTCTTGCCTGAATAACTTTTGAAACTTTAATAAGGATTAATCTGTTTAATTTATGGTTATTTTACATTTGATTTACTTTATTCAATGTCTCTACCTGAAAACTACTGTTACTTGTCTGTAATAATGTTTTAAATTTATATTAATTAGGCTAGTAGTTTTAGCCGAATGGAATAGAGAATCTAAAATTTTGAACAGTTTAATGGCCGGTAAAATATATTTATGGCCGGTAACTCACTAGCCATTGGCAGGTGTTGCAAAAAGTTAGTTTTAGGTCCTGCGTTAGAGAGTGTGAAGGCCTGAAAATGGATGCAGATGTTTGTAACATTGGTTTTGCTGTTTCACAGAACAAATGAGCTGTCTGACGCGCCAGCTGTTAGTCGTCGCCTGTGTTGCATAGCGTATTCGTTATTTTGGGGGCGGGGTGTCGAATTTCAAGTATCAGCAGTGCCTCTCAGAAATCGCTTACTGCACCTTTAAGTCTATCTAATATCTGGGGTGGTATTGTTTTTTTACAAGCAGTAACAGATGTGTGCCTTTAAAGATTGCAGTCTCCACTGCTCCAGCATGAGCCGTCACTGAGCTTCTACAGACACCTACAGTCAGACAAACCGTGTTTGTCTGGAGCTGAAGGGTTACGTGTTTAGTAGTCACTCTTTGCATTGCTGTTATTGTCCCCATACTGTATGTTCTTGTTCACTGACACATTTGCATAATGAGATCACCACATGGATGCATTGTTGCTCTATTTGATGTTGTTTGTCTTTGCACATGTATTTGTTGTGATTGTAAAGCATGAAAACACTGTCATCACAGAGTTTAATGTGGGCTTTTTTGATTTTGTCTTGTGTGTCTCATTTCTCTCCCCTCACTGGCCCTCGTATTTCCCACTCGACCTGTCCATTCTCTATCCTCTCTTCTTCCTCTATCCCCCACCGTGGCCTCGTCGCCGTGAGAGTAGGAAGCTGGCCGACTGTCCGCAGCTTTTGGATGTGGAGGATATGGTGCGGATGCGGGAGCCGGACTGGAAGTGCGTGTACACGTACCTCCAGGAGTTCTACAGGGGATTGGTGCAGAAGGGCTTGGTCAAAACCAAAAACTCCTCCTAGGGTCAAAACTCAGAGCAAACGGTGAGAGCCAGATCAGACCTTTGAGGAGAAACGCAGCTCGGACAATCCTGGCTGGATTTGAACTGAACATGATGGAACAAACACATTCTTTTATCTTTAGTGGAAATAGATGAAACGGTGCATGCAAGTGAAAGTATTAAAAATAATCAAATATAAATAGTTTTTTTCTGAAATATTTAACTTTATTTGGATCTGAGAGCAGGTTTATTATAGTTAACAAACTAAAACCATTAAAACCATTTTCATTACCTGAAATAATCTCATTATGCGCAATTAGGGGTGTGCGATATCGACAAAAACATTTATATCGATATTTTCTGGGATTTTATCGATAACGATAATTGGATGATATGTTATGGGGATTTTACCTTTTATAAAGCCATTTTTTCTAACCTAATTATATGTATGCATCACCTTTTGTGTCAAATTCTTACATTTAATCAATAAATTAAAGGTGCAGTGTGTAAATTTTAGCGGCATCTAGTGGTGAGGTTGTGAATTGCAACCGGCCACCGCTCACCCCTCCCTTTTGAAGCACATAGAGAAGCTACGGTGGCCGACACAGGACAAAGATGTCGTCGTCTGAGACAGCAGAGAGTGACTAGAGCTCTGTAGAGCAGTTTGTCCGTTTAGGGCTACTGTAGAAACATGGTGGCGCAAAATGGCGATTTTCCTGTAAGGGGACCCGCGGTGTATGGAGATAGAAATGGCTCATTCTAAGGTAATAAAAACATAACAGTTCATTATGTAAGGTCTTTATACACCACTGAAAACATAGTTATGTATATTATATTGCATTTCTGTCAATAAACCCTCATAAATATTACACACTGCATCTTTAAATTCTAATAATAAGGTACAATAGGGCTCTTACCAATCAAATTAAATCTGTATCAACATAATTCATCTTTGCAATGGAGAGGAAACACAGAAGCTGCGTCTGAAGTGGCATTTAGATGCATTTAGACTGTTTAATGCAGCTCAGAGGTGACATAAATGAATAATCAACAAATGCATAATGTTTTGATGTTTTAAACATGAAACATTGAATACTGATATTTGAAATGATATAAAACATGAAAAGATACTTTAAATGTGAAATTAAAACCGCCAGTAGGTGGCAGCAAGTCACTGTTAATGAGTGAGTCATTGAGATTCAACCGATTCATTCAAACGGATGATTCATTCAGGAACAAAGCATTTGATTGTCTTAATGAGTGAGTCATTGAATCATTCATACAACCGATTCGCTCAAAAAGTGGATTCATTCAGTAAGGAAACACCCGCCGCGTGTTGCTTAGAGACGCACACCAGTCCCGTGGCTCTGTTTCAAACTATTTTCATTGGCGAAACAGAGCAAAAACAGGCAATATGGTGTCTAAAATGTAAGTCACTTAATATTAACTTCTTGTTTATTGAACACATTTGTTTTTATGCTGATATCTGGAGAAAAACGGCACTCTTCGTGTGATGTTGATTAACTATATTAAATTATATAAATATAAAATACATACGGGGCATTTTTGCCACCTTATCTGAATTTTGGGGACATTTTAGCATTTTAATAGACTAAATCACGCAATGAAAGCGTGCGCACTAGTCTAACAACTCTCTGGGTGTGTGTGAGGGAAATACTTGATAATGTCAGATCGCACATCGTTAAAACAACAATTATGATATCGCAGACGATATAGATCGCATACCCATATACACAACATTTCTCATTGTCATTTAGTTTAACTGGTTTTAACTAATTTTAGTTGAACTAAAATAAAAATTTATTAAAACTTAGACATATTTTTTTTTTTTTTAAACTTACTGAAATGAAAAATATCAAAATAAAAACTAATTCAAAATATTAATAAAAACTAATATCTCAATCAGCACATATATTTATCTAATTAATTGTCACATGAAGCCATATCACAATATTGATCACATTTCGTTATAATGTGCAGCCCATTAAATCATTTAATTGAATTGTGCTTGAAAAATGTGTTAAATCATATACACTCACATGACAGGAAGACTCGTTCAACAGCTTAATAAAAGCCGTTTTATTTCATATGCATTATGGGGGAAAACATATCGAGATTATAATTAATTCTGAGAAAGGTCTAGCATCATTTGTTGGATTCCACTTGGTTTGATGGCTTTTGTTTGATATTACATCGTGTGCCATAATACTTCCTAGGAAGCTGTAAGTTAACAGACATGCATTGGATTCAATTATACCACACCTAGACATTCGGCTTAAAAGGTAAGGCCTTTCGGTCTCACACGCGCGCCATGACAAGGGCTTCTTCAGCGTGCTGTTTGTCAGGGTCTGATGATTAGCATAACAAAATATTGTGCGTCTGCCAGCTTGGTTTGATCGAGGGAAAGCATATGAAACGACAAACTGCACTGAAGACGCTGATGCCCAAACATGGTCCTGCTCATAGACGTGTAAAATGAGGAGACAAGACGAGAGAATCAAAGCGCTTTAAAGAGCACATCGGACACAAAACAGAAGCAAACAGTATTGTTCGCTTGTTCTTGGCACGTTAAATATTTGCTATCACAAGATTTCTCTTTTGCCTTTGCAAGAGCCTTGAATTTAAAAAGTAGCAAAGGGTAAATTATTCAGAATTCAGTACAACATGCCGTCAGTTACCACAGACAATCTTTCTAATTTTGTTTACACAAGCAAAAAAGTCTGATTACAGTAATGCACTTATAATAGAAGTCTATGGAGCGGTGCATTTTTTTAAGGGATTTAAAACAGAAATGTGCATTTATACAAAATATATAATATAAAATAAAGGTTCCTAACATAAAAATAGATTTTTATTTTCCATGTAGAGCCATTCATAATATGCTTTTGATTGAACTTTTTTTCACAAAACTATTGTTTTCCATTTTTGAGTGTTAAAATATATATTTTAGTGCTGTCAAATCGATTAATTGCAATTAATCGCATCCAAAATAAAAGTTTGTGTTTACATGTGTGTGTGTACTGTGTATAATTATTATGTATATTTGAATACACACACATACATGCATGTATATATTTAAGAAATATTTGCATGTATAAACTATATATATATATACATATAAACACATTTTTCTTATATATATATATACATGCATGTGTGTGTATTTATATATACATAATAATTATACACAGTACACACACATATATTATGTAAACACAAACTTTTATTTTGGATGTGATTAATTGCGATTAATCGATTTGATAGTACTAATATATTTTTTTTCTTGAAAATTTCCACACCCCATTACATTTTTCCAAGGTTCCTAATATATAAAATAGCTCTATATTTTCATGTAGACCCATTCACAATATGCAAGGGCAAAATAAGCATATTATTGAGAACTTTTTATTTTGAATTTTCACAAAACTATATGCATATTTTTGGTTTCTATTTTTAAGTGAAAAATGTATTTGGTAACATGTAACCTAAAGCCTTTATATATAATGCACTGTAAAAGTATTTTAATGCATTAATTATTAGGGGTGTAACGGTACACAAAACTGACGGTTCGGTACATACCTCGGTTTTGAAGTCACGGTTCGGTACGGGTTCGGTACAGCAGTTTTACAAAATTGCTTTTTATTTATTTTTATTAAACAGTGTTTTACTGAACAATTTGTGTCTGTCCTTTAATGAATTCAATTATAACTGAAAGTTTCTTAAAGATAATGCTGTAAACTATAGGGAGCCCTTACTTGCACATTACTATAATATTAAAGGTTAACAACAGAGCCCAAACTATTAGCCTAAATTTAGTAGCTATTTATTTTTTAGATATAATAATCAACACTCAAATAACACATTGTATGCAAACATGTAAACTTCACATAAGGCAGATTTTGCATTAACTTCTAAATCTAATTATAAAATTGTTTTTTTTCTCCAATTCGTTGTTGAAATATAATCATTAATACACAGTGGCTGTCATTTTCATGACAGATTTATTTAAACATACATTAAATAATCAAGACATCACTAACAGGTTAAGTAGAATAAAATGAATATATAGGCTAATATAGTGCATATATTTAGCGAAAGAGTTGATTTCTCTAGTGAACTAACAGCTGTGGACACTGAATGACTTCTGAGGTAAATGCTATGGTACATTGTTTACAAGCTGTTTTATTGACGTCTTTCCGCCGTTGAAACACGACATATGATACGTTTCAGTAAGTTGTAATGTATCCTCAACATACCTTCAGATGTTAATTCATGTTTATTCTTTAGGAAGAGATGATCGTGTTCACTCGCACCGCCGCTTGAACTGACGCACCTATACAGTGATCAGTCACGTCACATTAAAGAGCGTCAAAACGGCATTTATCGTTTGAATTTCATGATAAAATGGACAGAATACTTAATGTATTCGTGTGGGAACTCGGATTGAAGTATGTTCCGCGTGTAAAACAAGCCAACTGTTAAAGATTGCATTCGGTACCGTTCAGTACACACCTGCACCGTACGGTTAGTCCTGTACTGAAATACGGTACGAATATGTGTACCGTTACACCCCTATTAATTATGCCTTGTAATTCACCTTATAATGCATTGTATGGTTTAATGAATAATTGTAACCAAAGTTATAATAGAAAGTATAATGCATGAAAACACATGACAAACAACCAATTTCAGATGCAAATATTATAATGCATTTTAACTTTGGCTACAGTTATTTATGAAAAGATAATATGCATTAAATGTACATTATAAATACCTTTTATAATGCATTTTATAGGCTTTAGGTAAAGTTACCATATATTTTATTTTTTCCTTTAAAATTCCCCCACACCTCATTAAATTTATGCAAGGTTCCTAATATATTAAATATTGCTCGGGTTTTTTTGTAGACCCGTTTATACTTAACCAATTGCTAGTCTCATGTTAACACATAAAATGTTGTACGATTTTCAGAACTGTGTTATTCCAGCCTCGTTGCGTTATAGGCGCATTTCTGTAGACACAACTTTAATTTTTTCACAAAGAAAACTGAAATAATTTTGCTGTTAATATAGCTTAACTGTACCGCTTTCAGTCATCAGTAATCTCTCTGTTTCAAATGTCAGTGCTGCGCCCTGTTGGTCAGGAGTAGTGTAGACAGAATGTACAGCACATTAGAAATCATTTCGCTTGTATCATTTTTCTGTCTTTGTCTCTTTACATTAGGGCCTATGCTAATTGCATGCCCCTGCTGGAGGTCGAGGACATGATGATAATGGGTAAGAAACCAGACTCCAAGTGTGTCTTCACTTACGTGCAGTCGCTGGTTCACCATCTCCGCAAGTACGAGATGATGCTGGCCCGCGCTCAGAAGAGCACCGACTTCTGATGCTCGACACTCAAGCTTTTATGAAAACCATTCTTGTCCTGTTACATTTCAACGGTTAAAATTGTGTTTACTTTCCAGACAGATCCAAACAATTCCCCCCAAGATGTTGGGTATTTTTTATGAATGGAAAAGTTTTTTACAGTGCTTTTAAACTGAAAAAAAGGTAAATTGTTGATGGTAAAAAAGAAGAAAATTGCAAGTTAAATTAAGTACGCTTCCTAGCCACGTGTTGATGCCTACTACTTGTTTTAATGCTAAAAACGAAACATTATTTTATGTTGATTGCCCATGTCTATGGTTTTAAATGCTTTTAAACCTGTTCCACGGTACTGTTGCTGTTAATGCAGCTCAGACCTGCATGCTTTTTCACAAGTTTACTTGAAGTTTTAGTTCTGTTTAAAAAAAAACTGTTCTATTTTCATCTGTATACGATATTGTGTTTATTTAAAAACGAGGCAAGAACATTAATCTCACTGCTTTAGTGCGAGATGCAGCTCATGAACTGTTCTGAAATGTGTTTTTCACTCAGCTAATTATGCATATTTCTATTTGAACGTTTGGTTTTACACTGAACACAGACCATTTGGGTTAGTTTCGCCTGGTTCCTCGTAGTCAAAAGGAAACACTCATTTTGAAGTGATATAAAACACACAAACAAAGCTACATGCACTTGTGGATGGTGCGTATTTATAGATTTGTTCATATTCCTGAACTTCATTTGGAAGCAGTGACGTCCCTAAAACACAAAGCTGTCTCGCTGATTAAGGGTCTGTTTTTGTACATCTTTACAACATGGCTTTCAGCCAATAAAGAAGTGTAATTTAAACGCCGTATGAGTAACCCTAGAGTCAATTTGAGAATAATATAATGTATTAGTCGTAAATTCATCTGAAAAGGTCAATGATGTTTATATATTTGGTTCTAAAGATGGATTTAGTTAATTGTTTTAATGACTGCACATAATTTAATGACAAAAACATGGACTAATGAAGACGAGAAACCGAACTACTGCAGCCACGCCAGAAGAGAGACTTTGCTTTGGTACTTGAAGGATGCACGAGTAGGTCAAATTAGCATTAATTCACAATCAAAGGTGAACATAATTGTTTGTACACACTCATTCAAAAACTACTGTTCACTCAGTATTTCCTTACACTATGGTTTCTTATAGTAATCATTAAAACCATAAATTATACCAAAAAATGTGTTTGTCCTTTATTGCACTTGCTGAAATAGGAAATCTAAAACATTCATATATAAATATATATATGCATATATACAGTCAAACCAAAATTTATTCAGACACCTTCAACATTTTCTCACATTATCAGAGTTTATTCGCTATAGTTTAGAAAATGGTAATAAAATATGATAAGAACTCAGAGTTAAACTGTGTCGGATCAAATTCATCTTGATAATGTCAGATAACTTTGATAGAAAGGGATGTAATGGATTACAATCAACCAATCAGCTGTTAGATTTAAGTACACAATCAGATAATACCAATTTAGGTCAACCAATGACCAAGCAATGCTTCATTTTGTTCAGTCTGTGGTGTCAAAGGTTGCATTAACAATTAAAGATAAAACACTGAAGCAAAACATGGTCAGGTCAAAGTGTCTGAATCATTTTGGTACCAAATTTGTATACATTTTACTGGTAGACACTGTATGAAGAATTTTTGGGTATAATATGTCACAGTTTACTTTATTTTGCTCTCCTCACTTACATAAAGGAACTACAGTTGTCCTGCACACACTAGTAAAACATTATATCTGGTTTCTGAATAATTTTTGGTTTGACTGTATATATTTATTTATCTGTATATATATTTTTATATTCATATATATATATATATATATATATATACACACCGATCAGGCACAACATTATGACCACCTTCCTAATATTGTGTTGGTCCCCCTTTTGCTGCCAAAACAGTCCTGACCCGTCGAGGCATGGACTCCACTAGTCCAGTTCTGATGCTCACGTGCCCACTGTTGGCGCTTTCGGCGGTGGACAGGGGTCAGCATGGGCACCCTGACTGGTCTGCGGCTATGCAGCCCCATACGCAACAAACTGTGATGCACTGTGTATTCTGACACCTTTCTATCAGAACTAGCATTAACTTCTTGAGCAGTTTGAGCTACAGTAGCTCGTCTGTTTGTTTGGACCACACGGGCCAGCCTTCGCTCCCCACGTGCATCAATGAGCCTTGGCCGCCCATGACCCTGTCGCCGGTTCACCACTGTTCCTTCCTTGGACCACTTTTGATAGATACTGACCACTGCAGACCGGGAACACCCCACAAGAGCTACAGTTTTTGGAGATGCTCTGACCCAGTCGTCTAGCCATCACAATTTTGACTTGCTCAAATCCTTACACCCATTTTTCCTGCTTCTACCACATCAACTTCGAGGATAAAATCACTTGCTGCTTAATATATCCCTCCCACTAACATGTGCCGTGATGAAGAGATAATCAGTGTTATTCACTTCACCTGTCAGTGGTCATAATGTTATGCCTGATCAGTGTACATATATTATGTGTGTGTGTATTTATCTGTATATATATATATTTATTTATATATAAATACACATTTTATTTATACACATCTATATATTTATATATATATATTTATCTGTATATATATATATATATTTTCATATTTATTTATTTATATATATATATATATATTTGTATTTATACATATTTATCTGTATATACATATTGAATTATGCGTATACATATTTATCTGTATATATATATATATATATAGATATTTATAAGGTTAGTTGTGATTATTAATAATATAATATATTCAAATTGCTCTTATAAATGAACTTTTTTTCCTGACTTTAGGTCTTCACATAATTTCTATTGGATAATAAATAAATTTAAAAAAAGTCATTTGCAGTGATATTTAAAACCTTTATTTTCTCAGTGGTACCTTTATGCTCCCACAGTCTGTCTGCAGGCCTGATTTCTGCCCATGAGAACACAGATCATCAGTCCCCAGCCAGTCTCAGGCTTTTACAGCTGTGGACATCATTAACGTCCCCTCTGGGCAGAAATAAGGTTAAGTACAGAACAGTGAGAGCAAACAAGCATAACAGTTCACTGCCACAAACATAAACTACTCGCACACAAGCTTGCACTTTCTCTCAACTTCTAAATGCATATTTTCCAATCAGTGTCTGAGCTGAATAATGCCACTCAAATCAAGTTCCTGAATGTGTGGTGAACTATTTTTAAGCAATAATTTGGCCACATTTAACAAGGAGATCTGGCTCGGTTTTAGTTCTCACGGTAATTGTAAATCAACCAGGTCTCACAATGCTGACATCCCACACTATCGCTCTTATATAAGGGGTTACAGATCTGTGTGCTGGGAATCCACATCTGATTGGTCAGTCTCAGGGGTTGGGCTGGTGGACTGCTGGCTCTCAAAGGGACTGTCCTTCGCTGGAGAGAAGCGAAACTCCTCTGGCACTTGGTCTTCAGGATTCTCTTTTTTATAAAAGCCCAGCTTTGCCAAGAGATTGTTTATCTCAGTGCGAGTCATTTCAGATAATGGGATTCTCTGGAAGAGAAATACACCGCATCATTTATCAGTGTCAGATGCATGGGTTATGAAGACATCAGTGCTTAATAACAATAAATGTTAAAAGACATCAATCTATGCATCTTTTGCCCCCTCTAGAGGTTAAAAATAAAACTGCATGAGTCATTGCCTCTCCTCTGAGCGGATAAATATGGTTAGACACGTGGATACAGGACATCTTAAATAAATAACGTTATTTTTGTTTTTACAACTGGCGATTCCGGTTGGTTTGCCGTTTTTAATGATTTATTATAAGTTTTTCTCGTTCGTTGTGACAAACGTGACGTGCAGTATGTATGCAATTTCCCGCGAAATCCGTCCCGACAGCTCTAAAAAAAATATATATATATATATATATATATATATATATATAGGTTTATTTGGGTAAAACCCTGGTTTGGAAGATGCATTTCTTACACTCTCTCTTTTTTAATAATAATAATAATAATAATAAAAAGTTACATCCACCTATTTTTGCAATGACGAGGTAAGCCATTTTCTGTGAATGTGCGAGACCGCTATGGCAAATAATAAGAATAACAAAGTGCAGTAAATAATAAGGTAAGAAATATCAAGGAGCATAATGAGCTGTTTTGTACAGCTAAAAATAACTGGAAGTGAATGAGACCGGATACAGGGACACATTAAATTCACACAGGAAGTTTAAATGGCAATAGATCTATTTACACTAAGTCCAAGTAGCGATATATTCTATTTACACTATGTAAAAATAGCAGTATTTCCTTTGCAATAAGTGTAAATAGTAGATGCTATTTATACTTATAAATAGTGACAGATACTATTTGCACCTCAGTGTTGTTGTACATTAAACGGTATGCAATAATAACAGTGTAAATTATTATATTTAGTAAGATTATTAAATAAATGCCACCTTACTGGGACAATAAAGTCCTCTCTACACTGATAAACACTTTATTATTAAACACATGTTAGACACTTAATTTCCACTTTTCAAATATTTTCTTCATTTTTATTGAAAATAAATCCCTTTCCGATCTGATATGTGCTGGGAAAAGGGAGTAGAGCGAGTTCGGGAAAAGGCGGATTTGAACTCAGGTTGATTTGCGTCAAAACTCTCTGCCACGCGTCTTACCCTACACTATTGCTACTGTTGACAATCCAGCATCTTCTGTAATTTTGTCTGACGCCAGGCGTCAGTGGGCGGAGTTAGTGTAAATAGCCTCTGCCAACAAGGCGGGATATTTGCACTTAGTGTAAATAGACACTCCTATTTACAAATTGCTGTGCACACTCTTAAGTGAAAAATAAGGTACACTGTATCTAGACAAGTCGAAATATTTAACTGCGCTCTAACACTAGGAAAACTAATAGGTGATGACTACTTCTCATACTAAATGGTAAAAGTCTCTAACTGTGCAGCAGACATATCATGTTAGTGGCAATTCCCAGAACAGGCTTCTGACACTTTTGTGTGGATTACATTACACTCAAACAAAGAAAGTGCTTGTGGGGTTTTTTTTACACTGGAGTAGAAATGGTAGTTTGAGATTGCTAATCCTGGTTTTAAAATGATAATTTCAAATTGACACATTTTACTTACATCTAGTTCTTCATAGTAGTGGTTGAGAAGGACGAGTTCAGGGTCGGCCCCAGGAATGTGCTTCATTACCAGGTTGTGGCTGAACGGATGAACATTAAGGATGTGCTAAACACTTAAAGAACTACCTGACAGATGAAGTATGTGGATACACCACTGGGTATCAGATGACAATGACCTGAACAACTGAAAGTGAACCTGTTTTAAATCAGATTTGCAGAACAGATTATGTCCCAGCACAGAAAGCATGATAACCTGATCTGCTGTGGGCTGAAGATGCATGTGTAGCTTGAGAACTGAAGTAAGAGCTGAAAGGTTGAGAAGGGCGTGGAAACAGTGCTGGACAAAACACTGTAAAAGGATCGCTACATTTTAGGATAAAAGATGCTGTTTTTCTAGGTTATATATATTCTAGGTTATTGTGGACACTTAATATTATGAATAAAACATGAATAAATGGATTAAATATAAAAGAAATTCAATTAAAAATGAATAAATATTATGTTTATTCATTAAGGAGGCACTTTTATTCTTTGTGATAAAATATGACAGAATGAATGATCAATTTATTACCTTGAAAAAAAAAAATCACTTTACAAATTGACAAATATATAGATTAAATTAGTTAATGTTTTAATATGTAGTTAAATGTATCATAACACAAATAATTTTAAAAGCAACTTTTAAATTGCAATAAAAAAGCATTTGCTAATAGCTTTATCCAATTGCAAATTCTGTTTAAAATATGTGGAAGACACCAATCAATGTTCCTGTTATGCAGATAGTAAAAATGACGTTTTATTTTACTGTTATATATAACAACAGTTTTTAAATATGTCAATTTAAATGGTCAAATTGTAAAGTGTTTTAGGGGCCGTTTACACGACACCGGTTTCAACTAAAAACGGAAACGTTTTTATGCACTTGGGCCGCTCATTTACATGACGACGGCGTTTTGGGGGCCTGAAAACAAACTTTTGAGTTTCAAAGTGCAAGTTTTTGAAAACAATACCATTATCGTCTCCGTGTAAACTATAAAAATGTAAACTTGTGAAAACAGTGACATCATGCGCAGGTGTATTACATGTTCAGTCTACAGGCCAGTAGTGTTTCTTTACAAAGTGACATCGCCATCTACTGGCCTGACAGCAGAATACAGCGTTTTCTTTGTCATGGAAACATACCCTTATTTTCATTTTTACTGGCAATCTTGTGCTCCATAACTGATTGGTCATATGGTGACTAAAAAGGATACTAAAGAGGAATGTCCTGGGTCACAAATGCCTTGACCTGTTATGAGAGGAGAAAGAAGAAAATAATTCCACATAACCATGTGAGTTGATGTTAAGTTTTTAGTAATACTTTTTCATTATTATTATTTTGTCTACAGAACATATTTATGTCGATATCGCAGTACTTACCTCCCTCAGCCTATTCAGCTGTCATCCACCACACGTCTGCAGGTGAAAGTTGAGAAATAAGATATGAAGAAATGTTTCAAATACACTTCAATGCACTAAATGTATGTATAACAACAGCACTGGGACTTCTCACTGTCTGCGTTCATGATTTTAGAGGGTTTTAGCAAATTTTAAAGTGATTTCCACTCACATACATTTCTCTAGACTTGCTTTTGTTGCTTGGTGACATGCAAACTTGATGCTTTGGCTTACAAAGAAATAAAGTAACCAACAGCAGAATTATGTGTGATATTGCTGTTGTACAATAAGAAGTTAATATTGAGTAACATTTTAGACACAATATTATCAAGAAAGTCATAGCAGAAGTGTTGTGCGTCTCTGAATAACACACAGTTGCAGTTTTTCATTCCTGAATGATTCAGAGATGTTGAACAAATAGTTGAGTGAATAATTCAATGACAATGATATAGACGAATACTTGTCGCCACCTACTGGTGTAAGGTGTGATCTGCAGTAAGTCATTGAAAAATCCCTACTCAAAATCTGTGTGGAACACAAAATGAAAACAGTGAAAAGTCTCAATGATGTTGGAGTGTATATCAGCTAGGGATGCACCGATACGATAACCGATAATTCTTTATATTTGAAAGCAGATAACCGATATATTGGCCGATAAATCTAAATCCAAATTTTTATATAATTTTTGAGAGCCTGATTACAAAAACAAAAGTCTCACCATTAAAAGCCATGACCCAAACACACAATTATAATGTTTTTATTATGATTTTATGTAGCCTATATGACAGACTTGCGCTGCACAACTGTATTTGGGTAGTTGGCAAATAAACAGTAAAAAACGCCACTTTTGAAGAAAAAAAATGCATACTGTTAGGTCATGTGAAAATATAAGGGGTCACTAACTTTGTCAATTCTTTCACTGTTTTTTGATCATTTTTACTGAAATGTGTCCTATATGGTGTGACACAGAATGAATTAAGAATATAGGGCTGTCGCACCAAAGGACAACAGAAATTAACGCTTTTATAGTGGTTCCAAAAAAGTTAAATATTTGAACAATTCTGAGACAAACTCTTACCATGTGCACATGTCATGGGCTTCACAGTAACATGACTGTGAATGGGATCCTTCAACTAATTAAACTTGTCAGTGGGATTCCCCGAAAATCGGGATATGGTGTCACACCGGAGGACATGGTTTTCAGTGACAAAATGTATCAAGTTCCTACGCTCATTTACTAAAATAGACACTTGTAAAATTATGCCTGAGGTTTTAATTAACACTTTTCTTTTTAAATTTATAAAAGTTGTAATTTATTGAACCGTTTGAGACAGTCACACCATACGATTTGGCTCAAAAAAAAAAAAAAAACTAAAGACAAAGCAGTTTTTATATAAACAGGTTAATGTAAGACGAAGAAATGTTTAACCATTTACTGCATTTTAAATGATGACAATACTAATTATATTCATTTTTATCTTTTTATTCCATTTTCCTTTTTGAAGTGATTTCAGTCATATTTCAAGCAATTCAAAACCATCATGGTGAACAGTGCGTATCTGAAGTGTCTCAGCTGAAGGGAATAATACATTATTTATCGGTTTTGTAATATATCAGGCAAATTTTCTTATAGGGCCGATAGCAATTACTTTAAAAATGAACATTTATCGGCCGATACCGATATGGTGGCAGATATATCATGCGTCCCTAATATCAGCACTCAGCCAATCAAATTCAAAGACCAGGAATTTTGTATAATGTTTACTTGTTTGTTTGTTTTTTTTATAAGGGGATTCAATTGTTTTTCTTAAAGACCTTCCGCAGGTGATAACATGACTTTTATTTTGACACGTAAATATTATACAGACTTAAATTTTGACATTCAATTTGAGCTAATGAATGCGCCAGCAAAACACTGTAGATTTCATTTTGGTATCGTTCAGAAAAATAAGTGCATTGACCCAGAAACAAACACGTCAGCTTATAAAGATTAAAGATATAATGTGAGCCATTATGAATCTCTTATTGTTCACCGTGCCATTTGCAAATGATATTTTCTGAATGTCTTACTCTAGGGATTACACATTCATGAAAAACATTTCGTAGAAACGTTTGCCAATTAAAACGAATGACTGGTTGCACGAGCATGCAAAGTGTCTCCAGGTAAATTCTCATGTGTTGTTGACACGCCGAATGTCTTGATTCTGGACGCGTGCATCATCCGTCCAGAGACTGAGGCTGACTGAAGCCTTTACTCACCTCCACTCTGGCCTTCGCGAGACCATTCAGTTTTCCCGTGTCCACCTCGTATGATAGGATGACGGATGGAAGCAGGGCAGTGAAGATAAGCGTCCACATGCTTCCGGAGATGAGGATATCTGTCTGTCTCTGCTCTCCACACTGACTCTGCCACGTCACGGCGCTCATATTTCGCTCTTTCTCTTTTTTCCTTCTGTTTTTGAAGGGAACAGCCTATCGCTATCTAGAGGCAGAGAGAGAAATTCCCCATAAGGGTGAAATAGGACTATGGATTTGGTGGTGATGTTATATAAATCCAGTGTTTGGTTTGGGTTTGTGTGACAGTATTGCCCCTGTTTGTATGGGTTTTCTTTAAAAACATCCTACAGAAAAGAATTACTCATATACATGCATACACCATGTATTTAAATATATACACTTAAATATACATCATATACAAATGTTATAAAATATTCAAGGGAGTATTTTACATGTGAAATCAAAATGTATAATTCTTATTTTTTTATATTGCCGTATTTAGGCTATTATACAGTGGGGAGAACAAGTATTTGATACACTGCCGATTTTGCAGGTGTGCCCACTTACAAAGCATGTAGAAGTCTGTAATTTTTATCATAGGTACTCTTCAACTGTAAGAGACGGAATCTAAAACAAAAATCCAGAAAATCACATTGTATGATTTTTAAATAATTAATTTGCATTTTATTGCATGACATAAGTATTTGATCACCTACCAACCAGTAAGAATTCCGGCTCTCACAGACCTGTTAGTTTTTCTTTAAGAAGCCCTCCTGTTCTCCACTCATTACCTGTATTAACTACACCTGTTTGAACTCGTTACCTGTATAAAAGACACCTGTCCACACACTCAATCAAACATACTCCAACCTCTCCACAATGACCAAGACCAGAGAGCTGTGTAAGGACATCAGGGATAAAATTGTAGACCTGCACAAGGCTGGGATGGGCTACAGGGCAATAGGCAAGCAGCTTGGTGAGAAGGTAACAACTGTTGGCGCAATTATTAGAAAATGGAAGAAGTTCAAGATGACGGTCAATCTCCCTCGGTCTGGGGCACCATGCAAGATCTCATCTCGTGGGGCATCAATGATCATGAGGAAGGTGAGGGATCAGCCCAGAACTACACGGCAGGACCTGGTCAATGACCTGAAGAGAGCTGGGACCACAGTCTCAAAGAAAACCATTAGTAACACACTACGCCGTCATGGATTAAAATCCTGCAGCACACGCAAGGTCCCCCTGCTCAAGCCAGCGCATGTCCAGGCCCGTCTGAAGTTTGCCAATGACCATCTGGATGATCCAGAGGAGGAATGGGAGACGGTCATGTGGTCTGATGAGACAAAAATAGAGCTTTTTGGTCTAAACTCCACTTGCCGTGTTTGGAGGAAGAAGAAGGACGAGTACAACCCCAAGAACACTATCCCAACCGTGAAGCATGGAGGTGGAAAACATCATTCTTTGGGGATGCTTTTCTGCAAAGGGGACAGGACGACTGCACCGTATTGAGGGGAGGATGAATGGGGCCATGTATCGCAAGATCTTGCCCAACAACCTCCTTCCCTCAGTAAGAGCATTGAAGATGGGTCGTGGCTGGGTCTTCCAGCATGACAACGACCCGAAACACACAGCCAGGGCAACTAAGGAGTGGCTCCGTAAGAAGCATCTCAAGGTCCTGGAGTGGCCTAGCCAGTCTCCAGACCTGAACCCAATAGAAAATCTTTGGAGGGAGCTGAATGTCTGTATTGCCCAGCGACAGCCCCGAAACCTGAAGGATCTGGAGAAGGTCTGTATGGAGGAGTGGGCCAAAATCCCTGCTGCAGTGTGTGCAAACCTGGTCAAGAACTACAGGAAACGTATGATCTCTGTAATTGCAAACAAAGGTTTCTGTACCAAATATTAAGTTCTGCTTTTCTGATGTATCAAATACTTATGTCATGCAATAAAATGCAAATTAATTATTTAAAAATCATACAATGTGATTTTCTGGATTTTTGTTTTAGATTCCGTCACTCACAGTTGAAGAGTACCTATGATAAAAATTACAGACTTCTACATGCTTTGTAAGTGGGCAAACCTGCAAAATCGGCAGTGTATCAAATACTTGTTCTCCCCACTGTACATATGTTTTGCTAAAGCTACCAAATCCCTTGAGAGAGAGATCCAATGCCAAAATACAGATAAACCCAATGCAACTAAACGTAACTAACATGCAACACATGACTATATTCTGGGTTGGCAGAATAAAGAAATGCATGGATGCATCTTTCACAGTAAGATCAATTACATAATAGGGTGAATTGACATTTCAACTTTAAAGTCAGCAGGACATTTTATTTATAAATTCTTATTTATTCTTTCTGAATCATTCACAATTCACCATATTTTATATATGGTGCATTATAATGTAGGTGTTTTATAATGTAGTTGGCGGGACACTTAAGATTATAGAAAGCATTTGACTGGACAGAATATCTAATGGAAAACTGAATTGCAGAATGATGTCATTAAAATTGTTGGTGGTGGAGAGAGACTGTACATTTTGAAAGTATTGTCTAGGATTCAAAATATTTATTCCAGTTCTTCTTGAAGATCTGATTCATCCGGCTGACTACGGTAACCTCGGGATAAGGATGAGACAGACTAATGTTAGCGTAGGTGCCATTCTTCTTACGATGTAACAGGTACATCTGGTGTTATGTGAAGTGTTACCAGTTCCTGTTGACCTAATTTATGCAGCCTAACAACACAAGAGATGTGTTTTTAGTCTAGATTTAAACTGGGAACCCCGAACAAGGCTAGGAAGACTGTTCCAAAGTTTAGGTGCTAAATAAGAAATCTACCGCCAGCAGTCGATTTTGATATTCTAGGTATTATCAAATGGCCAGAATTTTGAGACCACAATAGACGTGAAGGACTATAACGCGTTAAGAGCTCGCTCAAGTACTGGGGAGCTAAACCATTTAGTTCTTTGTAAGTAATTAGCAAGATTTTAAAATGTATGCAATGTTTAATAGGGAGCCAATGCAGTGTTGACAGAACTGGGCTAATATGGTCATACTTCCTGGTTCTAGTAAGAACTCTAGCTGCTGCGTTTTGTACCAGCTGGAGTTTGTTTATTAAGCGTGCGGGGCAACCACCCAGTAGAGCATTACAATAATCTAGCCTTGAGGTCAAGAACACATGAACTAACTTTTCTGCATTTTGCATTGAGAGCATGTCGTAATTTAGATATATTTTTAAGATGGAAAAATGTGGTTTTACAGATAGAAATGTGGCTTTGAAATGAAAGATTGGTATCAAAGAGCACACCCAGGTTCCTGACAATGAAGACTTGACAGAACATCATCAAGTGTTATAGAGTATTATAGGTTATTATGTGTGGAGGTTTTTGGCCCAATAATTAAATCCTCTTTTTTTCAGAATTAAGTGGTAGGAAATGACTAGTCATCCACAGTTTTTTCATATCAACTATACATTCCATTAATTTTGTGAATTGGTGTGTTTAAAGAAATGTAGAGCTGAGTATCATCAGTGTAACAGTGAAAACTAATGCCATACATCTCCCAAGGGTAGCATGTACAGGGTGAAAAGCAATAGTCCTAGTACTGAACTTGATCAATATGACACCTCTTCATTTACTGCAACAAGTTGATACAGGTCAGATAAGTATGATTTGATGCCAATGCAACGTTACATAACATTACATTAATAATGTAACATTAAAGTTTGTTCATTTTCACTTGCCATTTAAAACTTACAACTATCTTACTGAATTGTGAATGGTTTTCATTCTTGCATTCATTTGCATTGTTAATTGTGCTCGGTCTTTATGTTGATTTAAAAAAAAAAAAAAAAAAAAGGATGCACGCTGATTGTCATGACAACAGCAAAGCGTTCTCATGCGGCATTTCATTATTTACACTTAATCAAAGCCTATTCTAAAAATAGAAACCCTAACCTTTAACGCTTTTGCTGCCTTGCAAGAGGAAATGCAAATAATAATCTTTATGTATAGCGGAGCTTCAGCGGAATACCATGTGACAAGAGCGCTACGTCCGTGGTGATTAAATCTCTGACGAAAGCAACGCCAGCAGCAGCTCTGGTGCAATAAGTGCATGAAGCGCGAGCTGCAGTTCTGAAGGACAGCGCTGACCATTCGCGTCGCGTCTTTAACACACAGTTTGCTTTGAACACGAAACGAATTCACGTCGAAGAACACCGCGACATCTGCAGATGAAATGCACTCGCCTTCAGCGACCCATTTTCTCCTTCCAGTAAACCTCAAGGTCTTTCGCTGTTAATGTAACAGGAAGAACGGGCACTGATGTGACACACTGGATCTGAACGTGCTTTCACATCTTTCAGAGCAACCGATATTGTCGCATAATGATGAGCTATTTTGATGCTATTTGAATACATTTATCAGTAAGTCTGGTTTCCAGCGGTGCACATCAGATCTCCTGTCAACATACCATCAGTTCTGCCTTGGTCGAGGAAATTGGGTAAGAAATAGACTAATGCCAACACTGTAATTGCTTACAACTGTAATATGCAATAGAACACAAGTGCAAACATGCATAGTGATTGCATTTGCACACAATATGATATGATAAATAACTTGACGTAATAAGCTATAACATATGTTATTACCATTACAACTATACATTTAGAATAGAGCCATGCTGTTTCTTTCACATTACTTCAGTGGTGTTTAACTAATACTGTATTGTTTACATGTTGTTTTTGTCTGGGTTATATTTTCTGTTTACTATAATTTAAACTATTTTTTAAATAAATGCATAAATGTGTGCTATTAATCAATGTGTGTGTGTGTGTGTGTGTGTGTGTGTGCGCGCATCAGTGGCATTATTCAGAGGTTGAAAGACCATCACAAACAGGCTTGCAATGTAATTAGCGCTATCAGATACTGAATGGTTCAAAAGCTTCTCCGTACATCCTCTAATGAAACACACACTCACACACAAGTAGGTCATAATGCACATTATTGTAAGGTGACCTTCAGCATTTTCTCAGTCTCTGACCTTTTGTGTATAACCATGGCTCAAAAGCGTAAGAAAATTTGGACCGTACATGATATATTAGGCTATATAAAATACTGATATAACAACAGTGCACCATATGTAGTTAGCTAACTAATTTGGAAGGATTTTAATTAGATTTTACAATGGATCACTCAGTTGCAATGAAGTATTGACTCTTATCCACCCCCATGAACGTCTAATTTTTCAAGCTTTTCAAATTATGCAGTTCTCCACACTCAGCAAACCTGCATGCCTACTATCTATCTATCTATCTATCTATCTATCTATCTATCTATCTATCTATCTATCTATCTGTCGTCTGTCTGTCTGTCTACATACACACACATATTCAAATGCACACACAATGATTCACTGCAAGAATTTCATGTGGGTGTATGTGTGTATATACATAATCAAATACATACACAATGACTCATTGCATTTTGAGTCTATATTTTTGTCTCTTTTCCTTTTCTGCTGGTCACATGCTTTGCGATATTCCACACTGATAGGCAAATACGTCCAGTCGTGTGCTTGACTGTAACAATCTTGTCAATACAGGGAAAGCCGGCCAGGCAGGCAAACACAGAGCACAGCGAGGTGAAGACCATGACTACTGTGCAAATACAAAGACACGACTGTCTCAAAATATTTAAAATCCGGTTGTTGGATATTTGCATCAATATTTCTTGCATTTAATTCTGGCTTAAGTGCACTGAAAACAGTTTAGTGTAGAAACATAAACAGTGTTTTCTTCTACAACGTACTCCAATAATCTTTGTGTGTTCTTTATTACCCTGGCTATTACACTGGTTTTAAATACTGTCACTGCGGTGGCACACTTTTAAAAGTTACATCTTTGTACCTTATT
This sequence comes from Coreius guichenoti, assembly GCA_039654105.1. Lineage (NCBI taxonomy): Eukaryota > Metazoa > Chordata > Actinopteri > Cypriniformes > Gobionidae > Coreius > Coreius guichenoti. The sequence continues at coordinate 50,416,955 of CM077169.1, read as the reverse complement.
TACCCCTAAAGGGTGCATATGAGTACCTTAAAGAAAGATATTAGTGCCTAAAGTGTACATATTAGAATAAATGCACATTTCAGAATAAATGCTGTATTCAGTCTTGGATAAAAGTGTTGATATAATTGAGAGTGATAGTGGTGGGTTTTAGTGATTTTTTAAAACCCTGTAAAGCTTGACACATGAAATAATAGTCAGAAAAATCTTTTTTTTTTAAATGGAACAGAATTGAACCTGAATAGAAAATATTAACAAAAGATTTGCATATGTGTTTTAGGTTTTGTATAATATATTAGGCTTTTATGGCTCATATTTAGTGGGAATACTGAGTAAAAATATCCAGTTTGGTGCTGATATTTATTTGGCCAAAAAGTAAGATGAAATTCTGATGCTTGTAATGTAAATCAGTGAGCTCTTTATAACAGTATAGTAGCCTACATACATAAAATACATATAAATTGTTTGTTGGGGGGCAAAACATATAATGCTATGCAATACAATGATGATTGAGAGATGAACAAATAAACATTCGATTAAAAGCCTGGTGAATCACATCTTAACATTTTTCGGTACAAGTTTTGATCATGTTGCATTTTACTAGAAGAATTAAAGACATTCCGTTAATTTTGTGAATTGGTATTTCGTCAGGTTGCAGAGAAATACAGAGCTGAGCTGAGTGAAAACTAACACCATGTTTCCTAATGATATCTCCCAAGGGTAGCATGTACAAGAAAAGCAACGGTCCTAGTACTGAGCCTTGAGGTACTCCACACTGAATTTGTGATCGATATGACACATTTAAAGACCTAAAAGTGGTGTTTTTCACTTCTAGTACACAGCAGTCACATTCCTTATTAATAACTACAGTCTATGGATATATTGTAGTAAACAGCAATTCATCATTTTTGGTGTGTGCAACAAAGCAAGGAGCGTTTTTGAAATAAATGCCCTAACTATAAGCAGTGTTTTCTTGTGGGCAGGGAACGTTCACAGCTGTGTCTGTTGTCTAGTCTGGTTTTTTGTCCAGCCGTCAGCTGTCATTTTAGAGAGCTCACACTAGAATAGAATCCCTCCAAGCTAGAGATGAAACCCATCACCTTGGAAGAGCTTCGGTAGTATGTTTAACCCTTAAGCTATCATGTCAACCAATGAAATATTAACTGTTATCAGTGTAATCATATACAGAATATTGCACTGTAATAAGTAAAAACGGGTACATTTTGGGCTGGCACAGTAATGCTGAAAATTGTGCTTTCTTTTTGAGAGAAATTAAACTTTTATTCTGCAGGGATGTATTAAATTGATCAAAAGTGATAGTTATGTTGCAAAAGAATGATTTCTGAATGTTCATGTGACACTGAAGACTGAAGTAATGATGCTGAAAACTCAGCTTTGATCACAAGAATAAATTACATTTTAAAATGTATTTGAATAGAAAGAGTTATTTAAAATTGCAATTATTTTTCACAGTATTTTTACTGTATTTTTGATCAAATAAATTCAGTCTTGGTGAGAATAAGAGACTTCTTTCAAAAACTAAAAAAAAAAAAAACAACTACAAACTTCTGAATGGTAGATTTTCTGTTAAAGACGCTTTCAAAAATCTCTTGAGATGTAAGATTATGCAACCCAGTGTTATTACAACACTAAAGTGCTCATGTGGTTTTGCTGAGTTCCTGTTTTAAATAAAAACATTAACCGAAAGAATTACAGAAATGTAGCACATTAAAACACAGCTAGGTAACGCAAGTCGCTATGCTAGGTATGCAGTAACTGTTATTGAACTTTCCTGACCAACGAAAGGGATCAGTGGCCTAACCCTTGACCTTTGACCCTTAATGGCTTAGTCATGCCAGGATGTGTGTAGCTCATTTGCACATTTGTGCTGCCCAGCCAGTCCTTTGTGAAAAAGAAGTGCCCTTAATCGTGCGGAATGTGTACTTGTATCAAATCTTAAAAGTACTGCATTTTCATAAAAACATGTATTTGCAGACAATATAATATTAATGAAATAAAAGCCCACTTAAGTGTACTTAAAGAGAGTACACTTTCATGACTATGTTTATTAACACACTGAAGTACACTTTTAAAAAGTGCAAAAACACTTAAGTTCAGCAAATTAACACATTTTCATTTAATTGCAATTAACATGCAATTAAGTGTCTGAAAACATTGCATTCAGTTTGCACTTAAGTATATTCTTTTAAAGCATTGTATTTCCATATAAAGTACTCTTTTTAAATGTACTTCGTTTTCACAAGGGGTTGCTGTTTACTTATTTCATTTAAACCATTCAGACACATTTTGCATTTGGAAATGAACGGGAATAGTGTATAATGCCCAAACTGAAAACAAATGCACTCATATAATATGAGCAGCCTTTATTTTGACATGCCACATTTGTTGTTAATTCTTTTAGGCCTGGTTTCACAAACAGATTTTAGATTAAGCCAGGATTAGGCTTTAGTTCAATTAGGACATTTAAGTAGCTTTTATAAACGTGATTTAGAAAAAAACTAGGGATGCACAATATATCGGCCACCACGATATATGTTCATTTTTAATGTTATCGTTATCGTCCCGATAATAAAATATGGCTGATATATTAAAGCTGATAAATAATGGATTATTTCCTTCAGCTGAGACACTTCAGATGCGCACTGTTCACCATGATGGGTTTGAATTGCTTGAAATATGATTGGAATCACTTCAAAAAAGGAAAATACAGTTTAAGTGCAACATGTGCAGCGCAAGTCTGTCATATAGGCTACATAAAATTATAATGAGAACATGATTGGGACATGGCTTTTAATGGTGAGACTTTTGTTTTTGTAATCAGGCTCTCAAAAATTATATACAAATATGGATTTGGATTTATTGGCCAATATATCGGTTATCGGCTTTCAAATACAAAGAATTATCGGTTATTGATGTCGACCAAAATTTTTACATTGGTGCATTACTGGTGTGCATCTTGAGACAAAACAGTGGCATCTGTCGTATAGACATATTTTAAGATATGGCAGTGCAAGTTGCTTTTGGTTAAAACATACATTTTAGTCTGGGACTAGGCAAAATGTAGTTAAAAAGTAAAGGTAGTTGAAATGCACATGCTGATTGATTCACCGTTGTGCTTCTCTTTGCTAGATAAGGATGGAACCCGAGCAGCAAATTCAAAGCCAATGTAAAACTAATGACCTGCCATCATCTGCGCAAGCAAAAGGACCAGCAGAAACGTCCTCGTCCTCCACATCATCTCCAGCCAGGCCGAGACGGCCTCAGAGGACCCCGCGAGTGGAAGGATCTATTGACGTATCAGAGCCCAAACCTCCAGAATCTCCTAAACCGCATCAGATGACCAGCCATGCTGAACCGGCTGACCCCAACAACTCCGGTAACCCATCAGAAGCTCAATCTCAACTCAATGTTGCTAATGTTGGTCATGGATCTCCAAGTTTGGCTGGACAGAAGATTTCAGGGCATACTGCAGTGGCAAGGAGCCACATCGCAATGAGGGCCGCCTCGCTTCCTCAGACCCCATCATACAAACCGCCAGCTACAGATCATATCTTTCACCCGCAGAGGGCCCTTTCTGTCGCGGGGACCGCCGACACGCAGTCGCAGGTGGTGGAGGATTTCAGGTACCATTTGGCTCACCCTGACAGGTTTTTTTTTTTGTGACTCAATTTTATTTAATAATCAAATAATTTAATAATCAACACTCAAATAAAAATTGTATATGAAGTTGTATATAAACAATTAAATTGCATATAAGGCAGTTTTTATATGTTTCTACTCCAATTCATTGTTGAAATAAACATTTAAAAGGTGCTGTAATCAGGACTTGACATTAACACCCGCTAAATGCGTGTGTATTTCAGCAGGGGCGTGTAACGCAGTCTCTTCTACTAACCACTTTGGCGGGTTGAATTTTATATATAATATATACATTTTTCAGTTGTCGTCTTTTAAGAAGGCATCTGAAATAATAAACTAAGTGCAATGTAGTGTTGTCAAAAATATAGATTTTTCGATATATATCGATACTAAAATATCTGAAATGCTTCCAGTACTTATTTTTACACAGAATACGCAGCTGCTCTTTCTCTCTCTCTCATGATCTCTCCGACAGCGAGTGACACACAAACCCGCCTCCCCTCACTCACTCGTTTCATTTGCACCGGATGAATATTGTTGTTGTTACGGAGCTTGAATTTCTGCGTGGGATTGCGTGTATTGCTCATAATTATTACTCATTAAGTGCGCCACATAAAGCCGCCTATCAGTACTAAATTGAGTTCTTTTTCACTGCTTATTGCACTTATTGCGGTCTTGGCGAGTATTCACTTAAACACAGTCAGTTCTGTTTTAAGTGAACGTAAACAGTTGAGAAAAAAAAACGCATGTGTAACAGTATAATGGATCCGTGCGTCAGGTCTTAAAGTGACAGCAGCCTAATATACCTGCTGACAAATTATGAAATAATGTTAAAAATATCTATATGGCAGTTTTTCCCCATGGGATCGATCAAAATTGTGGCCAGTAAAAATGCTGAGTGGCAACCAACTTTGGAAAACCACTATCCACAGTGACTGGTGAGCAAAAAAGTTAATGTCTGGCTGTAATATAAACTTGTTTTGATGACAGATTTATTCAAAGATACATTAAGACAACAGTTAAGTAAATTATAATCAGAATATGTAATATAGTGCATATACTATTTAGAAAAATGCTCCTCTCTAGAGTTTTTTTCTAGCTGTCTAACGAGTTAATGTAATATTACGTGACATTTATATTTCTAAGATGTCTTTCCATGGGTAAAACACTGATTGAGAGATTGAGACATGATAATAAAGATGTACTGTATCTTTCAACATACATTCTGATGTTCATTCATGTTTATTTCATGCTATAATAGCAGTAAAGAGGAAGAGATGATCCACTTGAACTGAGACGCTGCAGTGATCTGTCACGTCACATTAAAGAGCGCCAAAACAGCATTTATTGTATGAATATCATTATAACACTGACAGAATTTGAAAGCTGAGACTTTGTTTCATATCAAAAGTAACAAAGCACAATGAGTATTGTGATTATTGGATGGCATGCACACTACGAATAATGTTTAGTGAAGTTTTACTGAAAATGACACAGACTAGAAAGATCTTTGTTCATCAGAATGAAGATTGATTAAAAACGAGAAATCAATACTGTAAACTCAGCACTAGCGTCCAAACAGCTGACAGGTTTACCCGTTGTAGTTTTTCCAAATAGACACTGACAATCAAAATGTCCCATCAAACAAATGCTAATTAAAGTCACCATTTCGGTCAATGATTTCGGCCCTCCAAAATTAATTTTGCGCTACCGATTTAAAAAAAATTTTTTAATCACGTTATGGTTTGGCAATTATATTACTTTGAAAGTGTGTGCTGCAGGGTTGCTTAATAGACACCTTTTCAGTTTCATTTTCATTTTTCATCTTGGTTCTGAAAGTATATTTATAATATTAATCCTTTATTATTGACTTTTAGTCATTGAGTGTATGGTAACAGCAACTTCTCTGATTGGTGGAGCTCTCTTCAGGATTATGGGTAGTGTAGTTTTTCACCAGGAGTTCTTAAAAAATGTAGTTCAAAATTACACTCACATTAAAAATCTATTTCTTTTGGAGATTATGAATAAAATTTTTACCTCCAGAAGCCGACTGTTGCACTCTATTCTGCTCCTGATCACACCTGCTGATTATTTCTGAAAGTGAACATAAAGACTTTGATTAGCCAGTTCGGATGTGTTTCGTTTCAGAACTAAACTACTGTCAGATGCAGGTTTGGGCTTGTCTGTTGGCTGAACTTGCACAACTACTTCCACATTCGACTTATTACGGCTCTGTCATTTCCGGTAACAGCCTTCAGCGCACACACAGTACGTGTGTACTGTACAGTCACTCATGAGAATACACGTTACTTTTACTTTTTAAAACACTGAATCGTATTTTTGATATTAAATTATTATGTATATTATGTAAGATTTTTGGATTAAAATATCCAAAAACCACTATAACAGTGTTATTTATTTTATTGACTAGTGTAATCTCGGCATCATCAAGCTACGCCTTTGTTTTGAATAGGCGACCTCTAGTGGCGAAAAACTACATATTGTGCCTTTAACATGAATTATCATGAATTTTGAATTTGCTGAAAGGTTTCTGTAAATATATATTTTCCTTTCCAAATATGGATTTTTAATAAATAAAATGTACACTGCCATTCAAATGTTTGGGGTCTGTAAGATTTTTAAATGTTTTTGAGTCTTATTTTCACCAAGGAGCATTTATTTGATCAAAAACACAATAAAAACAGTAATTTTGTGAAATATTATTACAGTTCAAAACAACTCTTTTCTATTGTGTTATATTTTAATATTTAATTTATTCCTGTGATGCAAAGCTGAATTTTCAGCTGCCATTATATCATGATCCTTCAGAAATTATTTGAATATGCCGCTCAAGAAACTTATTATTATCAATTTTGAAAAAAATATGCATTAGAAACCATTATAAATGTTTTTCAGGATTCTTTGATGAATAGAAATATGTATGAAATATGAAAGATGTAATGTACTGTTAATTTTGCTGTGCCCTTGCAGAATAAAAGTGTTAATTTCCTAACAAAAACAAAAAAACCTTTTTGACCCCAAACTTTTGAACAGTGCATTTCCCCACTAACCTGAATGAGAGAAGTGACTAGGGTGTGTTCACACTTGTCATGTTTGGTTGTATTAAAACGAACCCTGGTGCGATTGCTCTGTTAGTGCGCTTCATTTGAATAAGTGTGAACGCTGACATCTGAACCCTGGTGGTCACCAAACGAACTCTGACGCGGTTCGAATGAAATATGAACTCAACACGGACCAAAGACATGTAAACAAACTAAAAATGGGACATGATCTCACAAGATGCGACACTAAAAAGGTCAGAATGCTCAAGCACACCTGTTTTTTCTCGTCATAGTCGTGACGTTGCCCATCACAGTTCGGTACAGGCGTCAGAACCGCGTCTCCTTGCAGCTTGGTTTGTGTGTGTGACGGAGGGATTCCTGCCACTGTTTTGACTCCTTTACGCATTTTATAAGCTCTTCACGAGTTCTCAGCTGGTCATAATACCATCATATAGGATACGCACACACAACGAGCACATTTAGCCCAGCAAACAGCATTGTTTTGGATGTTTAGTAAGTTCCGTTGCAAAATATACGTGATAAAAACGACAAATCAGGTTGTGAACGTATCCCTGTGCCTTGGTATCTTTAGGTTCGGTGTTAAAATGCCAATGTGAATGCTAAGCGGACCAGGACTAAATGTTTTATCTTTGGTCTGGACCAAACGAACCAGGCGAACCGAACTACAACTGTGAACCCAGCAAGCAATAGCCGTCATTTCACCGTATAGACCTGATATATTCTGGCTATGAGTAACACACTTCTAGCCAAAATAACCTTGAATTTGGTTACATGTCGCAATAACTTGTGAGATGTGTGATATTCCATCATGTAAGCAAAGTCATCAGTGATTACAGTGTTTGGTTTCATTTCTTTGACATGTTCATGTTCGAGATGACTCTATTCTTGGGCTATGGTTAGACGTCTATTAAATTTTCACTGACAGCCCAAATTTTGCCTTGTTTTAGCCTAGACGTCAGAGCTGCGTTTGGGCGGCTATTAGACGTCTTTTAAACACAAAATTGCTTGCTGGGAACACACCTGTAAACAGTAAACAGGATTTGCTTGCGTACTGTATATGTAAGTGTGTGTGTTGGTACTCTTAAGGCCCGTTTACACCAACAGCGATGACTATAAAGACAACTATAATGATAACTATATTAGCGTCCACACCAGCGGTGTAGATTAGTTGCCACTTTAAATGCTTGAGCTCTTTAAAGCAGAATGGATTCTGATTGGCTGTCAATGTTTTTATTGTTCACCAGCTGGGAAAAAATCATTCTGAAAGTCATTACACACAGCAAAATAACTCTCAATGAAAAATGATGCTAAATAGTGCTTAATACATACATTTAATACAAATAAATAAAGGGGTGAGTGTGTTTTGATCTTATTACTGTTCATGAATGTTTCGACACCCTTCACTAGCCTCCTTCATCCTTCTGTGATTAGTGCTGATCTGTGTTGACATAACCCTGTATGTTTACCAGCCCCTGCTATATCAGATCTGGGGTTGGATTATTATTCTGTACACACTAATGTTTTCTTCTCCCATCTCGTGAAAAAGGTTTAAATCTTCTCACGGACACTCATTTAAATAGGCGTTTAGGGAACAAGGCGACTACAGCACATTGAAAACATACATGAACAGAAACTAGCCAGACGGATTATATGAAAACGGAAATACGTGACGAAGCTCATCATTTTCTCTTAGCTTAGAGAGGTCAAAGATCAGGGAAGGATTGCATTTTAAGCACATATACACTCCCACACACTTATAGACCTTTTGAGATATTCAAGCATATAAATTAAAATAGACGTAAAAGTTCAATGTTATATTAAACTTATATAAGAATATAAGAGGTTTCTCTTTCTTGGAAATAAAGCTGTGAGGGATAGTGGTGGAATTATTGAGAAATATATATTGAATATTTCATTGTTGGATGAGATGATTTATTAACATGTTTAACTACAATGGAGTGATGTGACACGACAAAACTAGGCTGCTCCCATTATAATCAACAAAGCTGTCTACATTGCAAGCATGTGTAATTATCCTGATGATGTTCTTACTCCCTTTTCAGGTCTTTAACTTGTTTATTCATTAATATGACACAAACACGTCTTCAAGGATACTTGTTTGGTGAATTAAAAGCCAGACCTGAAACCTGTCAATGTCAAACCATCACAGCTAAAGATATGGAAACACTCACTCTCATACAGTCTTCCAATGGCAGTGCAGACAGTGCCTATGTTTACATGCACCCTGATAATACGATTATAATGAGATTTAGGCAATATTGCGATTAAACCTTCCCTCATGTAAACACAATACTTTAATCAAATTGATGTGATTAAGCTCATAATTGTAGCAACCTTGACATTAACACCTGCCAACCTGACAAATGCGGGTGTATTTCATCAGTGGCGTGTAACGCAGTACTAGCCACTTTAGGGTTGAATTTTATATATAATATATACAGGGCTTGACATTAACTTTTGGTTTTGGTTTTCCATAGTTACTAGCTACTCAGCATTTTCACTGGCCACAATTTTGACATCGATACTATTGGGGAAAACTGCCATATAGATATTTTTAATATTATCTCATAATTTGGTGCTGTCACTTTAAGACCTGATGCACAGATCCATTATACTGTTACACATGCGTTTTCTTTCTCAACTGTTTACGTTCACTTCAAGTCAAGTCAAGTCTTGTTTTTCCCTCTCGGGGTAGTTTTTGTTTGTCTTGTTTTATTTTATTATTATCATTAAAAACCCATTCATCTGCATCATTGAATCCTCGCTCCTTTCATCTTCCCCAACCCTGACAGTAACACACCTACTATAGCTATAGAGTTCAAATTCGTAAACAATTCTTAGCAAATCATCAGAATATATGAAAATTGCATGTAAACGGGAGTGAAGAGGTTTGCTCGTACCATGTAAATCGCTTTTTACCGCGATCAAGTCCTTACTCTGACTATTGGGAATCTCACATTATTGGCGCACATGTAAACATTGTCAGTGAAGCTCACATGATTCACCTCATAATATAGATGCAAAATGATACTATCACAGCGGGACTGTAGACTGTGAACATGCCGTCACACAGATGAGTGGTGTTCTCCGCTAATGTCTCTTTCTGTCAACAGGGTGCATATTATCACGTGGAACGTGGGCTCGGCCATGCCTCCTGAAGACATCACGGCTTTACTGGGCTTGAATGTTGGCGATGGGAACACAGACATGTATATTATAGGGTGAGAATTACACTGCTTTTATATATGAAAGCTGCTCAATATGAAAAGTAATGACAGTAAATCTGTGGCCAATGAAAATGGCCAAAAGTCTGGATTTTTTTAACGGTTACTGTTGAACTTTCAAGAAATTATATTTTCCCAGGGCTGCCCAATGCTATCATAGGGCAATATTCATGGTAGTAGTCAGCAAATATTATCAGTAACCAAGTTTTAAATGATAGATATTATAATTGTAACAAATAAATAACCCATGACATTTCTTCTTCAACTCATGTCCTGTGGAACAACCATTCCACAAAATTTACAAAATATTTTGGCTGAATATTACAGGGTTGTTCAAATGGCTAATAATGGCCTTAATTAACATTTTTTTATTTAAAAAAAAAACCAAAAAAAAAAACAAGTAAAATACAGTAAAAACAAATAGTACTATTGTGGTGAAATATTATTACAATTTAAAATAACAGTTTTCTATTTTAGTATAATTTTCCGCATTATTACTCCAGTCTTCAGTGTCACATGATCCTTCAGAAATCATTCTAATATGATGATTTGCTGCTCAAGAAACATTTATGATTATTATCAATGTTGAAAACGGTTGTGCTGTAGAGACCTGCGCGGGACGGATTTTTACAACATTCATGTTTTGTCCCGCGTCCGCCCGCCCGCAAACAAATATAAATAGATTTTTTCTGTACGTCCATGAAACAGTTTCAAGTAATTTAACATAAAAACAAGCGCGTGCATGGTTTGGCGTGGCAGACTGCGCGCAAAGTGCGCTCCCTTAATAACTTCTAAAAAGCTGACATCTCAGTTCATCGCGATCTCACAAAGCTCCGTTATGAAGCTGACTGCACAATGAATCTTTCATAATGTCTACACTTTCTTTGTTATAATCAGAGGATTTGCCAGCATGCAGAATTCAGCACTGAACAAAAACTCACTTTGAGCGGTGAGTGGATTCTATCTTAAATGCAGCTGATTGGCCATTGCGTTTTAGAAATCAACACATAGGTCCGTGATTGGCTACATTGCACAACGCAGCAAAAACATTTTGTAAACAGAAACTCTGCCTATGCTTGCACCTGTAAATCGTTTTTATTTTGTATCTTGTTGCTTTTGTGCAATAGATGACTAACAATTTATTTGTTTTTAGATGTTTTATTTTTTAGATATTTCTATTTTGCGGGAGTCCCGCGAACACACACACACGAGTACCTTACAGCCCGCACCCGGCCATCAAATCTAGTCCCGCGCCGCACTCTATTGCGTTGTGCAGGTCTCTATGCTGCTTCATATTTTTGTGGAAACCATGATACATTTTTTTCAGGATTCTGTGATGAATAGAAAGATTAAAAGAACAGCATTTATTTGAAATCTTATGTAACATCATAAATGTCTTTAATGTAAATTTTGATCAATTTAATGCATCCTTGCTGAATAAAAGTATTAATTTCTTTCAAAAAAAAGAAAAAAGTGTTACCGACCCCAATCTTTTGAACTCAGTGTATGTGGTCATGAAGACTTCACCATGTATCATGGTTGAGATCACATGATGCATTTTAGAAAAGCCTCATTGACAAGGAAAATATGATATTTTAATTTCAACAACAGCAACATATCAGATCACGAGACTTTATTAACTTTGTTCAGTATCCTATTAAAGGGATAGTTCACCTAAAAATGAAAATTCTGTCATCATTTGCTCACCCCGAGTTGTTCCAAACCTGTATGAGTTTCTTTCTTCTGTTGAACACAAAAGAAGATATTTTGAAGATGTGTAACCAAACAGTTGATGGGCCACATTGACTTCTATAGTATTTTTTCCCCCCATACTATGGAAGTCAATAGGGTCCATCAACTATTTGCTTACCCATATTCTTCAAAATATCTTCACTCTAAAATGTGTGGGGTTATTTCTTTACCCAGACTGCTGGGTTCTGCCTGTTAGGTATTTTGTTGGGTTATTTTCAAACTGTTGGGTAGTTTTGTGTGTAACCCACTGCAGGGTTAAATTTCACTGACAGTAGAAATGATGCACCCCCAGCCCGCTGGGTTATAGTAACCCACTGCTAGTTTGCCAAACTGGAATAAACTGGATTGGTAACGGTGAGTTTGTCTTCTGTTCAGTTATCACTTTCTAAATGTTTTGTGATGTTGTTAATGAACTTGCCATTAAATAAAATTATTTCATTTAGACTGTTTAATGTCCATTAATTTCCTAAATTACCAATATATATAATTACATTTATATAGCCTAAATAAAATATATAAATAGCATTTGCTGCAATGAAATGGAAAAAAACATTGATGAGGTATCAGCATTTAGTCATTATGAGCAGAATTTGGGTTAAATTGTGCAACCTAACTTGCTGGGTTAAAATGTGTAACCCAACCGCTGGGTTGCCAAATGGGTTGTTTTTATACCCATTTTAAAATGTTCAGCAGAAGAAAGAAATTCATACCGATTTGGAACATCTTGAGGGTAAGAAAATAATGACAGGATTTCCATTTTTTTTGGTGAACTATCCCATTAATTGCATCAGTAGGATGTCTGATCCGTACACTGGAGCATAGCTAAAGGCATGAAAATAATTAAACAAGTGTTGCTCAAATAATTATGATATGATGCTATAATATGATGATCATAATCTTGTACATGACCTATGCATAAGCACAGTACAGATATAATCTACCGCCTGCTTCTTCTTCTGCCTCTCCCTTCTGATATTTTTCAGTCTTTAATTTAAGCTTTACTGACTGCCATTTTCTTCTCTCCTGTGTTGTTTTCACGCTTCTTCTCTCAGCTTACAGGAAGTGAACTCAATGATCAACAAACGACTGAAAGATGTTCTTTTCACTGACCAGTGGAGCGAGGTCTGCATGGACGCTCTCAGCCCCTTTGGATATGTACTGGTCAGTAATGTTCCCCTTAAACACACACACACACACACACACACACACACATAAAGTTGTCATTTGAGCCTCAGGGCTCACATTATGTAATACTGACTGAGTGGCTGGCTGAGGTTTTGTCTCTGTCATGTGGCTCATGTTTCTGTTTTCAGTCAGTTAAACTCCTCCTTCATTTTATGTGCCATTATTTTCATTGTGGAAAAATAATCTCATATAAAAACAATGTGGCATACTACACATCTTTATTGTTGAATACAGTATATAGTGTCAGTATACAGTAAATACTGCAGGGTAAGCGGTATGCTAATATTATATTCTGAATATTGCCCACGTCTCTCTGGAGGGATGTTAAAATGTCACTTCTGTTTAATTAATCACACTGTTAACGGAAGGTCCAGTGGAGCTCATGGCATTGTAGGCATTTTAGTATCATTGCTATACTATTATAGTTTTAATAGTAGTATAGTATAGTTAATAGTATAGATAATATTTCGATTTTATTTACACAGGCCTATTTTCTGTTTTCACTTTAATTTTAGTTAAAGTTTTATTAATTTTGTTGTGTGTTTTTGTCATTTTTATTTTTATTTTATTTAGCTTTTCAGCTTTTAAATATTTCTATATAGTTTTTATGAATTTGTATTTATGTATTTATTTACTTTGTTAAAAATGTTTTTTGGCAATTAGATGAAATAAAATAAATGTACGTTTTTTTTTTTTAAATATTTATTTTATTTAAGTTAACATTTATAGTAACTAAATGTTTTTATGGTTTTAGTTAACAATAATAACCCTGATACAGTAGGATACAGTATGGCATATTTATTAATATGTTTTTTGAATTAGCATCTTTTTATATTTTCAGTCTTCATTTCCATTTTTAGTCATTTTGTTATAGGCTTTTGTATGAAAGTCTGTTTTTGCCACGAAATAAAACAATTTAAAAAATAATTGTGACTTTTTATCTCACAATTCAAATGTAATTTAAACTAATATAAAAAGTCACATTTACCTTTTTTGTTTTTTTATTCAGTGGCGGAAACAAGCTTCCATACTTTTGTCATTATTATAATTTTTTTTAATATTTTCTTTTTAGCTTTAATCAATTTTTCATCTCGGTTTTAGTTTTAATCATTTTAAAACTTATTTGTTTAGTTGCCATGGCAACAATTTCAATTTTCGTTTAAGTTTTTTTAAGTTAAAGTTTTTCATATATTATATTTCAGCTTTATTTTAACACTCTAAAAAAATGCTTGGTTGTTTCAACCCATGTTTGGATCAAATATAGACGAAACTACCGTTGGGTTTAAATATTTAAATATTTTAAATATTTAATATTTAAATATTTAAAAAATTTAAACCAATGGTTGGGTTTGTCCATATTTGACCCAAACATGGGTTGAAACAACCAAGCATTTTTAGAGTGAATTAATGAAAACAATTCTTACTAGTTTTAGTTACCAATAACAACATTTAAAATAGTAGTATGGTTGTATCCCATTCCATACGGACATATTTTATCAGAGGGGTGCAGGGGGCGGGGCTTAATGTTGCAGGGCGGTGCCGCAGTGGGGCAGGGATGACATCAAAACCCCGCCCCCTGGTTCCCTCAAGATTTTTAAACATAACTTGACGATACTTTGACGTTTTGTTGTTACAGCATAAACTACACACACCCATAGCGAAAACACGATTGTTTTTAAATGAAAGCAGTTAATTTAATTTTTGAAAACATAAGTTTTGAGTGTGCAGTTTACGTTGTAGAACATGGTCGTATCGTCAAGTTATGTTGGATTTTAGGGTGCTAAATATTTACCTCTAAATTATGCACAATTTAATGTCTGCAATACCACGGTGTAACCACTAGATGGCTGTGTAGCCCTATATTTAAATTTATAAACAGTTACTACTGAGAACCTTGTTTTCAGACATAATACTTACTTGCATTTGGATATATATTTAGACATTATTAAAGACTACTTTTCGTAAAAGTTGACATTTAAATGTTGGTTTGAAGTTTTTGCATTATTATTGCAGGCAAATCTGGACACAGAGAAATCATTTTGTTACTCATACTAGCTACATATAATAGCGTGATCAGTCACGCGAAAGTAATCAGTGAACAGCCATGAACAAAGACGTGGGCTGTGGTCTTCCTCCTATTTAAAAAACTCCTTATCGAATTTCAAGTAGCTTTATTGACATGGTAAAAAGGCTTTACATTGCCAAAGCATTAACAGCTCTCCGAACCAATGGTGTTGATCAGGCAGTGATTGACAGCGCTCTGATCCAATGACCAAAAGCGCTCTGATCCAAAAGTCACAAACCACATTCGACAACATATAAAAACGAAATAATCTTAAAGTAATTTTAAGAATAAAGGTGGAAAATTAAAAGCATGTTGAGCTGTGTCATCTTAAATTCCAATGCAACACCCTAAAATTAGAGAGCAAGCGATTATTTAGCACTCAGGTTGTGTGTTATTTACCCGGCTCTGTTTCAAGCCAATGAACTTGATTCAGGACATTTCTTCAGTCGGCTGATCTCCCGTCTGCTCTCTGTGTGTAGGTCACGTCTCAGAGGATGCAGGGAATGCTGCTGCTGGTCTTTGCCAAGTACTATCACCTGCCTTTCCTGAGAAGCATTCAAACACAGACCACTCGCACCGGCCTCGGGGGAATCTGGGTATGTTATCTGCACTTGATGGGGTGCAATCTCATGCTTTCCCTTCCTAAAGTCACTGTTATGCAACGTTTCTGCATCAAATTATCTCTGAGCTGATGTCGTTCCACACGTCTTCATGTGCAGATATGAAAGAGTTCTGTCAAATATCTCATGCAGTGAGCTGCTGAAATATTAATAATGTGCTTGACACCTAATGAATATAAAATTGTGCCATCATAATGATAAACTCACCTCTCACAGCAAGAATAACAGTGTCAAACAGTAGAACAATGTGCATGAAGCCAGTTTTTCCCCTGGGTATTCATAAGTTATAAAGTCACATTCATCTGAATTCAGTGAGCATAAACTTCTATAAGCAGATTTATCTTGTAGTCTTTAACCCTTTCATGCATGAATTATGATAACCTCAGTCAGGATTTTTTTCCTATGTGTTTTTATTGCTCTTAGGGCATGAAAAACAAGATTTGAAATTAATTACTTTTTACACATATTTCCACAGATTTTCAGATGTCCACTTGAGTGGACAGTATGTGTTTATGGTTTTAACTGTAGAGATACTGTATTAAACATAATACAGTAATAACACAGCAATATTGTGTGTATTTAACAAACCAATGAATAAAATTATATAAAATCATGTGAAAACTATAAAATATATACAAAAAAAAATAAACGCAAAATATTGCAAATGCAATTGAACTTCATACAAGTTGAATTTTGCGTATCTTTGATATCAGAACATGAGGACGTGATTCCATCAGAGATCTCTTCTACCTGACAAGGTATAACTCAAGGAAACCCAACTCAATGTAGAAAATGTTCACGCTCCATCCAGTCTACCAGAGTATGTCGATTTACCCTTATTAGCTGATAATTCAAGATGGACACATTTCTACCATAGCTCTCCCCTGAGAAAACCTAGCGATCAGGTGTTTTCAATCTCATCTGACATGAGCAGTGTTGGGGGTAACGCATTACAAGTAACGTGCATTACGTAATCAGATTAGTTTCTGATGTAAGGAGTAAAGTAACGCATTACAAGTAACATGCATTATGTAATCAGATGAATTTTTGATGTTACGAGTAAAGTAACGCATTACAAGTAACATGCATTACGTAAATAGATTATTTTTTGATGTAAGGAGTAAAGTAACGCATTACAAGTAACATGCATTATGTAATCAGATTAATTTTTGATGTTACGAGTAAAGTAACGCATTACAAGTAACGTGCATTACATAATCAGATTACTTTTTGATGTAAGGAGTAAAGTAACGCATTACAAGTAACGTGCATTACATAATCAGATTACTTTTTGATGTAAGGAGTAAAGTAACGCATTACAAGTAACATGCATTATGTAATCAGATGAATTTTTGATGTTACGAGTAAAGTAACGCATTACAAGTAACGTGCATTACACAATCAGATTAGTTTCTGATGTAAGGAGTAAAGTGACGCATTACAAGTAACATGCATTATGTAATCAGATGAATTTTTGATGTTACGAGTAAAGTAACGCATTACAAGTAACGTGCATTACATAATCAGATTACTTTTTGATGTAAGGAGTAAAGTAACGCATTACAGTAACGTGCATTACATAATCAGATTACTTTTTGATGTAAGGAGTAAAGTAACACATTACAAGTAACGTGCATTACATAATCAGATTACTTTTTGATGTAAGGAGTAAAGTAACGCATTACAAGTAACATGCATTACATAATCAGATTACTTTTTGATGTAAGGAGTAAAGTAACATTACAAGTAACGTGCATTACATAATCAGATTACTTTTTGATGTAAGGAGTAAACTAATGCATTACAAGCAACATGCATAATGTAATCAGATTACTTTTTTGATGTAAGAAGTAACACATTACAAGTAACATGCATTATGTAATTAGTTGAATTTTTGATGTAAGCGAGTAAAGTAACACATTACAAGTAACATGCATTATGTAATCAGATTACTTTTTGATGTAAGGAGTAAACTAATGCATTACAAGTAACATGCATAATGTAATCAGATTAATTTTTTGATGTAAGAAGTAACGCATTACAAGTAATGTGCATTATGTAATCAGATTACTTTTTTGATGTAAGAAGTAACGCATTACAAGTAATGTGGATTATGTAATCAGATTACTTTTTCGTGTTACGAGTAAAGCATTACAAGTGACGTGCATTACGTAATCAGATTACTTTTTTAATGTAACAAGTAAAGAAATGCATTACAAGTAACATACATTATGTAATCACATTACTTTTTTATGTTAATGCAAATTACATTCTTACATTCTCTAACACAAATACATTTATTTGCAGTCAAAAAAGTTACTGCAGATGTAGTATTTTTTTTTAAAAAGTCACAGTAATAATATGAATTGTAGCTGAAATATAGCTGGTGATGCATGATGCCCAATTTAGTGGACAGATGATTAATCAGAATTTCCTCCCAATCTAAACAATACTTGGAAAATTTAACTGTGATATGACATATGAATGGATGGATATTCCGGAGCAACTTGGCATTTCTGACTAGCCACTGTAGAGGTTGATGTGCAACTATGCCATCAGAACCCATGCATATGCAAGAAAATGCTTTTTGAATAGCTGAATAACCACTTTTACGGCCTCTGTATTAATAAATACTTTAATACAATGTCAAACTGAGAGGTGTGTTTGTGACTTATTTCCTAGCTGCTATAAGGCAACTGATATATTTCAGCAACTGCAATAAATCAGTTGATAATATATATTTTACAGATAATATACTGTCAAATTTCGACATGCTTTCAGTCTCTTCATAATTCAACACACCAGTTTCACCACTCATCTGCCCCGAGGTCTCAGTTCTAATGACTGATTGCCATGGTTACACACACCTGTTCCATATTTGGATTAATTAGTTACCAATTCTGTTCTGCTTGTCTGCATCAGATTTGCGTCAGAACGCCCTGCCCGTTTACATAGAATTTAAATGCATGTACATTACAAAAGTCTGCACATCCACCAATCCTTGTGTATATATTTACTCTTGAGTTTGGCTAATTTGACAATGCCTTCAGTTACCAAAAAGGGTGTAGAACATGCAATATTTAACATAATTTACAATGTTTTATTGTACAGAATTTTGCATATATTTCTCCACAAAACAGTGTAGAAAATGCAAAAAGGTGCACAAATTTGTGTTTAATTGTAAGTGCAGTGACCAGTGTTATTTTAGTATCATTGATATACTATTATAGAGTGTTTGTTAATATTTTGAATTCGATTTAGTTTTTATAGTTTCTGTTTTCTTTTATATTTTAGTTCATGTTTTAGGATGTTTTGTGCATTTTTATTAGTTTTTGAAATGGTTTTTGCAGCATCTTAGGTTCAGCAAAAAAAAGAAACAGAATAGAAGAAACAGTTTAGAGCTGTTAAGAATTTCTAAGGTGATCAGAAACAAAAACTGAATGTATCCCTCACTCTCACACTCTGCAGGGGAATAAAGGGGGCGTCAGCGCGCGCATGACTGTGTTTGGCCATTCAATCTGTTTCTTGAACTGTCATCTGCCCGCACACATGGAGAACACAGACCAGCGCATGGAGGACTTTGAGAGCATCCTGCAGCAGCAACAGTTCGAAGGACAAGCGGCCATGGGTGTCCTGGATCACGAGTAAGACTCACACACACACACACACACACACACTGAAACACACACAGTTGTTTTTGTGAATTGTGGGGACATTCCATAGGTGTAATGGTTTTTATACCGTACAAACTGTATTTTCTATCCCCCTACACTACCCCTACCCCTAAACCTACCCATCACAGGAAACTGCACAGTTTTACTTTCTCAAAAAAACCTCATTCTGTATTATTTATAAGCCTTTTGAAAAATGGGGACATGGGTAATGTCCTCATAAGTCACCCTCTCCTTGTAACACACACACACATACAGACTCACACTCACATGCAGACAAACACACACTCAAACACACACACACGTACAGACTCACACACGTACAGACTCACACACACACACACACACGTACAGACTCACACACACACTCGCACACACACACACACTCGCACACACACACACACACTCGCACAGACTCACTCACACACACGTACAGACTCTCACACACACACACATATACAGACTCACACACACACACACATAGACTCACACACACATACAGACAGACTCACATGCAGACTCACACACACTCAAACACACACACACACATACAGACTCTAACACACTCAAACACGCACACTCACACACTAATTAACAAAGTATAAACACATATTGTGGGTGTAACCATTTTTCAAGTGAACTGAGACAAAATTCTTTGCACATTTAGTACAATTCATAATTATGTATCTCACCAACAGATGGTGCTGTTGTACAGAGTCTGTACAAACCCGATTCCAAAAAAGTTGGGACACTGTACAAATTGTGAATAAAAACAGAATGCAATGATGTGGAAGTTTCAAATTTCAATATTTTATTCAGAATACAACATAGATGACATATCAAATGTTTAAACTGAGAAAATGTATCATTTTAAGGGAAAACATAAGTTGATTTTAAATTTCATGGCATCAACACATCTCAAAAAAGTTGGGACAAGGCCATGTTTACCACTGTGTGGCATCCCCTCTTCTTTTTATAACAGTCTGCAAACGTCTGGGGACTGAGGAGACAAGTTGCTCAAGTTTAGGAATAGGAATGTTGTCCCATTCTTGTCTAATACAGGCTTCTAGTTGCTCAACTGTCTTAGGTCTTCTTTGTCGCATCTTCCTCTTTATGATGCGGCAAATGTTTTCTATGGGTGAAAGATCTGGACTGCAGGCTGGCCATTTCAGTACCCGGATCCTTCTTCTACACAGCCATGATGTTGTAATTGATGCAGTATGTGGTCTGGCATTGTCATGTTGGAAAATGCAAGGTCTTCCCTGAAAGAGACGACGTCTGGATGGGAGCATATGTTGTTCTAGAACTTGGATATACCTTTCAGCATTGATGGTGCCTTTCCAGATGTGTAAGCTGCCCATGCCACACGCACTCATGCAACCCCATACCATCAGAGATGCAGGCTTCTGAACTGAGCGCTGATGACAACTTGGGTTGTCCTTGTCCTCTTTAGTCCGGATGACATGGCGTCCCAGTTTTCCAAAAAGAACTTCAAATTTTGATTCGTCTGACCACAGAACAGTTTTCCACTTTGCCACAGTCCATTTTAAATGAGCCTTGGCCCAGAGAAAACGCCTGCGCTTCTGGATCATGTTTAGATATGGCTTCTTTTTTGACCTATAGAGTTTTAGCCGGCAACGGCGAATGGCACGGTGGATTGTGTTCACCGACAATGTTTTCTGGAAGTATTCCTGAGCCCATGTTGTGATTTCCATTACAGTAGCATTCCTGTATGTGATGCAGTGCCGTCTAAGGGCCCGAAGATCACGGGCATCCAGTATGGTTTTCCGGCCTTGAC
Source organism: Coreius guichenoti (assembly GCA_039654105.1). Lineage (NCBI taxonomy): Eukaryota > Metazoa > Chordata > Actinopteri > Cypriniformes > Gobionidae > Coreius > Coreius guichenoti. The sequence continues at coordinate 50,395,879 of CM077169.1, read as the reverse complement.
CCTTACGCACAGAGATTGTTCCAGATTCTCTGAATCTTTGGATGATATTATGCACTGTAGATGATGATAACTTCAAACTCTTTGCAATTTTTCTCTGAGAAACTCCTTTCTGATATTGCTCCACTATTTTTCGCCGCAGCATTGGGGGAATTGGTGATCCTCTGCCCATCTTGACTTCTGAGAGACACTGCCACTCTGAGAGGCTCTTTTTATACCCAATCATGTTGCCAATTGACCTAATAAGTTGCAAATTGGTCCTCCAGCTGTTCCTTATATGTACATTTAACTTTTCCGGCCTCTTATTGCTACCTGTCCCAACTTTTTTGGAATGTGTAGCTCTCATGAAATCCAAAATGAGCCAATATTTGGCATGACATTTCAAAATGTCTCACTTTCAACATTTGATATGTTATCTATATTCTATTGTGAATAAAATATAAATTTATGAGATTTGTAAATTATTGCATTCCTTTTTTATTCACAATTTGTAGTGTCCCAACTTTTTTGGAATCGGGTTTGTACATTGTGTGTGTGTGAGTCTGTGTGTGTGTGTGTGTTTGTGAGTGTGAGAGTCTGTATGTGTGTGTGTGTGTGTGTGTGTGTAGTTCTGTATGTGTGAGAGTCTGTTTGTGTGTGTGTGTGTGTGTGTGTGAGTCTGTGTGTGTGAGAGAGTCTGTACATGAGTGTGTGTGAGTCTGTATCTGTGTATGCATGTGTGTGTGTGTGTGTGTGTGTGTAAGTCTGTATGTGTGAGAGTCTGTTTGTGTGTGTGTGTGTGTGTGTGTGTGTGTAAGTCTGTATGTGTGAGAGTCTGTTTGTGTGTGTGTGTGTGTGTGAGAGAGAGAGAGTCTGTACGTGAGTGTGTGTGAGTCTGTATCTGTGTGTGTGAGTCTGTGTGTGTGTGTGTGTGTGAGAGAGAGGGAGAGTCTGTACGTGAGTGTGTGTGAGTCTGTATCTGTGTGTGTGTGAGTCTGTGTGTGTGTGTGTTGTGACGACAGTATGACCTTGAAATTGATATTGAAAACTGTATCATGCGGCTCATGGACAAATGTTTGCAGTGTGGTTTTCTGGTTTGGAGACCTGAACTTCCGAATTGAGGACCTTGAGATGCAAGTTGTGAAAGGAGCTATTGACAATAACAAGCTGTCCATATTGTGGGAAAAAGACCAGGTGAGATGCGGCCATTATGAACACAGTCTAGTGCAGCCATGAAGAACCTCCCTCTAAAAGTCAAAGATCACCATTTTACACATGATATGATGTAAATATTATGAAAATGACATGCCATTTGAGAAGGAGCAACTGTTTTGGACAATACAATATATATATTTTTGTTGACTCTATTCATTTCTCTGTTCTTTCCTGTGCTAGTATTATTAATACTGACACTATATGTATCTTTGTCTTCTTTGATGCGTTTCAATCTCTCCATCTTGCAGCTGAACATGGCTAAAGGACACGAGTCTGTGCTTGAAGGCTTCCACGAGGGGCCACTGAAATTCCCTCCTACGTATAAGTTTGATGTGGGAACAGACACATATGATACCAGGTAAAATGGAAAAGATTCAATACATTCAGGTCCATAAATAATACTTTTGACATCATGCTTCTAAACAGACTTAAGGACTCATATAAAGGGATCTTTTTCCCCGCATACATACGGTACACTCACATAAAAGCGATATATACTACATAGCAAATCTCAACTGTGGATTGCCTGTATCGTCGCTGTATCGTAACTGTATTATCGCCAGATCTTTATGTATGGTTGGATATACACCGATCAGGCATAAAATTATGACCTAATATTGTGTTGGTCCCTCTTTTGCTGCCAAAACAGCCCTGACCCGTCGAGGCATGGACTCCACTAGACCCCTGAAGGTGTGCTGTGGTATCTGGCACCAAGATGTTAGCAGCAGATCTTTGAAGTCCTGTAAGTTGCGAGGTGGGGCCTCCATGGATCGGACTTGTTTGTTCAGCACATCCCACAGATGCTCGATTGGATTGAGATCTGGGGAATTTAGAGGCCATGTCAACACCTCAAACTCGTTGTTGTGCTCCTCAAACTATTCCTGAACCATTTTTGCTTTGTGGCACGGCACATTATCGTGCTGAAAGAGACCACATCCACCAGGGAATACCGTTTCCATGAAAGGCTGTACATGGTCTGCAACAATGCTTAGGTAGGTGGTACGTGTCAAAGTAACATCCACATGGATGGCAGGACCCAAGGTTTCCCAGCAGAACATTGCCCAAAGCATCACACTGCCTCCGCCGGCTTGCCTTCTTCCCATAGTGCATCCTGGTGCCATGTGTTCCCCAGGTAAGCGACGCACACGCAGCAGACCAGGCCACCTTCTTCCATTGCTCCGTGGTCCAGTTCTGATGCTCACGTGCCCACTGTTGGCGCTTTCGGTGGTGGACAGGGGTCAGCATGGGCACCCTGACTGGTCTGCGGCTATGCAGCCCATACGCAACAAACTGCGATGCACTGTGTATTCTGACACCTTTCTATCAGAACCAGCATTAACTTCTTGAGGAATTTCAGCTACAGTAGCTCGTCTGTTTGATCGGACCACACTGGTCAGCCTTCGCTCCCCATGTGCATCAGTGAGCTTTGGCCGCCCATGACCCTGTCGCCGGTTCACCACTGTTCCTTCCTTGGACCACTTTTGATAGATACTGAACACTGCACACCGGGAACACCCCACAAGAGCTGCAGTTTTGGAGTTTTTGGAATCGTCTAGCCATCACAATTTGGCCCTTGTCAAACTCGCTCAAATCCTTATGCTTGGTCATTTTTCCTGCTTCTAACACATCAACTTTGAGGACAAAATGTTCACTTGCTGCCTAATATATCCCACCCACCCAACAGGTGCCATGATGAAGAGATAATCGGTGTTATTCACTTCACCTGTCAGTGGTCATAATGTCATGCCTGATCGGTGTCACTTTATCCACATACATACAGTACACTCATGTAAAACGCTATATAGGGTATAAGAGGGCTAAAGGCGCACCAGGGTAAAAGGCACCTTTGATTTTATTTTCCTCTAAACCACTAGATGGCACAAAAACTTGCTTCAGCACTTTCCAAAACATCTGCTTTTGATGATGCACGTGGAAATTTGGCTGATCCTCTAAAATATTAGATCAAATTAGCACAGAATCAACTTTGCGTTGTTGCCCGTGATTTTGGCGCTCAAAGTTCAAAGCAAAGGGAGATATTTTCTTTTAAAGAAATCGGCTGGTAGGGACTAAAAATTTACATAAACCCCGCCCCCCGGGAACACGCAACAAAGGCCATGTTGAGAAGAGGAAGAGTTGTTGTAGTCGAGTACATTTGGGAGTCGTTCAAGCTGTCGCATCCGTCTTTTCACATTTATTGCAATACAGTACAAACACAAATGCAATAGCATGTCATAAAAGCAAGATGACAACATAAGTTATAACCGTAATTAAACTATAATCTCCATGCAGCAGATATTCTCTGGCTCTGTGCATCTTTCAACAGTTCCCAACTGAGCCATTTATAGATTATCATAACAGAACATGCTAATCAATGACTTGAAGATAGTTCAAGATAGTTCGCCACATCAGCTACATAAATTCATCAACTAACCATTCAGAAACGTCCTGTCTCATTCTACATGTTGTCACTTCTTCTCGATTCTCTCCATCATTGTCCGACGCTGGTTTAAACATAAAAGGCTGAACAGTTTCTGACATTTTCAGTGCGTGTCTGCGTGAGGTAATCTGAGCTGCTAACACAAGCTCTTGAAGCTCCGCCCTCTTATTGAAAGGAGGCCAGGGACACACAAAATGATGCGTTTTTGCTCACTGTCAAAAAGTGACAATTTTAATATGCTATAAAAAATGATCTGTGGGGTATTTTGAGCTAAAACTTCACAAACACACTCTGGGGACATCAGAGACTTATTTTACATCTTGTAAAAGGGGGCATAATAGGACCTCTTTAAAGCAACAGTTATGTAAAAGTATGGTTTTTGTGGCGAAAGGCACAAATAATTAACAACGGCTGACTTTTCCATTTGTTGACATGACATGGTCAGATTCAGATGGTAAATATCATATATTAAGATTAGAGATAATCACCATATTTATAATGAAACCATCACATTTAAAAATCTGATATTAATCATATCATATAATAAAATATAGATTTAGAGTAGTAACAGTAAATTATATTAAATTATCATGGGATCTCAGAATCTTTACTTTTTAAAATAATTTTGTTTCTGTATTTCTAAACTATTTTTATATTAACATATTTTAATGAGAGTATATTTATTGAACAATGAATTCTTTTATTTATCAAAATAAACAGAAAATAGTACAAACTTTGCCAAAGTGATTGTTTTGAACAAGTATTAACCTAGACATTATTAAAAACATTCTTTTTGATAAATTATTTGTATAAATAATGCAAATTGCAACCTCATACATACATAACATTTTTAAACAAAGTAAACAACTTTTATGATTTATTTCCACAAAAAAAATCTGTTGCTCCATCAATGTTCAATACAAACATATATAATTTTTCTGCAGTCATACATTATGGGAGTAGTGAAAAGCACATTTTTCTTAATGTGTACCTTTAGCCCTGTTGTACCCTACTATATAGCAAATCTCAACTGCCTGATTTCTTGTATCATTGTAAAATGTAACTATATTATCGCCCAGCTCTCATCTGCTAAATGTGACTATAGGGCATTAATATATTAAGATATTATAAACATTAACATCATCATTTTTCACTGCCATTTTCACACCTTAGAATTAAACATGCTGTTTTTTGCACCCCTGCTATGATTGGCTAATCTCTTCGCATATGAAATTAATAACAATGCTTAGGCTCAAGATGCAGGTTTGCCGTCAGAACAAGCCGTTTTTGCAGCTGCAAGTTCTTTTTGGACTGGGAAGGGAGTTTTGAGGTCTAAAACTTTGTGTCTGATAGCATCCAAAATGATTAAATTTCCCTCCCATTCCTGTTCCTGCAATGATATTATTATTATTATTATTATTATTATTGCATTGTTATTTACGTGAATCTTCATCTTTCTTAGTGGTAAAAAGCGTAAACCAGCATGGACTGATCGTATTCTCTGGCGGTTGAGGCCGATTGCTCCGGTCAGCAACAGCGTGTCGAAGCGCGCGTCCATGACAGGACTAACCACCGGGACCCGTGTGTCGCAGCATTTTTACCGCAGTCACATGGAATACACCGTCAGTGACCACAAGCCTGTCTCCTCGATTTTCACTCTGCAGGTCAGCACACTAACACTTCTTGATGTTACACTTCTTTATCTCAAATCAGGCTTAAAAATGTATATTTTCATATTGGTTTAGCTAATGTGCCTGCATGTTCTAGAGCAAAAAAGACCAAGCCGTGTTTTGCCAATGGACCCTTTTCACATTTCCGGGGTTCTCAGAAGAGTTTCTATAGTGGTGAATGGCAATTGACTGCAAATATAATTTTTGTATTCCAATTTGCTCCAATAGCAAAAAAAAAAAAAAAAACACGTTTCTACGACTTTAGAAAAAAATTAAATTGATTTTGGTGGTCAGAAGAGAGAAAGATCAAATTTGCCATCACTCCCTCAGCCAATAATAAATACAGCAACGTTAATTATTTTTAATGCCAAGATACTTTAAAGATTTTTGTTATGCTTTTATCATGCTGTTTGATCATGGAAAAAGGTCTGCAAAGTTACAAAGTCCCTCCAGCGGGAGTTATTCTCTTTATCAGTGTCACTGTTTCTGAACTCCCTGAAACGCCTCCGCTGTAGTCTTGGGTTTTCTTCAGGGAACGAACACGTCACAATATTCCTCATTTAAATAATTCCCACCCAAGGCATACTCAAAATAAAGGGGCGTGGCCTCCCAGACAGCAACATGTACAAGATGTGGGCCGGATCTGAGCCAACACTATGTTGCTGTCTGGGGGTTAAGTTAGTTAGTAGTGTGTTGAAACTCAGTTATAGTAAGGGGCGGGACATTTCCCAAACATGCTCGAAGCGCTTGACCAATCACAGTGCACTGGTCCAGCCGACCAGTCAGAGCATACTGTGCTTTTCAGAAGGCGGGGCTTCATAAAGACAGGAACTAAACAGAGCGTTACTGACAGACTGGGAAGAGAGGAGCTGCAACAATGGAGAATATGGGGAAAATAATGTGTTTTTAAACATTCAAGCATGAAAACCTATTCTAGTAGAGCCTAAACACACTTTGTAAAAGGGCATAATAGGCCCTCTTTAACATAGTATAGTGTTTTAAATGTACATTACATTTTTTATACATGAAAATTAAAAAAAAATGCTAGTTTACTATGACAATAACCTGTGTTAATAGTCTGTGAAAAGGGTCCATATGATAATTGTCTCTTTTAATTGAAAGGTGGCACTTCCTAAAGCATAAGGCTATAAAACGTTTTTAATAGTAAAACCTTTCAATTTCAAGGTCAGGAATGTCTACACTTATTGAGAGCAACTTTCATAGCTGGTTTGTGCAATGTGTTTAACATGTGATGTCCTTGCAGTTCCCATATAAGGTGGACATGCCTTTAGTTACACTGCTTGTAGAGGATGAATGGAGAGAGATATCAGACGCAGTGGCCACATTTAAGGTGGTGCCCAACTTTGCTCGGAGCTCTTGGGACTGGATTGGGCTTTACAAGGTTATTTCAATCATTTCATCAGTTCTGAGAATCTAAAGATGTAGGAGTAAGATGGTTAAAAGTATATATTTTTTTTTTGTCACTTGAGTTCTGTTCATATGTAGCTATAAAATTGATTGGGCATACTTTACAAATATGTCATTTCACAGGTTGGGTTTAAGCACCATAAAGACTATGTGAGTTACACTTGGGCCAAGCAGGAAGAGTCTGACTTCCTGAGACAGGAGCACCAAGTAAGGACAAATCATACATCCATTTAGTTGCATGAGAAAGATATTCACTTGTGTTCATGAAGCTACACATTGAAGCTTGTGAAATTTAATTAGGAGGTTTTGATTTGCAATCTCCAGGTGACTTTTACTGAGGAAGAATTGCCAAAGGATTCTGGGGACTTCATACTGGGTTACTACAGCAACAATATGAGCTCCATTGTGGGTGTCACCGAGCCATTCCAGGTAGATAATCTCTTTTAATTCCATAAAACACTTCTCAGATACTTGAATTAGTAGCTGCGTTTACATGGACAACCCTAATAATCCGATTGTAATCGGACTAGTAGCAAAGACTATAGATATAGAAAGACGGTTCACTATTACTCATGAATGGGAGAAATTGTAAGGGGTGGCTTCATGTGCTCGATGTGTCCTGGAAAACTTTTAGCACGTTTCTACTACAGCTCTCAAGGTTAACTAATTGTGAAAAGTGTTGATTATAGCATTATATTTAGATCTATAGCATTATATTTAGATGGTGGCATGAAAGGTTGCAGTGATGAGCATTGTAGACGATCACAGACATGTTGAGTGCATGAATGCAGTGATCTCGTCATTGCAACTCGATTTCTGCACACTAACGAATGTTTTCATCATAACTAACAGTGCAAACACAATGTAAATAAGAGATTAGTTTATTATTGCGGGAGTTTTGGCGAGAGAAACTCACACTGTTTGATTAACAGCTCCAATGATTGTAAAGGGAGCATTCTTTGATCGCTCTCTATATATAATTTAATCAGTTTAAATAACAGATTATTTTCATGCTACTAAGAGAAACAATGTGAAGTTGAGCGTTTAGTCACTGGTTTGATTTACTGACACACAGACAAAGAACATCTGACTGTACATGAATCATTACATATCAGAAATCACTGGTCTCAGATCAGGCATTAGAATGAACACAGTTACTTACATGTTGTGGTATTATTGTCGAGTCTATGTCGTAAAAGTCTGTTTGCAAAGCCTGTGTCAAAATTGTGACTGATTTACCGAAGAATCCACAGTGAAATGTACCGAATACAAATAAATAATGCTCAACTGAGACATTCACATTGATGAAAATAAATAAGCACATTCCTAGCGTTAGGATCCTTTGGAAGGTAATGTTATTTTTAGTCCAGTGATCCTGTATTGCTCTTCTCTCCTCATCATCTCACTAACACGGCAGTGGGCGGGGCCAAAGTTGCAATGGTAAAGTAGGCGTTGATTTTCTTCTGCAGAGGCGGTCTTTCACCTATATATTATAGGCATATTCCACAATGAGTCGTTCTCTGGGCTTGGTTACAATAAAAGCTGTTTTTGGACTAACAAGGAAGTTTTCAGTTCTAAAACTTGCAGTATATTGTTATAATATGATGACCTCTTATATGTCAAAAGAATTGTTAAAAAAATTGTTAGTATGCGCAAACAGCGGGAAACTACACAGATCGGGCATAACATTATGACCACTGACTGGTGAGGTTAATAACACTGATTATTTCTTCATCAAGGCACCTGTTAGTGGGTGGGATATATTAGGCAGCAAGTGAACATTTTGTCCTCAAAGTTGATGTGTTAGAAGCAGGAAAAATGGGCAAGCGTAAGGATTTGAGCGAGTTTGACAAGGGCCAAATTGTGATGGCTAGACGACTGGGTCAGAGCATCTCCAAAACTGCAGCTCTTGTGGGGTGTTCCCGGTCTGCAGTGGTCAGTATCTATCAAAAGTGGTCCAAGGAAGGAACATTGGTGAACCACCGACAGGGTCATGGGCGGCCAAGGCTCATTGATGAACGTGAGGAGCGAAGGCTGGCCCGTGTGGTCCCATCAAACAGACGAGCTACTGTAGCTCAAATTTCTCAAGAAGTTAATGGGATGTGCTGAACAAACAAGTCCGATCCATAGAGGCCCCACCTCGCAACTTACAAGACTTAAAGGATCTGCTGCTAACATCTTGGTGTCAGATACCACAGCACACAGTGGAGTCCATGCCTCGACGGGTCAGGGCTGTTTTGGCAGCAAAAGGGGGACCAGCACAATATTAGGAAGGTGGCACATAAAAAAAAATCCAATTTGAAGCTTGTGACATGCGCACATCCCGATCACTTTATTGAGCATTCATGTAAACACTACGTTCGGATTCATCAATTGAAACAAAAGGTGTCCATGTAAACATAGCTTCAGTCTCCAAAATGAATAAATACTATAATACCATATAATAATACTAACATAAGTTGATGATGCTTTCCAGTTAATATGTTTCTTCTCCTTTAATAGATTCAACTGCCAGCTTCCGCTGCAGCTGGTCTAAGTCCGTCTGACAGCTCCGACTTCACGTCTGATGACGAGGTAAAGAAGGGCGACTCCTGTGACTCCAGCCCTGAGACTGAGGAGCAACAGAGCAGCAGCTGGAGCGCCAGACTAACCGAAGGGCAGACGGCAAAGCCGAAACATCCGCACTCCAAAGACACCATGGCACATTCCAGCTCTTGCAGGCAGGGCGGCGGTACTGTCGAGTCCTCTGATGACCCTGTCGCTACAGATGACAGCTCTAACTCAGGAAAAGATGCAACCAAGCCAGAGGAAACTTAGCTAAGCACACCACATTCTCTGGAGGATTATATTAGCTCAAGGCTGGGGTTGCAGGTTTCTGCTGTGATGTCGTTGTAGATTTACTGTCCTATGATGTTGTTAGGAGATGTTGTGTAATATGTTGCAGGGCAGCAGTAAGCGTTTAGTATGTGGCTCCCTCCAGCAAATACAAGAGGGCAGACTAAACTGTTTTTCTTTTTGTTCTGTGTAGTCATTCTATTTATATTCTTCTTCTTCTCCTCCTTCTTCTCTTTCTGTCTTCCCAACTGCACAAGACAAAAACTGAAACACTAAGAAATAATCCTACACTCTTAAAAATAAAGGTTCCAAAATGGGGTTTGCCATAGAAGAACCATTTTGGGTTCCCCAGAACAACTTTCAGTGAACAGTTCTTAAAAGAACCATTTGTTTATTTTTAAATATAAAGAACTTTATTCCACTTTAAAGAATCTTTTGTGTAATTGAAAGATTCCATGGATATTAAAGGTTGTTCATGGAACCATCAATGTCACTAAAGAACCTTTATTTTTCAGAGTGTAGATACACTTGCACAATATTAATGCTTTTAATTGATTCATATGGAAGTTTTTTCCATGATTAACCAGGGTTTAATGCACAATGGAAAACAATTCTGGTTCTTATTGGATTTATTGCAGCAGATCCTCTGATACTCTGTTCCAAACTCTAGTGAGCTGCCTATCTAGGCATCATAGACACCCTCCAGACTCCCAGATGTTATGCTTTCTTGAAATACCTTGGCTGCGTTCAACTTCACTTTTAGACATACTTCCCTAAGGACTTCCCCTCGGGGGAATCCCCGCCATCATTTTGAAGTGCGTTCAACTTCGTCAAGTGGACGAGGGAAGTTTATTTGGACAGACTCTCGACCCCTCGATTTTGACCGAGTCTACTTATATATGCACTTCAGGCAGATCCATAGACCAGAATGCAACACGACTCTGACGTCACAATTGCAACTCGCATGGCGGGCTCCATAGCAGATTCCAAGGGCTTAGGGTATTCCATTTAAACCCATTGCAAGCAATGACGTAGATCAGACTGAACGAGACGGAGGGAAGTTGGCAAGGGAAGGGCGTTTAAAATAAGTGGACTTAAATGCATCCCTTGTTTTGGCAAAGGATAGGGTATTCCCAGGATGCACTGTGAGAAATACTGATAAAATGAAATCAATGGTGATAAATAGCTCATTGGCTATTTAAGACAACATTTGTGTGTGCTACTTGATAAGGCACATTGGAATAACTTTAGACTCTTGGAATCAGTTGTAAGCATAAGTTTCTCATAGCAAATAGTGCATTAACAGAGTTACTAATAAGGCTACATTTCAGTTAGGATGCTGCTTTGTAAGGTAGCTGCCTATGTAGATAGTAGAGAGCGAGGCAGCTCACTAGGGTTTAGAGCAGAAATCGTGACTTTGAATTCCTGCCATAGAGGACATTGGGAATGACCTGCTAAAGTGAAATGCTGTTGTCATCACCTTATCGTGACAGGGAAAGGTAAATCGTGTTTAATAACAATATACATGCTCTGCAATTGCATGTATTTACCACACTCTCCTCAGGTCCTTGAAAGACAGATGCATATAAAGGGTTGACACACACAGCACTCGGTAAAGTACAGTTTCTATATTATTCATGTCGATTACCGGTTTAACCAACTGTTAGCATTTTATGATATTATAGGACAATTGCTCTCAGAGTTGTGACTGCTGTGCCGTCATGTTCCTGTGGTTAATGTTCTTGAAAATAATTTAAAAGTGGTGTCCAGCTCTTTGACCTGCCAGTTTAAAGTCAACATGAAATGCTGTTCACAAACCAAATTTGCATCATGTTTTTCAACAGGATAGTCAATGAAAGAAATGCAGGGCGAGACTTGATTTAATCAGTCAGGAAGTGATTCGATGAGAATGTGAAAAGTGGGTGTTAGTGAAGCCAAATGACTGGAGCTTTGTGACATCAACCAAAAAAGAAAAATTAATTTATTTAAGATTAAATGATTAACGCTCACCACTATAAGGGTTCAAGGTCTAGAGACGCGTTTGTTAAAACTTTAACTTCAGCGCTGTTTTTAAAACGACGTGTCATGTAAAACGCTGCAAAAGAGGTGAGCGCAACTCTCAAAAGCGTCTGTCTAGTGCATGTTTACAGAAAAACAATGGAAAAGATGTGCTGTGAAATGCTAACTTTTTATTACACTTTAATGGAAGAATACAAAGACAAACATTTTTGTTTAATGTAATTCACCGGTAAGAGCCGGTTCACACAGAATGCATTTTTGTATTAAAAACACAAGATGCAGAGCAATGGTCTAAAGACGCATTTTTTTACTCTTTCCCCAGCCATCGTTTTTGATCATTTTCACAAAAATTTCATAGCCCCCAGAATATTTGTTGTATGAATATCTGAACATGCAATATATTAAAAGAAAGAACTGACCATCTGCTTTTAAACAAAAAAAAATATTCTATCCCATTTTATTCTAGCTTCATGCATTATTTTTTTTTAATCAACACTTGAATGTGGGTAAATTTAATAAAAAAGCAACATTTTGAGCAAAAAGCTGAGAAAATCACGTTTTTGTCAAAGACTCCATGCAGATGGGATTCAGAACGATGATCAAACACAGATGGAGTAGATGGAGTCCATCAACACCCCAAATACTTGTACAGTCCTATAGCTCGTCCTGGGTCAACATTTCATTCAGTAACATTAGGCAGTTTTGATTTATATGATGTTTAATGTTGATGATTGTGTTATTTTACATATGCATCTGATTACATATGATATTGCATGTTTCTGCTTCTTCTTCGCCTGTGTTTTGATCAGGAGATTCAGTACTCTTTCAGAAGATGTGTAATAGCACCCCCTACCGTATAACAGTGAAAACACGGAAAGCCGGAAATTTCCATCAATGGCGGGGAAAGAGTTAAACTTTTAACTTAAGTTCTTCGTGCTTAGAACACACGTAGTAACTCAGCTGAAATGTGAGATGTGAGCACGGCAGACAAAAGTCTCTCTAGTGTATGATCATAGAAAAACAATGGAAAAGAAGCTAGTGGAATACAAAAACACATTCTGTGTGAACGGCCCCTTATAGTCAGCATGAAACGGATGTTGCGATTAGTCTTTCTTCCCTATACATGTATCAGAGTGAAACGGCTTCTCAAACAAGAACAAATGTAGGGCGGGGCTTAATTTTGTCCGTGGGGAATTGATTGGATGGCTGTGGTTTGCTTTTGGTTGATCTCATGTGAGTGACAGGTTGCCCCGCCCTCGTCATCAGAGAAAAGAGGGAGGGGAAGTTACTTTGATTAAAGATTACGAGGCACATGAATTTAAAATGGTTTAAATTAAATACTGCAGTATTCCAATAATTTTGATTTCCAGGTGACTTTAAGGTGCGTTCATGCCAACTTTGATTAAATTGCTGGAGGTGGCCAAATTGCTGTGTTGTTAGATGATAGTAGTAGTTGAATTCTGCTCGACATTAGCCTGGTTTCCATTACAGATTTTGCGCAAAACTTTTGCGATTATTTTCTAAATGTCAATAAAAAACTATTGCGAAATGACAGTGTTTCCATTAACCGATGTTATGCGACTAAAATGTAATTGTTTCCTCTTGCGACAAGTCATTCCAAATCATCGGTAGGTTTATGTATATCACAGCCACCGCACTAGCCATTATTTTTAATAAACGGAGACGTAAGTGTGTTATCAAAGTATTGATTTCACAGAGGAACTGTGGATTCAGAATGATCATGTGACTTTTACGTACACCAGGTGACCTGTAAATGCGAGAAAAAAAACTGTATATTCCTTTTTTGAATTGCCTGAAAAACCACCTCATGCAAGCATAAAAATGTTTTCCTGCAATATATGGGCGTTTTTGCAAAATTGACGTGTTTCCATTGGGCGTATTTTCAATTCGCAATTTCAATTTGCGCAATTTGAAGGGTAATGGAAACTCAGTTGCGTTGTTGGTGTGAACACCTGTATACACCAGAAGCGTGCATTAAGAAAGCATCAGTTTTGATTTCATGTTGACTTTAAATGATGATTGCGTGGTTTCTATCTGATCTTTAGTCTGATTTGTGTCAAGTATTGTATCATGACTGTACTCGTGGTAGGAATCCTAGCATATTTGTCGTCTAGGGCGTTCTAGGATTTATCCGACTTGGTAAAATCTCTCGTCTCCTCTACATCTCCTTCCCTTTCTCTGTATTTCCCGTTCCTCTCCTCTCATCATCTCGTCTTTTTGTCTCCATTGCGACCTCCTCCAGGTTTTGACGTCGTCTACAGGGCTCTACTACGTGCTCCGATATTGTAATCTATTAGTAGATCGTGAAATTTTGTACCATGACTACTTAGCCTTAGGACACGTGGCGTGCTGTCTCACTGTTTACATGGTTAGCTGAGTGAGAGTATAAGCGTGTCAGTGTATGTGTTTCTGCATGGATGTTCACGGTGTCGTGCTGTCCACCACCTTTCAATATTGCAGAGGTGTCAAGAAGTCTCACTTCTAGATGGAATAGAAAATGTGGCCGATGGTCGTTCTTTTACATTATACACCTTTTTAAATAAATCTTTGTAGTTTGGAATATCTTTGGAAATCGAAACAATCAGGCATTCTGGAACAAGACGCTTTTTACTAGAAATACTATAAGTTAATAGTCTCGAAACAAGACCTGGCATTTTGTCAAAACTGCAAACAGCTGCATTCTTGAGATCTGTAATGTGTTTAAATCACACAACACACTTGTCGCTGATCATGTCTGATGATCCTGTGTATGTTTTAACATGCTGGGTGTTGATAAGTTCGTGTAAAACGTGTTTCTTGGCATGTTTATTGGTGGTGCTTGCTAAGGCATTGATGACTAATATTAATCGCTCATTTAGGGTTAAGGTTAAGTGAACTTAATTGTTAGACTTTTGTGCAGAATTCGTCTAAAAAAAAAAAACGTAAGCCTTTTTCAAGATTTACGCATTTCAATTAATAGTAAAATTCTAGTAAAAAAAAAAAACTAGAGCTTAATACATTTTTTTTTTTATAAATCTTAATGAACAAGGGAAATTGAATCGAATTGAATAATCCTTGCATATTTTAATTGAATAATTGATTAAGGATTGTTCAATTATTCAGTTCAATTTTGATGGAATTTTACTATTAATTAAATTGCGTAAATCTTTAAAAAAAAAAAGGCTTTGAATTTTTTTGTCGCTTTTTTAAACTTATTTAAAATTCTTAATTCATAATATGAATAAGGAATATTCAATTAAATTTGATGGAATTTTACTATTAATTGAAATGCATAAATCTTAAGTGTGAATGATTCCTCCAATCATGGTTGAGAAGAGATATGCTATTTTTTTTTTAAATAATCAGACTTATTGAATTTCACATATTAAGCCCTGTCGAGGGTAATAGACCTTAATCAGGGTAGTGCCATATTTAATTTTTGACAGGAATGAAATCGAGGCTGTGAGGGATGGAAGTACTGTTGTTTAACATACCGATTGTTCGGCTGATGAAACGTCTTTCTGCGAAAATGACGTGATCTAAGACCCTTACACAGTGCATTTCATCATAAAGACTGTATGTCTATCCCTCACAGCCTCGTTTTCATCCGTGTTAAATTCAATATTCCGTCTAACCTGACTAAGGTCTATATCACAACACTTTATCAATATGGTAGTGAGTGAGGCAAGCGCCACTCACATTTTCTTCAAAAAAAATCATGTGCATCAGGATCAGGTTTGTTAATAGCCTACTCATATTTTTATACTTCATTAGCCCTACAATATTTGAAAGCTAGATGCAGTATTGGAAAAATAATTTTCCTTTCAAAGCCAAATAAATGTTTTGCAAGTGCTAGTCTATGATACTTTGATGCATTGTTTTCATTTCTAGTTCATTCTGTGAATTTCCGTTTTCTGAGCTTGCAAGAAGCATGTGTAGAAAATGTTATTGGATGAAATGAGCTCAATGATAATTATTATTATTAGATGAGATACAGTATGTAGAACAGATGACAATCAGTGCCAAAACAGAGAAGAAACTTTAAGATTATATTTATTTTCTTATCCATGCCAGATTCTGCTGGTCAGCTTGTTTAAATCATTATAAAGAAGGTGATTTATGATTATATTGACAATATGAATTTATAACTTTCTGCATCTTTATTGTTCATTGAAGCAAATGTCACTTACTCATTGCTGTTTGCTTTATATTCACATTGATTATAAATAAATACTTTTTTGGACTTGTATTGAGCAGAATGTATGGACTTCTAGGCTTGTGAACCATTGTTCTTGGTTGTTGTTGTATAATGGTGTCTTGCCTTAGACCACTGTCAAACATTGGTGTCAAAATGAAAATAAATCCTTTTGAAAGTGGAATACTTTATTACTATTTCATGAAGAAATCTGTAACCTACACTACCGTTCAAAAGGTTTTTTTTAAAGAAATAAATACTTTTATGCATTTAAAAAATAAGCATTTTCAGTAGAAAAAATGTTAAGTGAAGTTAGACTTATCATGGTGTAACTTACCACAGTTGTCAAACTGAAAAGGTTTCAGATGCTTAAATAATAAATCCCTCATACCTGTGTATGCAAACAAATAATTATTTTAATTATTATTTAACTGCTGTAATCAACTTTGCATGTGTGGGTTGTAAGCTACCAGAAAACAAACAAAACGTTTTGCAAATAATAATAATAATAATAAATATAGCTGCGAGGCCTTTAAGACCTTTAAGCACATGGGTAAAAAGGTATTATCTTTTATTTAGCAAGCCCGTAACCACCTAGATCAGAGATGGAAAAGACCATTTACACTCAAAACAGGCAATTTATTAAGGAAGTATAGGTTTTAAACCTTTTTAACAGTTATCGAGGTTGAGACAAAAACCTAGGACTAGTTTGCGAAAGTAGGTTTTTGAAAGAATCTCCAATATTTAAAGAACGATTCGATTGGCAGCGGCGGTCCTATGGAGGTAAAGCTGCTCATATGGTATGAATGTAAAAATCGTGTGATATACAGTCCTTTACACACGTGAAAAACGCGAAGGCGCCTCCCGGTGGCCGATTTCTTTTAAATTTCTCACAGGCCTCTAGGGCCGTGAATCAAACAGTTGCACAACTATAGCGGTTTTTTATTTTTTTATTTTATAGTGCCAACATGTGTCCAGTTGCCACATCCTTTTTCACAAGATCACAGACCGAGCCCGTACACAGGTGTACTGAGTTTGGTGAAATGACCTCATTCTGTTCAAGAGGGATAGCCGTTTTAGTAAAAGTGACCACGTCCACTTCGAAAGTTTCGACTTTTTTTCATTATTTATTGACAATCAGACTCCAGGAAATCCTTCTGCACTGGTTTGGTTCCGATCAGGTGAAAAACAGGACTAGTTTGCGAAAGTAGGTTTTTGAAATAATTGCCGATATTTAACAAACAATTCGATTGACAGTGGTGATCCTAGAGGTAAAGCTGCTCAGAATTCAACCATATGGTATAAATGTCGTGGGTATGTGTGAAAAATCGTGTGATATACAGTCCTAAAAACGCGTAGGCGCCCCCAATGGCCGATTTCTTTTGAATTTCTCACATGCCTCTAGGGCCGTGCGTCAAACAGGCCCAGCGAGTTCCAATCGGCCTCCGTTAACCTTGTCTGACAGCCGCTCGAAATTCATTGGCCGACGGTGGCCGTGTTTTTTGAGATACGTGAATGTCCTCGTAGACAAACGCGTCACCTTGGACAAAGAAACCGCATGGCAGCTTTCAAGTCAATCAGACTAACTGTTGTGTTTTTTTCATTTATAGCGCCACCAAGTGGCCAGTCGCCACGTCCTTTTTCACATGACCACAGGCCTAGCCCATACACAGGTGTACCAAGTTTGGTGAAATTCTCTCATTCCGTTCAAGAGGGATAGGCATTTTAGTAAAATTGGCCATGCCCACTTCTAACGTTTTGGTGTCCCATCACAGATCTATATCGAAATTTAGATTTTTCTAAAACAATTGAGTATCGCAGATCACCAGCTGCAGTAGATGCCTGTGATCTGCCTGCATTTTCATTATAATGCATCGCAGCAAGCTGTAGTCGGAAAGGAAAAAAATACATTAATCACTATTATAATGAAACAATCTCTAACATGACTTAATAAGATAACTTCAATAAGTAACAAATGTGTGTATTTAGGTTACAACATTGTAGTGCATTTAGTAAGCAGCACTAAATGTGTAATCCATTATCCTGTTTACCTGCACAACATTCCTTTGAAGGAGAACACCACATTTTTGGGTGAGTACTTCAGAATGAGGCTGTGGAAACACTCGATTCCAGAGGTGTGGTATTCTGGACTAATTTTGTGCATGTCTTTAATAAGATCTCACATGCTGCTGTGCCTAAACAAAAGATGCAAAGTTGTTAATACAACAGCAGATGGCAGTGTGGCAGGAAAGCTTTAAATTCTATCACGTTACCAGAATATATTTGTCAATACTGTTTTATAATTTGGATTAAATTTGACTTGTTGCAATGGAGATGTTGGAGATCAATATAAATCTAGAGAGTGACAAAAGTACATCTGTACTTACTTGGTTTGAGCCAGTGTCTTGCCTGGTCACCAACCAGAGGCTCATGGAGACAAGGAGGAAACAGGGCGTTTTCGTGGCTGTGGATGTTCTGAATGTGGTTTGCTACAGAGCTCCACTTGGCCACTACCGCCTCCCCAGATGTTGATGTGGTCGCAGACCAATAAAGATGATTGACCACACTCTTTCTCCACAGCCCCACGTCCTGCAGTCCCTTACCCTTACTAAGGGTCCACTAACATCCATTTTTTTACCAAGCCCTGAGCACATAAAGAATAATAAAAACAATTACTGTAATCAGTGCTTTCCTCAGGACTGTATAGACCAAGGTGGTGGACTAACATTCAGTATAGGCTATATGATAAAAAACAGTTTATGTGATAAATTAACCTCATTGGGGCATCTTAAAAAGTTCATGTAGGTTAAATATTTGAGGCATTTAGAGGATATAAACGCAGTGTATTAATGACATGAATTTGTGCAATCCTCCCTGATGCTTGTGGAAGCACTGCTCAGAGATCCCCTGGATTTTGAAGGCATCCAAGAACTAAAGAAAAAAAATACATCTTCATATAATGACCTGAGGGGTGTGAAAACATGACAGCGCCATATATTATTATCTCTCACCTTCGATATCTGGCAAAATGATGAGCCAGTGAACAGAACAGCTGCACAGAGCTGTAGGTTTCCCGCTGGTATATTGTTTACCATTGGCTGGCTCGACCAATCACTGGAGTACTCACAGTGAGCACAGTGCTGATTGACACGGAGAAGTGTCCCAATGGTTGTTTGTGAAACAGGGCATCTTCTAAAACGCTCCAGCAGTTTATCTTCATAAACAAGGTACTTAGTCACTTTATGGGGTAATACTTCATTGGAGACACTATGTAAAAGTAAAAACAAATTTAAATAAAAGCATAAATAATCATAATTTGGTTATGTAATGTGTATGTATCAGAAATAACTTCATGACAAACAATCAAAAGTATTTAAAAACAAGTAATAGCTAAATTATAACAGTCAAATATACTTGAAAAAACTAACGGGACTAAACGCATTACCTTGCAGTTCATGGTGCTCTCACTTCCGTCTTGATGGTAGCTGGAGTCATCAGTGGACAACTCACATCTTTTCCTCTTTATTGGTGTAGAGGTTGCCCCGGGACACTCTGTGAAAGGCTCCATCAGTGTGACTGTCACACGACACACTCCTGTTCATTCTGGCCTGGGTGGCTGCGCAAATTAATAATAGATTTGTTATCAATAAGCAGCGAAAGTACAAAACAAAATAATAATCATCTTGACTATATGATGAGACATGCAAAAGCTCCATAGTATTCAAAAACACCTTTGCTTCTCCTGATGGGCTTCACGTTAGCCTGCACACCTGCAGATCTGGAGCTGACTGATTCAGTCTGGCACCCAATTTCTCTGGTCATCTTAGACTAAAAAAAAAATGGTGTTATCGTTTACAATTACAGTCTTATATTCAGTAATTTTAGAGATTTTAAAATGTTTATAAATAATATTAGTGACATGAATATTCTCACAAAGCAAATAATCTCAAATAATACATATCCAAACAGAAACCTTGTTACACTGTGTGGCACGAACACCGTCCCACTCCAGGATTACTGCAATGGGCTCCTCAGCCACTCAAATATTCTGGGGGTGGACACGTTCTCAAGTTGCATTTCTGCTTTCTTGAGTGTACGCTTCCGGTTCCGAGATATGACGAGAGGGTCATATCACAAGATGCCTCCAAGACCTACCAAAGGTTACAATCAGCGATGTACACCGGCTAGTACCCCCAGCAGTCACTACAAAGTCTCCCTACTGAAAATGCCTGCTACACTCACGAGTGATTTTCATAGGGCTGAAGCTGTCCCTACGGATCTTGATTAGCCACTGAGCCCGTACCGTAGTATCTACGGGAAACGAGTGAAAACTTATCTTTGAGTTATAGCGTGACGAATTACTACAAAGAGGTACACTACAATGTAATGTCGACTTTTTCACCCGTTGGAAGGTCAATCGCCTTTCTTTAATCCTGAATCCACTCATTTTACTTACTTGCTTGATCTTAGTGACGATGTCAAAACTCTTGTTATTAACAGTACGGGAAAGCTTAAAGCGGAAATACTGATGCGCACACTCAAATCCCGGAAGTTAATAGACGCCATCTTGTGCACCTAGGCAAATAAACACGACAATCCCAGTTTAATGAGTGACAATGGCCAAGAGAACTAAACAAAAATTTAGTCTGGTTACACTTTAGGGCTGTGATATTAATCTTATTTTCTTTTCGATTTCGGCTTCCAAGGATTATAAAAAGAAGATATGAGGTAAAACTATTATAAACTGTGTTCCGTCGAGCGCAACTTCCTTCCCTTTGCAGCGTTGCGCTGTCATTTCTCCCTAAACCTTGTGCGCGCGCTGCGAAACGGACCGACATGCACATTATAGGCTACTTTAATTTTCGTGTGCGCGTCTAAACCATTAAATACACAACAAATAGCCTATGTCAAAATGACCGGCTTGGAGAGTATTCGGTTAAACACAGTTTATATTTTAAATGGGCGTAAATAGTTTACAGAAATGGGAGAATGATATGATTAACTCTGCTTTCGGTCTTAAAGGGGCAGCGTCTAATAAACCTGCTGACGATTGAGCCATTAATGTGAATCAAACAAAAGGCAAAGAGAAAATATTCACAGCTCTCGAATGAATAACTTTAGCTTTAATAAGCATTCATCTATAAATGTATACAGTGAAAACTATACAGTGTTATTTTACATTTCATTACTTTATTAGATTTCTTTTTTAGGCCATATTACTTAATGTTAGTAGACCTTCCTGAAATTAAAGTACACTGGGCACTTCAAATGTGGTCACCCTAGGGCACTACACTGTGTTAATCCGGGCCTGGGTAGAAGTCATGTTGTTCCAAACCCCCTGACTTGTGCACTAAATAAACCAAAATTCAAGTTGTTATCTACTTTCAAGTGGGAGAAGTTTTCAGTTAACTTGAGCAATTACACAAAAAATATCAGCGATATACCACTGTATTCTAATTTGATTTGACATGTTATTGAAATGTAAGCCTGACAAACAGTTCAGAAAATTCTAGTCTTTCCACATTCAAGTAGAAAGAAGCTTGCATAAGCAAATAGAGGTGTTACCGAAGATCTGAAGCCACTTCTGAGAAAGCCAACAGTGAGCCACTCCTGGATTTCAAGCAAGCAGAATTCAGGTATTTAGCAGAAGCTCTTACCCAAAACAACTTACAGTTTACTTAAGTCTCTCTGGTGCAACCTGAGGTTAAAAGCCTTTCTTAAGGGCACATTGCCATCCGATAGCTCAAGTATCGCTTCATGTAGAATTCAAACCTGTGACCTTTCAGTTACGCACCTCTGCAACACACCACATGTGATAAAACCATTTTATGGTTAGATTGAGCTGTTTGAATGTCAGATGCTCTAGCTGAATGAGAAGAAATCATATACATAATATATAAAATATGATGATTTAAAAAAAAAAAAGAGTGGGGTAAGATGTGTCATGTCATGGGGGAACATCTGAATGATTAGCATTTAAAAATCATGTATTGTAAATTAGTTTTTATACACACACACACACTCACTCACTCATCGCAACTGACACAGAAGCCACCTCTGATGCTCAGAAATGTTGTCAATGTAGGCAGCTCTCCAGGTATTGAGTGTATATATATATATGTATATATATATATATATAAACACACACACAGAGTAGTGGCCAAAAGTGATGTCCGGCCTAGGAAATTTTACATCTTCACCCTTTATTCATATATTATAAAAAATCCATAGTTGTGCTTGGAGTCGATTGTTTTATTTGTGATAACGCAATGAAACATGCAAAATTGTGCCGACATCATCTTTGGTCAGGCTGCAAAAACGAGAGAACCAGCAAAATATTAATAACTGGTTATGTTTTAGTCAATGTATGCTTATTCCTGTGAGCGTTTTGTTTTTCTATGCATTTTTTTTTGTTGTGAAATTAGTTGTAGTTTGCCTTTTTTGCCAAATAATTTTGTCTGATAAATACCTTAACTAAATTCAGTGTTTTGTTCTTCCTTCATATTTAAAATATTTAAAAAATATTAAATATTTTCCTCATATTTTGATGGTTTATTCAAATTTGTAGTGTCAAATAATAACAAATATCCCCTGGCAGATTATTTCTGAAGTGAAAAAAAGTTTTAAAAAAGTGAACTTGGAAAAACTTGAAAAAAAAAAAAATATATATATATTGTTATGAAAAATGCACAAAAATACCATTTTCAATTTTTATATGAAATATATATTGTCCAAAACATGTTTTACTCTAAAACTGTAAATATAAACAAGCTGTGTTCCAAATTTGAGGTTGATATCTCAAAAAATGAGCTTTCAGTGAGATTTTATTTGGGGCGCAGTACTAAACGTTTCCACTTAAATGAAATTCGTCTCCCATTCATTTCCAATGCACTCATTTTTTAACGCGAACAATACAAGTGTGACTATTTTTTTCAGGACCATTTAACCTTGTTTAAATCATGTCAATGATTTTTGTGTGTGTAGGTTTTTTCACACAGCAAGTGAAAACCTTTACCAAGTTTCGTATCATTCCGATGAAGTAAAAAAAATAACATAAACATAAAATTATTTCGGTCAAAAATGACCAAACAACACCAGAGGGATAACATACATATCACACAGATTACTGCTGCAATAATGAAATGTTTTAAAGTGCCCTAAATTACACGTTATGTAAGAAGATTTTGTTATTTGAATGTTATTTGTTTAGAGCTGCAACTCTCTGAAGCATTACAATAGTAACGATTTAACGAACATGTTGAGAATGAAACTGCATTATCAAAGACACAATGCAGGGCTTGTCATTAAGTGAATTAAAACTGTCAATCATCAGTGTTGAATAGCAGGGTTTACCTCATATAACATAACTAAAGAAAACTTCCCCTGGTGTTATGTAATGCTATTTCACAGGGAGATTGATAAGAAAAACAGCCTGATCCTGACAACAGTTATCACGGAAGCGTAAAGCGTTTGTATATACAGTACAGGCGTGTGGTTATATGAGTGTTTTGCTTGCCAGCATTGCCCATTTCTGATGCAATACTTGGCTGGATTGAGAGGTGAGGTGTTAAGCAGTGCCATTGTGATGGAGATTTGTGCCTATAAACTGCTGTCTCATGCTGACCGTGTCAAGGATACACACAGTCTGGCTTGGAAATCTTTCTTTTTATGCATCATGTTGAATAAAAAACCTGAGTCACTGTCAATTTAAGATTGCACCTGAGTCAGAATTGCTGCTCTAGCATGACAGAGTAAAAATCTCTAGATTTTCAGAGTAAAATGTGTGTTGTGTGTCTTTGCTGCTTCAGTCTTTACATGCAGTCTGGTTCATCAGACACTGAATAACATGATAATAAATACTATTAATAATATATTTAAGATGCAAAGTTGTGTAGTGAAGTGTAGTCATTCAGTTCATTGTAGTTTTGAATGAAATTCTGCAGGCTTTAATTGCTTCCATGTGATTATGTCAGACTAATGACCTGTATTATTATCCACTAAACAGTAATATAGGCCTAGTGTTTGGGTTATATAACAATTAATGACATTGCACTTTGGTATCGAACGAGTGTTAGATGAGGAACGCACCTGGGGTGTCATGACCTACCTTTAGGTGTTGTAGCCAAACTTGTCTACTGTTAGTTCAACCATTCAAAATTTAGATGTTTTTGAAAGAATTGGTTACAATTTATTTTGATGGTCCACTTTAGACATTCTAAGTAACTTTGCAACTACATGTCAACTAACTCTCATTAGATTATTAGTAGCTAAACTAAAAAAGGGGGAATTTGTAAAAATGCCATGCGCATGCATATCAAAGTCCCTTTCAAGGAAAGTCTGTTCACTTGGCCTCCGGGCAGCTGTTTCGGGCACAAGACCAAGTCCTACATGAATGGGGGAATCCTGTGCTGAACTCAACATATTTCAAATCAGCAACAAAATCTGACACGAACTGTCCCATAAATGTTTTTATGCACAAATAGCATTAAAAAAAAGCTGATTTTTCCGGCTAAACGAGCTGATGCGCATGTGCAGTCCTAAGCGCGAGTCTCAGGTTTCTATGGGAACCGGAGCTTCTAACGGCAACTGCAGTGACACAATGACTCAACCAATCAGCAATTGGCTCTTTTACTTTAAAGTAAACATATTGCGCGTTGCAGTTTCTCAGTCCCATTCATAAGTAATAGGAGTGAACCGTCTTTCTATGGGTATGTTTACACGACAACGATGTACTAAAAACATGATGAACAAAATGAACCCTGTTCACACGGATCTGCGAAAATGACTAAAAAGGCTGTATTATGCACGCCAGGCCAAGAAAAACCCTGCGAACACGTAATACGCTTGTAATATGCATGCACATGATGTCACTGTTTTCACAAATTGGCGTTTTTGTTGTAAACACAGAGACGGTAAAGTGATCGTCTTCAAAACCTTGCACTTTGAAACCCGTTTTCAAAAGCTTGCATTTTCAGGCCCCCAAAACGCTGCTATCGTGTAAATTAATGGCCAAAACGCATAAAAAGTTTTCCGTTTTCATTTGAAAACAGTGTTGTGTAAACATACCCTATATTTTTAGTCTTTGTGCGTATTCAGTCTATAGGTGTGTAGTTTCTTTACAAAGTGACATCGCCATCTACTGGCCTGGCATTTGGCGTTTTTAGTCGTTTTCGTGGTCTGTGTGAATGGGGATCGTTTGACAACGTTGTCTGTTTTTAGTGCTTAAACTTTTCTGTTTTTAGTGCATTGATGTCGTGTAAACGTACCCTAATACTCTAATGACTGCTAGTTGACATGTAGTTACAAAGTTACTTAAAGTTAAAACAATGTCTAAAGTGGGCCATCGAAATCAAGTGTTACTGACGACTTTTTCTGCTCACCAAAGCTGCATTTTATTTATTTGATAAAAATACAGTAAAATTGTGAAATATTATTTACATTTAAAATAACTGTTTTCTATGTGAATATATTGTAAAATGTAATTTATTCCTGTGATCAAAGCTGAATTGTCAGCATCATTACTCCAGTCTTCAGTGTCACATGATCCTTCAGAAATCATTCTGATATGATGATTTGCTGCTCAAGAAAAATTTATGATTATTATCAATGCTGAAAACAGTTGTGCTGCTTCATATTTTTGTTGAAACCATGAAACATGTTTTTTCAGGATTCTTTGATGAATAGAAAGTTCAAAAGAACAGCATTTATTTGAAATAGAAATCATTATACACTCACCTAAAGGATTATTAGGAACACCTGTTCAATTTCTCATTAATGCAATTATCTAATCAACCAATCACATGGCAGTTGCTTCAATGCATTTAGGGGTGTGGTCCTGGTCAAGACAATCTCCTGAACTCCAAACTGAATGTCAGAATGGGAAAGAAAGGTGATTTAAGCAATTTTGAGCGTGGCATGGTTGTTGGTGCCAGACGGGCCGGTCTGAGTATTTCACAATCTGCTCAGTTACTGGGATTTTCACGCACAACCATTTCTAGAGTTTACAAAGAATGGTGTGAAAAGGGAAAAACATCCAGTATGCGGCAGTCCTGTGGGCGAAAATGCCTTGTTGATGCTAGAGGTCAGAGGAGAATGGGCCGACTGATTCAAGCTGATAGAAGAGCAACTTTGACTGAAATAACCACTCGTTACAACCGAGGTATGCAGCAAAGCATTTGTGAAGCCACAACACGCACAACCTTGAGGCGGATGGGCTACAACAGCAGAAGACCCCACCGGGTACCACTCATCTCCACTACAAATAGGAAAAAGAGGCTACAATTTGCACGAGCTCACCAAAATTGGACAGTTGAAGACTGGAAAAATGTTGCCTGGTCTGATGAGTCTCGATTTCTGTTGAGACATTCAGATGGTAGAGTCAGAATTTGGCGTAAACAGAATGAGAACATGGATCCATCATGCCTTGTTACCACTGTGCAGGCTGGTGGTGGTGGTGTAATGGTGTGGGGGATGTTTTCTTGGCACACTTTAGGCCCCTTAGTGCCAATTGGGCATCGTTTAAATGCCACGGCCTACCTGAGCATTGTTTCTGACCATGTCCATCCCTTTATGACCACCATGTACCCATCCTCTGATGGCTACTTCCAGCAGGATAATCCACCATGTCACAAAGCTCGAATCATTTCAAATTGGTTTCTTGAACATGACAATGAGTTCACTGTACTAAAATGGCCCCCACAGTCACCAGATCTCAACCCAATAGAGCATCTTTGGGATGTGGTGGAACGGGAGCTTCGTGCCCTGGATGTGCATCCCACAAATCTCCATCAACTGCAAGATGCTATCCTATCAATATGGGCCAACATTTCTAAAGAATGCTTTCAGCACCTTGTTGAATCAATGCCACGTAGAATTAAGGCAGTTCTGAAGGCGAAAGGGGGTCAAACACAGTATTAGTATGGTGTTCCTAATAATCCTTTAGGTGAGTGTAAATGTGTCTACTGTCACTTTCTGAATAATTCTGAAAAATATTCATATATATATCTTACTGACAAAGTTTAATTTTTTAGAGTTTTGGATGAACTATTCCCTAAAGGTACAAAGGGACAGAACTGATGACATGGTGGTTATGAAGCTCATTTATATGAGAGGATGTGACAGGCTAATGTTCAGAGATGGCTTCAGTTCAGATCAATATCAAGTAACCTTGCTTCAGTTACATGTCTTTTCTCAGCGCTGAGACATAATTGGTATAGAAATCGACAGCACAGTTTCTCCCCATGGCCATGTTGACAAAAGAGGCAATGCTTAAGTCAGAAGCAGACATACAATTTCCCTTTCTTCAAATCACATCAGGACAGCCGATAAAGCAGGACAAATCTCCAGGACATCCACTTTATCTCTTGTAATTGTATTTTGGTTTCCTCTGAAGCCAACATTACGCTTAATCATGTTTTTAAGTGTTCATTGTTTTTACCACAAGTTGCGCAAGACTCTGTGTGTTCACATGGAGTTCATATAATGACATTTACATGATAAGATATGGTACTATGAGATAAATTATACTATGGTATATAATAATGTTTGTTTTCACCGCAGGTTGCACAAGAGTGTGAGGTAACATGGATTTCATAATCAAATACCATGTTGTTTATATCATACTCATGGTACACATATCATAAACATGGTAATTTGCACATTTTGTTAGTAGTAGTAGTCTTAGTTTATTATGTGTGTAAAACCATAACAAGTATGGTTAATGATGTTGTTAAGGCTTTATTGTTATCACTAAGAGTTGTGTAAATTTTCACATGTTGTTTACATGATACTCCAATGTCCTTCAAAATTTACCATGTGTCCAAAACATGGTGTGATTTGTTAATGTAGCCTATTACTGTATTACAGTAAGTGTGTACAATGATTGTTTTTGTCTTCATTGCTAAAAATAAGAGTCTACATCATTCTTGACATATTAACATATACTTATGATACTCCGAAAAACATGGTATGATTTGTTAACGTAGAAGTCTATAAGTTTATTATAATGTGTGTAAAACCATAACAAGTAATGGTTAATGACCAAGAGATATGTTCACATAGATTTCATATTCATATACCATGTTGTTTACATGATACTTCAATGTCCTCAAAAAATAAGCTTACCATATGGTACATGTCCAAAACATGGTTTGTTGATGATGTAGTATATTCCTGTATTACAGTAGGCTAAGTGTGTATTTAATTGCTAAAAATAAGAGTTGCGCAAGTGTGAGTTCAGGCGAGTTCTAATATTCATGATATATTTACCAAGGTACTTCAATGTATGGTTTTGGTTAGTGTAATATTGTTTGGTGTGTGTTTCTGTGTTAAAACCTTAATGTTTTTTAAATGTTTGTTGCGCAAGTGTGTTTATGGACTTCGCTGAGGGTGCAATGCAATCCCTTGCAAGTTTACATCATTCTTGACATATTACCATACTGCCCCACAGATTTTTGTGCCACACCCCCCTCCGCGCAACATGGTTTCGTCCAGTCACCTGAGAGGACGAAAGAGCGCGGGCCCCTGATGACGCGAGGCGGGCCGTTCCATAAATACTCCCGCGCTCCTCAAAGGGGTGACAGATTCCCTGCGCTTTCCAAACGACCGTAGTGAAGCAGCCTACTACAAAAGAGAAACTAAAAATGATGAACGGAGACATTAACGGGTTCTACAGCTCTCTTATTGAGGAGGACTGCTTCTTGTTTACATCGGAGTCCGTTGGAGAAGGGCATCCAGGTAAAATATCCACACTAAACTTTGGGTGAAGTTACAGTATTCAACTCCGCTATTACATAATAGCACCTGTTCTGCATGTTCATTTTATATATATATATATATCTCTAACCATATTTTTAATAAAATAACTATTTGCCTTTGTTTGTAAACATTTACATATAGTTCAATGCACAGTTTAAATTAACGTCACGTGTCTATTTACTCTGACGTTCTGTAGGCTTGGAAACGCGGTTGTACTTTGTTTCTATGGATGTGTCAAAAACTAGTGAGCGGCCATCCTAGACAGCATTTTCTAATCAAACACACACACACACACACACACACACACACACTCATCTCAATTGACACTGAAGCCCCACCTCTGATGCTCAGATATGTTGTCTATGTAGGGAGCTCTTCAGGTATTGAGACACAGCCTCGCACGTGGGCTCAAGCATGCGGCCTCAGACTCCGCCCACTCTGCGGTTTATCCATATGGTTTTATCTGCAGTGAAAGTGAACGAAGACCTGTATCTCCAAAATAACAAAAAGTACCATAAAGGTTATTTTCAGATACTTTAAATTAAAGTTTTAGTTTTGTTGGTGGCACTTTACTTTACATACTATGTACTTATTACAGTAATTACAATAACTGGGTAATAACTACTAACCCTGAATCTAACCTTAACCCATGTAGTTACCTTATATTATATATTGCAACCATTTTGTTTTTATTTCATGGACTCATTTTTATTTCTTTCAGTTTTGATGTTTTCAGGGTTTTTTTGAGTGGCAAAATCTTAGATTATATAGAACATTGGATCTAAACTAATTCATAGAATTGCAAAAATAATAAAATTAATAATAAAACAATAAAAATAAATACAATTGTATAGTTGTTTAACACACTGAAAAGCCCTAATTTATTCTTCAAATAGCTTCTTCAAATGTGAACCGTAAGGACAACAGATGTGATACTTCTTTTTAAAGTCATTTTTATAATTTCAGGGAGTTAAAAAAATGGTTACAGAAGGGTTAAAAACTGAACACTGCAACAAAAACCAATAAACCGCTTTCCTAAACACCTGCATTACATCAGCAAATGGTTGTACAATTTATTTATATACAGTTGTATAATTTAAAATTAAAATATGCATTAAACTGATCGAAATTAACCAGGAAAGAAGTTGCATACGTTTTTTTTCTCTCCTGTTTCTTATGCGTGTATAAAGAAATGTTAAAGAACTTATGCTGCATCTATCATACTGTATGTCACATATACACTTTTACAGAAACTAATACAATTTCACATACATGTACACAAGAATAACATCCATAGGAAAATGTATAAGCTTAGTGTATCTCATGCACAGCTGATTGAAAAACGAGCAAAATGCGGTGTGGATTTTGACAAATATATAGAATTAATTCAAATTAAAATGATTGTTACTATTGTATTGTACAGATAAGATATGTGACCAGATAAGTGACGCTGTGTTGGACGCTCACCTGAAGCAAGACCCAGATGCAAAAGTGGCTTGTGGTATGTTGACTTGCTTGAGTTTTGCATGTGCTTTTCAGATTTTAAGGCCTGAATGTGAATGTTTTCATTATTTTGCTTTCTAGAAACTGTAGCCAAGACTGGAATGATTTTGCTGGCAGGAGAGGTGACGTCTCGTGCTGTTGTGGACTATCAAAAGGTGGTCCGTGACACCATAAAGCACATCGGCTATGACGACTCGTCCAAGGGTTGGTTTGATGATGCATTTTATTATAGATAATTCAGCGTTTAGACTACCGTTCAAAAGTTTGGGGTCGGTAAGATTTCTAAAATGTTTTTATGCATTTATTTGATCAAAAATTCAGTAATATTGTGAAATATTATTAGAATGTACAATACCTGTTTTCTATGTGAATATATATTTAAAATATAATTTATTCCTGTGATCAAAGCTGAATTTTCAGCATCATTACTCCAGTCTTCAGTGTCACATGATCCTTCAGAAATCATTCTAATATGATTTGCTGCTCAAGAAACATTTATGATTCTCATCAATGTTGAAAACAGTTCATATTTTGTGGAAACTGTATAATTTTTTAAAGAATTTTTATATATAGAAAGTTCAAAAGAACAGCATTTATTTGAAATAGTAAAGACATTTATAATGTTTTTTATAATGTCACTTTTGATCAGTATAATGAACCTGTGCTGAATGAAAGCATTAATTCCTTAAAAAAATACTACTGACCCCAAACTTGAATCGTAGCGTACTTCTGAAAGGTAATAAATAAACAAAAAAATGTCATCAGAGCAACTGAAACAGTTCCATATTCTCTCTCCTGAACCATAGGCTTTGATTACAAGACGTGTAATGTGCTGGTGGCTCTGGAGCAACAGTCTCCAGACATCGCCCAGGGTGTTCATATAGATCGCAATGAAGAGGATGTTGGGGCTGGCGATCAGGTAATTCAGTAGGGATGCTCCCATATGAAAATTTTGGCCGATAACCGATAATTTTTTATATTTGAAAGCCGATAACCGATATATTGGCCGATAAGTCTGAATCCAAATTTTTATATAATTTTTGAGAGCCTGATTAGAAAAACAAAAGTCTCACCATTAAAAGCCATGCCTCAAGCACACAATTATATGTTTTTATTATAATTTTATGTAGCCTATATGACAGACTTGCGCTGCACATGTTGCACTTTTTGAAGTGATTTCAATCATATTTCAAGCAATTCATGGCAAACTGTGTATCTGAAGCGTCTCAGCTGAAGGAAACAATCCATTATTTATCGGCTTTAATATATCGGCCACATTTTCTTATTGGGCTGATAACGATAACATTAAAAAAGAACATATATCGGCTGATACCGATATGGTGGCCAATATATCGTGCCTGCCTATAATTCAGTGCAGTCTAAAAACTGTAAATGAAACTCTTTTAATGACATTTCAATATTAATATTTTCTGTATTGTGCTGTTATTCTTTCAGGGTCTCATGTTCGGTTATGCCACTGATGAGACAGAGGAATGTATGCCACTCACTATTGTGCTCGCCCACAAACTTAATGCCAAGATGGCTGAACTGCGCCGCAACGGCACCCTGCCCTGGCTCCGCCCGGACTCCAAAACTCAGGTCTGCCGAATGCTGTGCATTAGTGCCAACCTTTTTTTTTTATAAGCGTTATTAGCCATGAGTTAAACTAACGAGCTATGAGGTGAATCATAACATTCTAAGCTTTTAATTTGAAGCAAAACATGTTTTAAAAATGGTACAGGACTGTGTACTTAACGGCTTCGGCAAGGGAAAGAACTAAAATCCCATGAAGCATTGTGAACTGCATGATCAAATTAAAAATATATATAAAACCATTCATTTAAAGTTGTTGATTATATCTATAGAAACAATATATGGTCACACTTTAGATTAGGGTCCAATTCTCACTATTAACTACGACTTTTGCCTCAATAAACTCCTAATTACTGCTTATTAATAGTTAATAAGGTAGTTAAATTTAGGTATTGGGAAGGATTAAGGGATGTAGAATATGGTCATGCAGAATAAGGCATTAATATGTGCTTTATAAGTGCTAATAAACAGGCAATATCCTAGTAATATGCATGTTAATAATCAACTAGTTAATAGTGAGAATTAAACCCTAAAATAAAGTGTTAGCCAATATTTTTTTTAGTTTATTGCAATATATACATGTTCGCCAGCACTCACGCTTCCCATTCTGGGCACCAGCAACCAGCATCCTATGCTGGTCCCAGCAATCATATCTTATGCTGAATGTTTTAGCAGGGTATTGCATTTCAGAACACAAAATGTGTTCCTGCAAAACTTGTTGAGTTGTGTAGAGTGCGTTTCCTGACTCCTGACTGCTTTACGAACAGGTTACTGTGCAGTACAGACAGGAGCGTGGTGCCATGCTGCCGGTGCGTGTCCACACTGTTGTAGTCTCCGTGCAGCACGACGAAGACATCTGCCTTGATGAGATGCGTGATGCTCTCAAAGATAAAGTCATCAAAGTTGTGGTCCCCTCTGTGTATCTGGATGACGATACCATCTATCACTTGCAGCCCAGTGGTCGCTTTGTCATTGGAGGCCCTCAGGTAGTGTCCAGTTTTGTTTTTGTTTCACTAAAAGTTGTATTACTTATAATGCTTGTAACTTAAACGCTATTCCACTGACTTAGGGTGATGCCGGCCTGACTGGTCGTAAGATTATTGTCGATACCTATGGAGGCTGGGGAGCCCATGGTGGAGGAGCTTTCTCTGGAAAGGACTACACCAAAGTGGACCGCTCAGCTGCGTACGCTGCCCGCTGGGTGGCCAAATCTCTAGTAAAGGCCAAACTGTGCAGGCGTGTCCTTGTGCAGGTCAGTCGGCCAGATGTTTTGTGTTCTGCTGAGCAAGTATAATTCTTTGATAAAGTTAATCAATATACGCATGAAATTTCCTTCACCACGATACAGGTTTCTTATGCCATTGGAGTAGCCCATCCTCTTTCCATTTCCATCTTCCACTATGGCACATCCCAAAAGAGTGAGCAGGAGCTGCTCAAAATAGTCAAGAAAAACTTTGATCTTCGTCCAGGAGTCATTGTGAGGTAACAGCTGCTGTCTTTGTGCACTCTTCTCACTCGCTTTTATGTTTCTTCATCTTTCAGCTTAACAGGTTTGGGTGTAAATCATCCCTTTTTCTTTTGCTTCTGTCTGTGCTTCACCTTCTTTGGATCTTTGCATCGGATTCCATCAGACAGATTATAATAACTCTAGCAAACTCATTCAAATTTATTCAAAGTAATGATTGAGGATTCAGTACATAAAGAGTCAGTAATAAAATAAAAAGCAATATAGTGGTCTTATTGACCCCGAACAGTTCATGATGTTATGATGTATCTAAAAAACAACAGTCAAGTATTGAAGTAAACATTCAGCAAGTGAAAAGTAATAATGTAAAATTAAAATTTAATTACTGGAATTTTTGCGGCATGATTATTACATAAATTACTTCATATAAAAGTCAAGACAGGCATTTTGACTAAGAAGTCTATTTATTACACACACACACACACTAGTGCTCTTTGAAAGCAACTGATAATGTAGAAAGATGAGTACTGTTTTATTTTACTTTGGTACCGACTTTTGACATCCCTTGAAAACTTTTGTACCATAACATCTCTGTTGAGACACATGATCGGCTCTGTTTAAAACCATAGTGAGCTCCTACTTAGACAGCATTACCTACCTAGATCCGTTGTGAAGGCAAAAAGCTGGAAACAAAATTATTCTGCCCTACAAAATACCATTGGCCAGAATGGCAGCATTGCATATGTCACAGATAAGACAGTACCTTAATGAACTTAGCCAAATTACAGAATTCACCCAATTTTTATCCAATATTTGCGTATATACTAGGTGTTTTTATACTTTGTGAATATTGAGTTGTTAGCTTCGCAACATGCTAAAGGCAAACTCATTAAGTGCATTAGTTCCCATCCACTTTTTCAGTGGTGTAGGTTCCGGAAGTATTTTTTCCTGTTCATTTTTCCCATAGCAATGAGGTGAATTCTTTAACGTTATATGCAAATTATATATACAAATATTTAAGTATTTTGAGAGCATAACGAAGCCAACTCAATTCATAGTTTTCAGTCACGTGACTGGCGCAGAGACCCGGAGGGCAAACATCCATTGAACTAAAGCACAGGCTTGTAAATTTTTCAAAAGATCTAATTCAGTACACACCTTATTGATGATGCATACTATATTCAGGGTTCATCTGCTTGCCAGTATATACTGTGCATTATCCATAAGATGTATACTGAATTAGATCTTTTAATATCACTGTCTCTCTACATTAGTACTTAGTACAACCTGGTAAAAATGACTGGCAGTCAATGGAGGAAAGTTGTTTTGCTCTCCAGGTGGGCGTTCATAATAAGGGTGTGATGTCATATGAGAACTATGAAATACATAATTTGCAGAGCTTCATGGAACTGGGTGTTCCCTGCTAAGCTCTTTTGGTGTGATTTACTCTCCGATTTATAAAATCATGGTTAATGTAGTTTTTCACCACACCCACTGTTAAACATGATTGTTTTAAAATTAAGTTAATGCAAACCGATGGCTTTAACAAAAGCATATTAACAACTTCAGAGCTCACAGTAGGTCTTGTCTGTATTCTTTAATGGTTTATAAGTCATCAGTAAAAATCAATTCCTCTATGGAGAAAATGAGGAGTTTTTACTTCTGGAATTAACTGTGAGCATTAGAGTCTCTCATGCACTTTACATCCTCTTTACATTAGTAAAGAGCGTTTCAAATACTTCCAGTGTAAAGCTCTCTGGTGTGGAACAGAGCCATCATGTTTCCTCTCTGGATTCATTGTACCCTAAAGTGGAAAGGTTCGAGTGGTTAGCTAGTGTTTGCTATTAGACTTGCTCTCTATTTCATGCTGCGGTTTCCTTCTTCAGGGTGACTAGTGCGTGTAACGGTAAGTGACCGCTTCATCTCTTCTCTGGCTGGCTGGGTGTTCAACCGCACGCTTGAAGTACATGATAATCTTGCACACAGTTATATTTTGATGAGTCAATAATCCATGGCCAATGTGTTCTAGGGAGCTGGAGCTGAAGAAGCCAATATATCAGAAGACCGCTGCTTACGGCCACTTTGGCCGTGACTCTTTCCCTTGGGAAGTGCCCAAAAAGCTGCACTACTAAAGCTTTTGTCAAGGTTTTTCCCCTCTAGGCCTGTTGGCGTATTCTACAGAGAAGTCTGCATGGCTTATGGGGAGAAGTCTTATTCTGGTACAAGTCCTGCTGGTCCATTTTATTGAATTTCCTTTTATTTTCCCACCATACTGCATCACCCATTTCATTTGTTCATCAGCATTAGGATAAAGGAGGTGTGCTA
The DNA here is from genome assembly GCA_039654105.1 of Coreius guichenoti. NCBI lineage: Eukaryota > Metazoa > Chordata > Actinopteri > Cypriniformes > Gobionidae > Coreius > Coreius guichenoti. The sequence goes on along the minus strand of CM077169.1, from coordinate 50,360,462 downwards.
CACAGATTAACACGTTCATTTTAAAATTGAATAATTGTAAACTGGTTGGCCAGTATTAACTGTGGCTTTTGATTTTATGCAGCCTTTCACCACTGTATTACAAGCATTCCCAATCATTTTTTAGTACTTTTAAACCATGTGTATTATTTATTTGTGCTGTCATATTGTAATCTGGAGGTCAAGTGTCATGCTGTATGCTGTACTTGGTTGATGGGTAACTTCTCTTCCCTAGTGCTCTGCGGTTCCCAAGTGTCCTACAGAAAAACTTTGGGGACCAGCCACAAGGAAAGTGGTTGCGCAGTGCCTGGGTATGAAGTGCCATTTATTTTGGCCAATACTCTAATGCACTGATAGATGCTTATTGTATTTCTTCTTTCACAATCTCATCTTTTCTTGAACAGAGGGATCGCAATTTTGGCTGGTGTTGTACAGAGAAACTAGCCTTGTTTACATGCATACGCTCTCTCTCTATCTTTCTCTCTGTCTATCTCTCTCTCTACCTTCTTCTAGTTTTAATTTATTTTTAACAATAAAATGTTTTCTATTATGATGTAACTGTCATTGTGTCATTTTCTCTCTGTATATAGAAATATGTATAACTGGTAGGGATGCACGGATATGAAAATTTTAACCGATAATTCTTTATATTTGAAAGCCGATAACCGATATATTGGCGGATAAATCTAAATCCAATTTTTATATAATTTTTGAGGGCCTGATTACAAAAACAAGTCTCACCATTACAAGCCATGTCCCAAACACACAATTATAATGTTCTCATTATAATTTTATGCAGCCGATATGACAGACTTGCGCTGCACATGTTGAACTTAACTGTATTTTCCTTTTTTGAAGTGATTCCTATCATATTTAAAGCAATTTAAAACCATCATGACGAACAGTACACATCTGAAGAGTCTCAACTGAGGGAAATAATCCATTATTTATCGGCTTTAATATATCGGCTTAATTTTCTAATTGGGCCGATAACGATAACTTTAAAAATTAACATATATCGGCCGATGCCGATATATCATGCATCCCTAATAATCTTCTTTTTGGCCTTAGGAATTATGTTTGAATTATATTTATATAATAAAAAAAGTATATCCTTTATTGACAAATTTAAGCTGGCCATATATTAATGATTGTTCTGTGATATGTCAGCATTCAAACTCGAATGTGTAGTTTATCAAGAAACCGTGAGCTGACATGATTTAAACTGGCAGGTGCAAACCAATTACTCTTTATATTTCCTGAGGTGGTGCTGGAAGATTCATTGTGTTGTATGAATGGTCCATGCTTGATAAGACAAATTTAATAGTGCTGCAGGGATTATGTATTTTTATAGGCCAAACCCAGAAACAAGTGCATTTTAGCACTTCAGGTTCCATCGTCCTGAAGTCAGAGTTTTTTTTGAATGGGTTTTTGGTTAAATACCTGAAATAAGGTCTGTGGTTTAGGCAAAAACAGGATATTTTCTATGGCATAAAATACATTAGCAATATCCAGCATAAATACCATGCATAAAGTAATACTCTTGTACTTGTCTTGAAAAAAGTGGTTGCTAACAAGTGGTTGAATGGGACTACAAAGGTTAGGTAAACTCATCTACTCACTAGTCCACTTTCACAGCCTCATTGTGCTTCCGCAAACTATTGTAACTCAAACTCATGTTTTTAAATAAAGAAAAGATTAAAGGGGTCATGAACTGCATTGTTTTATTGTTTTATAATGTTTCCTGGGGTGCACTTATAATGTTAGAATGCTTTTTACTTAAAAAATTGTCATAATTTATAAATAAAAGGCATTTTTCCTACCCTGATTTTAGCCCTCTGGTTTGAACGCTCTGTTTTAAGGGGCGTGTCTGCTGTGAGACTTCAGTGTAAACGCCCACTGCTGTGATTGGCTGCTGTGAGACTTCAGTGTAAACGCCCACTGCTGTGATTGGCTAATGTCTTTCCATTTGAAATAGCTAAGTATTACTCTCTCTTTTAGCGCATTTTTACTATTACAGCTCTCATTGTTAACTAATCGTGTTGCGTTACATTCAGATCTATGGCATTATATTTAGATCTATGGCATTATATTTAGATCTATGGCATTATATTCAGATCTATGGCATTATATTCAGATCGTGGCATGAAAGGTTGCAGAGATGAACATTGTAGCCATGACAGCAGTGATCTCGTCATTGCAACTCAGTTTCTGTACACTAACGAATGCTTTCATCTTCACTAACAGTGCAAACGTGATATAGTTAAGAGATTTGTTGAATAAAACGGGAGTCACTGATAAACGCGTCACTGATAAACTCTCGCTGTTTGATTGACAGCTCCAGCGCGCGCTGCTCCAACGATTGTAAAGGGAGCTTACTTTGATCGCTTTCTTTATAGAATTGAATCGCCGTTAAATAACAGATTATTTTCATCCTACTAAGAGAAACAACGCAAGTTGACGTTTAGTCACTGGTTTGATTTACTGCCACACAGACAAAGAACATCTGACTGTACATGAATCATTACATTTCAGATCAGGCATTAGAATTAACACAGTTACTTACATGTTGCTTTACTGTTGAGCCCAGGCACTGCACAATATTTTGTAATCCTCAACGGCATGTTTATTGCTTGGTAGCTCGATCTGGTTTAACACCACGTAGGCCTATGTTACTTAGGCTACCTATTCTATTGCATGTCATGCGTGAATCGGTGGGCGGGGCTAAACAGGCAGTGATGAAGTAGGCATTGATCTTCTTCTGCAGAGGCGGTGCTTGCCTCCCTTTGACGTCATAGATCCCCACTTTGAAAAACCTGTCGTTTGCTGGGCCTGGTGTCAATAAAAGCTTTTATTGGACTAACAAGGAAGTTTTCAGTTCTGAAACTTACAGGACATTCTTATAGTATGATGACCTCTTATATGTCAAAAGCTCAAGGAAAATTTGATTTCTCAGTTCATGACCCCTTTAAGGGTGGTGTAGTTCGTTTATAGCCTTAAGTATAACTTCATTTCTGGTGCTTGTATTTAGGCATCAAAATGTATTTAGGCTTCATTCATGCGCATGCTTATTACGTGTTCAGTCTATTGGCGCATAGTTTTGTTACGAAGCGATATCGCCAACTACTGGCCTGGAAGCAGAATACAGCTTTTTAATTGTTTTCATGGATTTGTGTGAATGGGGATCGTTTTGGCAATGTTGTCGTTTGTACACGAAAAACATAAAGGAAAAACTTTTCTGTTTTTAGTACATCGTTGTCATGTAAACATACCCGGAGTGAAGACATTTTTACATCAAAGTAAGAAGGTGGAGTCCCAGAGCACACCCACCTATTATGTAATCGTAATGGACCAATGGTAAAGTTGTTTAACAGCTAGTGCAGAGTTTTCTGGAAAGTTAGCACTGTCAAGCTGTTTTGAACCACTAAGGGTGTGTTCATACTTGTTGTTTGGTTCGCTTGGTTCGTTTGGTCCAGACCAAAAAAAAACATTTAGTCCTGGTCCGCTTAGCGTTCACATTGGCATTTTAACACCGAACCTAAAGATACACTATATTGCCAAAAGTTTTGGGATGTCTGCACATGAACTTTAATGACACCCCATTCTTAATCCGTATGGTTTAATATGGAGTTGGCCCACCCTTTGCAGCTATAACAGCTTCAACTCTTCTGGGAAGGCTTTCCACAAGGTTTAGGAGTGTGTTTATGGGAATTTTTGACCATTCTTCTAGAAGCGCATTTGTGAGGTCAGGCACTGATGTTGGACGAGAAGGCCTGGCTCACAGTCTCCACTCTAATTCATCCCAAAGGTGTTCTATCGGGTTGAGGTCAGGAGTCTGTGCAGGCCAGTCAAGTTCCTCCACACCAAACTCGCTCATCCATGTCTTTATGGACCTTGCTTTGTGCACTGGTGCGCAGTCATGTTGGAACAGGAAGGGGCCATCCCCAAACTGTTCCCACAAAGTTGAGAGCATGAAATTGTCCAAAATGTCTTGGTATGCTGAAGCATTAAGAGTTCCTTTCACTGGAACCAAGGGGCCAAGCCCAACCCCTGAAAAACAACCCCACACCATAATCCCCCCTCCACCAAACTTTACACTTGGCACAATGCAGTCAGGCAAGTACCGTTCTCCTGGCAACCGCCAAACCCAGACTCGTCCATCGGATTGCCAGACAGAGAAGCGTGATTCATCACTCCAGAGAACACGTCTCCACTGCTCTAGAGTCCAGTGGCGGCGTGCTTTACACCACAGCATCCCACGCTTTGCATTGCACTTGGTGATGTAAGGCTTGGATGCAGCTGCTTGGCCATGGAAACCCATTCCATGAAGCTCTCTACACACTGTTCTTGGGCTAATCTGAAGGCCACACGAAGTTTGGAGGTCTGTAGCTATTGACTCTGCAGAAAGTCCTCAGCATGCGCTGACCCCGCTCTGTGATTTTACGTGGCCTACCACTTCGTGGCTGAGTTGCTGTTGTTCCCAATTGCTTCCACTTTGTTATAATACCACTAACAGTTGACCGTGGAATATTTAGTAGTGAGGAAATTTCACGAATGGACTTATTGCACAGGTGCCAACCTATCACGGTACCACGCTTGAATTCACTGAGCTCCTGAGAGCGACCCATTCTTTCACAAATGTTTGTAGAAGCGTCTGCATGCCTAGTGCTTGATTTTATACACCTGTGGTCATGGAAGTGATTGGAACACCTGAATTCAATGATTTGGAGGGGTGTCCCAATACTTTTGGCAATATAGTGTACCAAGCCTAAAGGCATAGGGATACGTTCACAACCTGATTGGTTGGCTTTTAGTACGTATATTTTGCGACTGAACTTACTGAACATCCAAAACAATGCTGTGTTCTGGGCTAAATGCGCTCGTTGTATGTGCGTAGCTACATATGATGGTATTATGACCAGCTGAGAACTCGTGAAGAGCTTATAAAATGTGTAAAGGGGTCACACACAAACCAAGATCTGGAGACACGGTTCTGACGCCTGTACCGAACTGTGATGGGCAACATCACCACTATGACGAGAAAAAACAAGTATGCTTGAGCATTCTGTCCTTTTTAGTGTCGCATCTTGTGACATCATGTCCCGTTTTTGGTTCGTTTTCATGTCTTTGGTCCGTATTGTGCTCATATTTCAGTTGAACCGCACCAGAGTTCATTTGGAAGTGGACCGAGACCCATCTTTTCAGTGGTCTCGTCCTGCTTGTTTGGTGCGCACCAGGGTTCAGATGGCAGCGTTCACACTTATTCAAATGAAGCGCACTTCGTTTTCAGGGTTCGTTTTAATACAACCAAACATGCCGAGTGTGAACACAACCTAAAGCACCTCAGTTTTGGACAGATTTTATTCAAAATGGCATCACACCCATTCATTGTTCAATTTCGTATGAAGTAATTATATTGGGGCCTTAACTTTACCTATTGGCTTATTTTTTTTAGAAGACGGGACTTCTCTTTTGAGAGTCTCCATAATGCGCTTTGCAGTTTCTCCCATTCATAGTAATACGAGTGAACCATCTCTTCAGCATACAGGCTTTGCTTCCACCCAACTTTCACCCTCCTTGCAATTCGCAACTGGGTATTAATTTCTCTTTGGTTTACTTGAGTGGCCATAACTTAAAAGGGTTCACCTTTATGAGTAGGAGCAGTCAGCTGATCTGTGCTGTCTTAGCACATCGAGTATTATCTGTCACTGGTCTAGCTGTATGATATAGATTACAGTAGATACAGTATTTCTCTGTCAATGAAAAATACATCTTTTTAGTATACAACTATAAATAACACGTTTTTATACCTTTTTAGAGCAGAGATGTTTTAGAAAAGGTTGTTTCAAATGTAGTTTAATAGCATTTCTAAAAAAAATATATATATATTTTGCAGTTTTTAATATCTTCTTACTAGATGATTTGGTATTTGCTTTAAGCGCTCAATGTTGAATCAACAGTTGCACCAATCGCACTAGTGCTTTTGACAGTTGCATGCTGTTTTGCTCTACAGTAACACAGTTCTACAGTTGCTCTGTACCAAGGACCATGAATAGCATGTGTGCTCAAGTTACATCTAGTTTGCTTACTTTCCAAATTCAAATATCAATCATTAAACATGCTTGTTTGCCAAGGGAACACACCCTCAGTGTGTATCATTTGCTTATATTTTTATCTTGCATCCTTCCACTAAAAATAAGTGTCAACTAAATTAAAGGTTAGATCATAAACTGTCACGCAAAGTGTTAGGCCTACCACGTGCCCAGTGATGAAGTGCAATAAAACAATACTGAACATGGGAAACCAGTTGCTTTGTACATTATTTTGCGTTATGTTTCACTTCCAGACAGTAACAACTTCTGACCTTCACAATCATCAGCTCCATTTGGAAGTTGCACATACCGGCCATTATTGCATCATCCACATCAGAGACAGAGAGCTCAAGATGACTCTGTGATTGTGTCTCTCCTCACTGAGTCAGATGGGAATCATGGTCCAGTGGCTGATCATTTTATTCAATGGTGTGGGGATTCTTTTTTAAACATTAATGCTTCTAAAACAACAGAGATGTCCATTGATTTCCGTAAGAAGAACTCTGTACCTGTGTTGCCTGCTGTCATAAAGGGACATCAGGTAGAAGTGGTCAAACAGTATAAATATTTAGGGAATGTACTTGATGACAAACTAAAAACAAACTAAAATTATTAGAGGAAAAGCTCTTCAGCGTATGTATTTTCTGAGGAACTTTTAATATGGATATTTCTTTTATGAGAATGTTTTATACCTGTTTTATTGAATCTGTCTTAAGTTTTTCCATTATTTGTTGGTATGGTAATTTAAATGTCAGGAATAGGAGTAAGTTGACTAGTATAGTAAAAATGTGCAGCAAGATAGTGGGAACCGACTTAAGGACCATTACACAAATTTATGAACATAGGGTGACTAGGAAGGGCCAGTTAGTCCTTTCCGATGTTACCCACCCATTGTGCACTGAATTTCAACTGCTTCCCTTGGGTCGGAGATTTAAACTCTCTTTTGTGCAAATTAAATAGATACAAAAATTCCTTCATACCTGCTGCAATTATGTTTTTAAATGATCTATTATAAATGTGTGTTATTTAATGAGTATTGTGTTGCTGTACGTGTATGTATACTGCTGTCTACACAAAGAATTGCCTTTAAGGACAATAAAGCTAACTCAACTCAAAGCCACGGGACAAAAGAGGAGCCAGAACTGCACGTTTTTGCTCATCCTCAAAAAGTTACAATTTTAACATGCTATAAAAAATTATCTGTGGGGTATTTTGAGCTAAAACTTCACATACACACTCTGGGGACATCAGAGACTTATTTTACATCTTGTTAAAAGGGCATTATAGGACCCCTTTAAAAAATAACATTTTTATCAAGGTAAAATCTACATATAGTTTCCAACGAAAGTATTGTTTAGTGTAATTAGCTAACAGGCTGTAGATTCATTAAATGATAAGCTATTTTCTTCACAAAAGCTGTTTATTCAGCGTAGTAAAGGCCTCTCCTCCATTGATATCCATTAAAAAAGGGCCTCGTCTCCTTCCCTGCGTACCGCCAAAGCAGGAGCGTTAGCTTTAGCCGTTATGGTTTTTTGGCTAAAGGTTGCAGGCTTGCCTTCCAGTGGCTTTGATAGAGTGCTGCAGGGATGACGTATTTTTGTAGGCCAAAACCCAGAAACAAATTAGCATTTTAACACTTCCGGTTCCATCGTCTTGAAGTTAATAGGTTTTTTGAACGGGTTAAATGCTTGAAATAAGGTCTGTGGTGAACACAAGCTCAAGATATTTTTATGTTTTATTCTATGATATAAAATATCAGTAATACCCTCTTGTGATTTTTAAAGCTTTTACTTGTCTTTTAAAAGGCGGTTGCTAGGAAGTGTCTAAATGGGACTACAGAGGTTGTCGGGGACATTAAACATCACATCGAACAGATAAACTCACTAGTTGGTAGATCTCCAGGAACAGTATTGGACACCCCTGGTTTAAAGCCTATATTTAGTGAGTTATACTGTGAGAAGAACATGCTCATGCACCGAGACACAGGTCAAGATGTCATCGGAGCTAAGAAGTAAATATCACTGAATGACGTGCTACTGGATTAGAAGAGAGAGAAAAAGAAATGCAAGAACAGGTGGAAAGGCCAAGGCATTTTATAATTTACATACACTGAGGTCACCAGACTCTAGATGGATGCTTTAGTATGTCTCATTCTATATGAAACCACATAAAGACAACATCAAATTAAAACAGAGATGTCTTACACTGCGTCTACACCGGACGCGAGACAAAAATGTCTTTTTATGCAATGCTTGAACTGCAAAAATGTAGTACTTATGGTATAAAATATGGTAAATACTGTAAAATTGCAACATGGAGACACGTGCAAGGGTGTGTGCTAGATGTGTGCCCCAATGTCTTTGGTCCCTGAGCATCCAATCAGGACGCGGTGCGACGGGTGAGGTCTGTGGAGCATGGATGCATTGGAATGTGAACATTTGTCTTCTCTCACACGAGGGGCGAGCACACTCACTATATCGAGGGGGGGGTTTGATCCAGTGCCATACCCTCACTCCCTTGAAGGGCCTCTAAAGCCTGTGGAAACGGCCCCTCCCTTTGAATACTCTTATGTAATCTGTGCATTGACCGGAAATTCCTATTAAGTGCTTGTGTTTTGTAACATTAAAAGTCAAATGCATTACTGTCAGCTTTCTAACCATATAAAATAATGACTGTGAATCGGTGCATTTGCTACTTGGTGCGGTAAACTCTACTTTATCTAAAATAGATCCTTCCTTCTAAAATCTGATGAGCCTCATTCAAGGCTGTTGTCAAATTGCCAAAATGTACATTCCTGTGATCACACTGCAACTGAAATCCAAGTTAATACAGGCTATAAGCAGCTACAGGCTAATCAGGGCTGCCACTCCCTGATATTCTTGACACCTTTTAACTTTACATAACTTTTTTGATTAAAAAAAAAGTAATGTCATTAAAAAGGTGTAAACACCATGTCGGGATGGATTTTGCACACGCGCACGCACGCACACACACATAAATAAATATATACATACATACATACACTTAAGTATTGGGACACCCCTCCAAATCATTGAATTCAGGTGTTCCAATCACTTCCATGGCCACAGGTGTATAAAATCAAGCACTAGGCATACAGACGCTTCTACAAACATTTGTGAAAGAATGGGTCGCTCTCAGGAGCTCAGTGAATTCAAGCGTGGTACCGTGATAGGTTGCCACCTGTGCAATAAGTCTATTCGTGAAATTTCCTCACTACTAAATATTCCACGGTCAACTGTTAGTGGTATTATAACAAAGTGGAAGCAATTGGGAACAACAGCAACTCAGCCACGAAGTGGTAGGCCACTTAAAAATCACAGAGCGGGGTCAGCGCATGCGGTTGCCAGGAGAACGGTACTTGCCTGACTGCATTGTGCCAAGTGTAAAGTTTGGTGGAGGGGGGATTATGGTGTGGGGTTGTTTTTCAGGGGTTGTGCTTGGCCCCTTATTTCCAGTGAAAGGAACTCTTAATGCTTCAGCATACCAAGACATTTTGGACAATTTCATGCTCCCAACTTTGTGGGAACAGTTTTGGGATGGCCGCTTCCTATTTCAACATGACTGCGCACCAGTGCACAAAGCAAGGTCCATAAAGACATGGATGAGCGAGTTTGGTGTGGAGGAACTTGACTGGCCTGCACAGAGTCCTGACCTCAACCCGATAGAACACCTTTGGGATGAATTAGAGCGGAGACTGTGAGCCAGGCCTTCTCGTCCAACATCAGTGCCTGACCTCACAAATGCGCTTCTAGAAGAATGGTCAAAAATTCCCATAAACACACTCCTAAACTTTGTGGAATGGGATGTCATTAAAGTTCATGTGCATGTAAAAGTAGGCGTCACAAAACTTCTGGCAATATATATATATATACATACACTCACCTAAAGGATTATTAGGAACACCTGTTCAATTTCTCATTAATGCAATTATCTAATCAACCAATCACATGGCAGTTGCTTCAATGCATTTAGGGGTGTGGTCCTGGTCAAGACAATCTCCTGAACTCCAAACTGAATGTCAGAATGGGAAAGAAAGGTGATTTAAGCAATTTTGAGCGTGGCATGGTTGTTGGTGCCAGACGGGCCGGTCTGAGTATTTCACAATCTGCTCAGTTACTGGGATTTTCACGCACAACCATTTCTAGAGTTTACAAAGAATGGTGTGAAAAGGGAAAAACATCCAGTATGCGGCAGTCCTGTGGGCGAAAATGCCTTGTTGATGCTAGAGGTCAGAGGAGAATGGGCCGACTGATTCAAGCTGATAGAAGAGCAACTTTGACTGAAATAACCACTCGTTACAACCGAGGTATGCAGCAAAGCATTTGTGAAGCCACAACACGCACAACCTTGAGGCGGATGGGCTACAACAGCAGAAGACCCCACCGGGTACCACTCATCTCCACTACAAATAGGAAAAAGAGGCTACAATTTGCACGAGCTCACCAAAAATTGGACAGTTGAAGACTGGAAAAATGTTGCCTGGTCTGATGAGTCTCGATTTCTGTTGAGACATTCAGATGGTAGAGTCAGAATTTGGCGTAAACAGAATGAGAACATGGATCCATCATGCCTTGTTACCACTGTGCAGGCTGGTGGTGGTGGTGTAATGGTGTGGGGGATGTTTTCTTGGCACACTTTAGGCCCCTTAGTGCCAATTGGGCATCGTTTAAATGCCACGGCCTACCTGAGCATTGTTTCTGACCATGTCCATCCCTTTATGACCACCATGTACCCATCCTCTGATGGCTACTTCCAACAGGATAATGCACCATGTCACAAAGCTCGAATCATTTCAAATTGGTTTCTTGAACATGACAATGAGTTCACTGTACTAAAATGGCCCCCACAGTCACCAGATCTCAACCCAATAGAGCATCTTTGGGATGTGGTGGAACGGGAGCTTCGTGCCCTGGATGTGCATCCCACAAATCTCCATCAACTGCAAGATGCTATCCTATCAATATGGACCAACATGTCTAAAGAATGCTTTCAGCACCTTGTTGAATCAATGCCATGTAGAATTAAGGCAGTTCTGAAGGCGAAAGGGGGTCAAACACAGTATTAGTATGGTGTTCCTAATAATCCTTTAGGTGAGTGTATATATATATATATATATATAGAGAGAGAGAGAGAGAGAGAAAACCATTATTTTAAATTGTAATATTTTACGATGTTACTGTTTTTTTTCTGTATTCTTTGTTAAAATAAATGCAGGCTTGATGAGCAGAAGCGACTTCTTTCAGAAACATTAAAATTAGTCATGCTTCCAAACTTTTAACTGGTACTGTATATATATATATGCTGCGTTCACGCTATGTCATAATTATGAGATGAAAACCCTTGATCTATATAGTGTCAGAAATCACCACCAATGGCTGTTTTTTCATTTAAAGAGCTTTCCTGTGGTGAGTTATGCATAAAGTCTTTGCTGACAAGCTGAATGAAAGAGACAGCAGAAGCAGCTCAAGAAACATGTATTTTTGCACATGATGTAAACATAGTGCACACTGCCATCATCTGTCCATATGACAGAATGAACAATTCATCCTGCAATCTAAACAACACAACTGTACACTGTTGGAATAATACAATTACAAAAATAAAAATTTACCTGTACAATGAATGAAGAGATGAAAAAAGAGAGACAGGAAGAAATAAAATAAACATATATATCCCTTCTGTTTGCAGAACATCATGAGCACCAGAGGAAAAGCTGATATTTATATCAATATTTCAATATAAATACACATGGACATGAAAGGAAAAGGCAGATATCCAAATGCATGGATATAAATATCAGAGCAACGAGGACCTCATTAGCATTCTTTAAACTTTGTTTGAACTTCGTCAGCTATTTCCAGTAGCATCACAGCAGGTTGACTCCTTCAAACCTTCTAACAGACTGGAAGTATGGCTTCATTTTTTAACCTGATTTTAACCGGATTTAGCCTTAATCATATGAACCTTGTTATCTGAAAGCCTGTAAGATGCAATGCAGACTAATTGGACCTAGTGAGGCAATGCAGACCTTGTGGGTATAAAATCGATCACAAAACGAGTGCAGGAAAGTCACCTCAGGTGTAAAAAGAGCCACGGTCAAGCTGCACAACACTTCAAGATCCAGAGCGCTTAACATTTGTCCAACGTCTGGTGCAAGTGTGAGGAGTGACACAAGGAGTCCAAGTTCCAGTTGAAAGAACAATTCAGGTCCTATTTTCTGTGTATTACTGAAATACACATTATTTTAGATCAAACAAGAACAGTGTCTTTTCTCTTGAGGTCAGAGTCCACTCATGAGCTACACCTTCACATATTAGGGTAGGATACATGGCATTTCCATGATATTTATGAATGTTGGATGCTTGGTGCCATCATACAGAAATGCAGTTCAGTCTCAATTCTGGCTCAACAGTGTCTCAGCGCCTGGCTCTTTAATCTCCACTCATAGTTAAAAATGCTTCTCTGTTCCTCTCAGCATTTGTCACGCCGCTTGCCCATTTCTTGTCCCACACGGGTCAACAGCGCCGCCCTCATGGCCGAGTCCAGAACATTCTTCTCCGCCACTCTTTCCACAATAACTTCTGGCTTGTCCTCCTAGTTGAACAAAAAAAATTTTTTAACACATACACTAGGATGACAACTAACGATAACATAAGACTTTAAGACTTATAATTTATTCAGCGCTTTTCACAATATTTGCTGTTTCAAAGAAGCTTTACAGAAAATCAGAAAATCTTAATATCTTCATGCCTTATAGTTGCATGGCAGATTAGAGCTAATATAATATCATCAATAATATAGTTTACATTTTGCGACGATAGAAGCAATCAGGCAGTTGAGAGATGACGTATATTATATACCGATGAGCCAAAACATTATGACAAGTCACATAGTTGATCATCTCCTAACAAGGCCACATATTAAGGTCTGGGTAGATTAGATGGTAAGCAAACAGTCAGTTCTCATAAATCAACAAAGAAATGGGCAGGAATAAAGATCAGAGCAACTTTGTCAAGGGTCAAATTGTTATGGCAAGGCGACTGGGTCAGAATATCTCTGAAATGGCAAGGTTTGTGGGTTGCTCCCGGTCAGCAGTGAGAATTTACCAACAGTGTCCGAGGATATACCACAAACCGGCGACAGGGTGTTGTGCGCCCAAGTCTCAGTGATGCACGAGGACAACGAAGTCTAGTGTGGCACAAGTCACACAAAATTTTAATGATGGTTATGGGAGGAATGTCACAACACTGTGCTGCGTATGGGCCTGTGTACCTGCATACCAATCAGAGTGCCTATGATGACTCCTGATGACCCTGAAAACAGCTAAAATGGGCACGAGAGTGTCAGAACTGGACCTTTGAGCAGTGAAAGAAGTTGCCTGGTCCGATGAGTCCCATTTTCTTTTATGACCGGACGGTACACATTGTATGATTTTGGGCTATCCCAGACAAAAGATGACCAATCGTGGCGATTTCTGTGGTCGTGGCTCCTAAATGGTGGTCCTACGTCATACAGTGACCTATATCTACTGACTAGCCAATAAAACTGCAACATGAAATGGCGTATTGATCAACGCGACATGGCGCTAAAGCTCCATTTGCAAAACTGGCATGCCAAGATGGCATCTTTCCCCTAGCATGACGATGTCATCGTCGTACAGTCTACATACATGTCGTACCCAGGTTTATTATATCCATGTCGTACAGCTGGGTGATCGCTTGCTCCTGTCTGCCTCGCTGCTGAGTGTTTGCATCTGTAGCTTTGTACAGCTTTGTTTTTGAATCTCTATTTGATATCATTCCTTGTTTTTTATACTGCTAAATATAACTTACTCATCACCATATATTGTCTAATATTGCCTATCACATTAAATCTGACATCACTATCTTTTAATCTAAATCACAACGCGTTAGCATTTCGCTAGCCTGTTAGCCTGCCATCCGTGCATCCGTGTCTCCTGTTTTTCTCTCTCGCGCCTTTTACGAGTCCATCAAACAACTCAGGTGATTTGGATTAGTCAACAAACACGGTGAGTCATGTCATCTTCTCCTCTTATTGTCACTTGCACTGCCTGTCACATGTTTAGCATAATCTTGTCTGTCAGCGGTGAGGACTACACACGTGATAAATGCAGGGAAATAGTCAGGCTGACGGAGAAGATTTCAGAATTAGAGATACGCATCCAAACTTTAATTGAGGATAGTGAGAATGTAAGAGCTTTAGACACTGCTTTGGATGCGACTAGCTTAGTGAACTCTGTACATTGTTCGGTTCTGGCTGTAGAGCCCGTGCAGAAGGGCAACTGGGTGACAGTGAGACGGCATAGTCGCGGATCAAAAAAACACTCTTCCGTTCCGATTAGAACATCAAACAGGTTCTCCCCACTCAGTGACGCACCCACTGAGAATCCTGTTGAAAGTGCCCTAATTATTGGCGATTCTATTACACGGAACGTGAAAATAGAGACACCAGCCACCATAGTCACATATTTACCGGGAGCCAGAGCGCCTGACATCAAAGCAAATTTAAAAGTGCTGGATAATGCTAATTGTAAATTCTCTAAGATTATTATTCACGTCGGCACTAATGATGTTCGACTTCACCAGTCGGAGATCAATAAAATTAACATTAAAGAGGTGTGTGAACTCGCAAGTACGATGGCAGATGATGTTTTTTGTTCTGGACCCCTCCCCGTTAGGCGGCATGATGAGATTTAGCAGACTATCATCACTCAATGGCTGGTTGTCTAAGTGGTGTCTGCAAAATAACATAGGGGTTCATAGACAATTGGAAAAGCTTTTGGGGCCGACCTGACCTGTTAAAAAGAGATGGTATTCATCCCTCCTGGGATGGTGCCGCTCTTCTCTCTAGTAATTTGACACATAGTCTTAGAGTTGAGCCTTGACTAACTGGGTCCCAGGTCAGGAAGCAGACGGACTGGCTTAACCAACCATCTGCTAGCTGCCTCAGGTCATAGAAGTCAGATAAATCCCAACACATAGAGACTCTTTCACCTAGATATTATCACATAGAGACTGTGTCTGTTCCCAGAATTAGTAAATACAAAAAACTCTCGAACCCATTTAAGGGAAAAAATTTAATTGACGTTCAACAAATAAACAACAGATATAATACAGATGAACAAATGATAAAGCTCAGGTTGCTGAATATTCGATCCCTTCCCTCAAAAGCGCTTATTGTTAATGATATGATTACAGATCATAACCTAGATGTGCTGTGTTTGACAGAAACCTGGCTAAAACCTGACGATTACATTAAATGAGTCCACCCCTCAAGATTATTGTTATAAACACGAGCCGCGTCTGAAAGGCAAAGGGGGAGGGGTTGCTGTAATTTATAGTAATATCTTCAGTATTACTCAGAAGTCTAGTTTCAAATATAATTCTTTTGAAGTTTTGGTGCTTTACGTAACGTTATGTAGTGTAAATGCTAAATCCCATTTGACATTTGTGCTGGCTACTGTATACAGGCCACCACACAGAAAGAATTTGCTGATTTTCTATCAGAGTTAGTACTGGCTGCAGATAAAGTCCTAATTGTTGGTGATTTTAATATCCATGTAGACAATGAAAAAGACGCATTGGGATTGGCATTTAGAGACATTCTAAACTCTATTGGAGTTAGGCAACACGTGTCGGGACCCACTCATCGTCGCAATCATACTTTAGACCTAATATTGTCACATGGAATAAATGTTGATACCGTTGAAATTCTGCAGCAGAGCGATGACATCTCAGATCATTATCTAGTATCGTGTATACTTAATTTAGCAAAGGCTGCAAAGCTGTCCCCTCGTTTCAAATATGGCAGGACTATCACCACTGCCACTAAAAATTGCTTTGTAAATAATATTCCTTATCAGTTCCATCTCCTCAGCATCCCAGATAGCCTTGAGGAACTCGATGTTGCAACAGAAACTATTGACTCTCTCTTTTCCAGGACTTTAGACACAGTTGCTCCTCTGCGCTTAAAGAAGATTAAAGAAAATAGTCCAACGCCGTGGTGCAACGAGCACACTCAGGCCCTTAAAACAGCAGCCATAAAAATGGAGCGCAGCTGGAAGAAAACAAAACTGGAGGTTTTTCGCATTTCGTGGAAAGAGAGCATGATTGCGTACAGAAAGGCCGTAAAACTGCTAGATCTGCTTATTTCTCGACTCTCTTAGAAGAAAACAAACACAACCCTAGGTATTTATTTGATACAGTGGCTAAATTAACAAGAAATAAAGCTTCAACTTCTGACGTTTGCAAACAGCATAGGAGTAATGGCTTTATAAACTTCTTTACATGCAAGATTGATAATATTAGGGAAAAAATTATAACTATGCAACCATCTACTACAGTACCACATCAGACAGTGCATTGTAGTGTCACTGAGGAAAAATTCCACTCATTCACTGCTATAGGAGAAGAATTGGTTAAACTCATTAAATCATCTAAAATCAACAACATGTATGCTCGACCCCATACCGACTAAGCTACTAAAAGAGATGCTTCCAGAGGTCATAAGATCCTCTTCTTAAAGCCCCAGTGAACCGGAAGTAGCAATTGAGTTTTCTTCAGTGCGGTGACGTATATTCCAAGTGAAACGGAATATTGAGTAGTGGGCGGGGTTTTACTTCAGCGCTCCTCCTCTCCATCGCTCGCTCATAGCAGACTAACGATTGGAGGGGAGTGGTTAAGGATATTCAAATCCAAGCCGTCAAACTGACGTCATCTGAGAAGGAACACCATTCCAGACCGGAAGTAACTTTTCAGATTTTGATTAAAGATTACCGCGACAAACTACTTTTTCTGGTGTATTAACTTGCACGGATTAATTGTTCACCCTAAAACCTGTAATGTGTGCTAACAAAGTAAATAGGGTCAATTTTGATTTCATGAGGATTTTAATATCATTAATTCATCCTTGTCATTAGGATATGTACCGAAAACTTTTAAGCTGGCTATTATTAAACCTCTTATTAAAAAAAAAACGCAACTTGATCCTACAGAATTAGTCAATTACAGGCCAATCTCAAATCTACCCTGTCAAAAATACTAGAAAAGGCAGTGTCCTCACAACTATACTCCTTTTTAGAAAGAAATTTTATCTGTGAGGATTTCCAGTCAGGATTTAGACCGTATCATAGTACTGAGACTGCTCTCATTACAGTTACAAATGATTTGCTCTTATCATCCGATCATGGTTGTATCTTGCTATTAGTATTACTCGATCTTAGCGCTGCATTCGATACTATCGACCACAACATTCTTTTGAATAGACGCTCAAATTAAGTTAGCATTAGTGGAATTGCATTGGCATGGTTTAAATCATACTTATCTGACCGCTATCAGTTTGTAGCAGTAATGAAGCGATGTCATACCGATCACAAGTTCAGTATGGAGTACCGCAGGGCTCAGTGCTAGGACTGTTGCTTTTCACCCTGTACATGCTACCCTTGGGAGATATCATTAGGAAGCATGGCGTTAGTTTTCATTGTTATGCTGATGATACTCAGCTCTATATTTCTTCGCGCCCTGACGAAACTTACCAATTCACAAGATTAATGGAATGCATAGCTGATATAAAAAAATTGGATGACTAGTAATTTCCTGCAACTTAATTCTGAAAAAACAGAATTTTTAATTATTGGACAAAAAACCTCTGCACATAGTAACCTAGAATACTCTCTAACACTTGATGGCTGCTCTGTCAAGTCCTCGTCGTCAGTTAGGAACCTGGGTGTGCTCTTTGATACCAATCTTTCATTTGAAAGCCACGTTTCTAGCATCTGTAAAACTGCATTCTTCCATCTTAAAAATATATCTAAATTACGGCACATGGTTTCAATGCAAAATGCTGAACAGTTAGTTCATGCGTTCATGACCTCAAGGCTAGATTATTGTAATGCTCTACTAGGTGGTTGCCCTCCCCGCTTAATAAATAAACTGCAGCTGGTCCAAAACGCAGCAGCTAGAGTTCATACTAGAACCAGGAAGTATGACCATATTAGCCCGGTTCTGTCAACACTGCACTGGCTCCCTATTAAACATCGCATACATTTTAAAATCTTGCTAATTACTTACAAAGCACTAAATGGTTTAGCTCCCCAGTACTTGAGCGTGCTCTTAACGCGTTATAGTCCTTCACGTCTATTGCGGCCTCAAAATTCTGGCCAATATCTAGAATATCAAAAATCAACTGCAGGCGGTCAATCCTTTTCCTATTTAGCACCTAAACTCTGGAACAGTCTTCCTAGCATTGTTCGGGAAGCAGACACACTCTGTTTTAGTCTTAAATCTAGACTAAAAACACATCTCTTTACTATGGCATACACATAGAACATTATCAATTTATATTATTCAAATCAGTTAAATGATTTTTAGGCTGCATTAACTAGGTCTGCCGGAACCGAGAACACTTCCCATAACACCTGATGTACTCGTTACATCATAAAAAGAATGGCATCTACGCTAATGTTAGTCTTTGTTTATCCCGAGGTCTACTGTAGTCAGCCGGATCCGGGCTGTATCCAGATCAGATGGTGGACCTGCCCTAGACGCAACCAACGCATCCCTGAAGTGTCTGCAGAGACCGTGTCAACTAGACTCTCCTTTGTGACAGCCTCATCGACACGACATCCTCAACAAACCCGTCTCCGGCGTGATGACTTCGATCTTCAATCAGATGGAACTGGACAAATATTCAGAATATTCCGATCTAATATGACTTCTGACTTGTAATGTTGCCTGAATCATAATCATGCACTGTTTGTTCGTTGGCCAGAGGAGAACTGGCCCCCTGACTGAGCCTGGTTTCTCCCAAGGTTTTTATCTCCATTCTGTCACCTGATGGAGTTTTGGTTCCTTGCCACCGTCGCCTCTGTTGCCTTTGGCTTTTGGCTTGCTTGGTTGGGGACACTAAATATTCAACTATATTACTGATCTGACCGCGTTGACACTATATGATAATTGAACTGAGCTGGATGACATCACTGTTTTCTCCAGAGCGGCTGTACAGCCGAATCAAATTCTGTTTAACACTGTGAAGCTGCTTTGAAACAATCGGCATTGTAAAAAGCGCTATATAAATAAAGGTGACGACTTGACGTAATGATCGTATAGGATTGCCAAAATCGTCTGTAGCAGGCATTACATCACGTGGATGGCTGTGTACGTGTGTGCCGTTTACCGGGGGAACACATGGCACAAGGATGCACTGTGGGACGATGACAAGCCGGCGTAGGGAGTGTGATGAGGGCAATGATCTGCTGGGAAACCCTGTGTCCGGCCATTCATGTGGATGTAAATTTGACATGTGCCCCCTTCCTAAACATTGTTGCAGACCAGGTATACCCCTTCAGTGATGTTCCCTGGTGGAAGTGGTCTATTTCAGCAGGACAATGCACCCTGCCACACTGCACACACTGTTCAGGAATGGTTTGAGGAACATGATGAAGAGCTCAAGATGTTGCCCTGGCCTCCAAATTCCCCAGATCTCAATCCAATTGAGCATCTGTGGGATGTGCTGGACCAACAAGTTCGATCCACAGCAGCTCTTAACTCGCAACCTACAGGACTTGAAGGATCTGCTGCTAACGTCTTGGTGTCAGAGACCACAGGACACCTTCAAGGCTCTTGTAGAGTCTGTGCCTCGGCAGGTCGGCGTTGTTTTGGCAGCATGCGGAGGATCAACAACATATTAGGCAGGTGGTCATAATGTTTTGGCTCATTGCTCTGTGCGAGTATATTGTATGCAGAAAAAGATGGACATACTTGCATATCCAACTTTATATAAAGAGCTGGGCAATAATATAGTAAAAAATTGATGAAATTATTATTATTATGCAAATAAAGTTAGATATAATATATATTCAATCCCCAGCCTATATTTTTCTGTTTCACTCGGATGTACATCACAATATGGAAGAAGAGATCTGTTGTAGTTTCTTTGTGTCTATAAATATTAAAGGGAATAATTTGAAAAACCCGAAAACAGTAAGACAGATCAGTCCACTGCAATGGTTTTAAACCCATAATATTCCACATTCTCAGAATTAATTGTGATGCCAACAACCGCAACTGCAACTTTTCTGCATGTGTTTAGCCATTTTTGCACGTCAGCATCTCAGTATATAAAGTCCTCATCCATGATTTCTGTTCCAACATCACTGTAGGAACAAGGAGGATAATTCCCCCACTGTATTTTATAAAACAAACACAGATTATTTTTGGTTAAGCTACTTCAGTAACCTGAAAACTCTTCACTTTGTAGCCTGTGATGCATTAGAATCTCAGTGCAAACCTTGTGAACGATGAATGACGTTATTTGCCCGTCGTCAGCTTGATAATCGAGCCAGAATAACTCTGTGCCAGTGTTCTCCTGCTCTGTGCCAGAGCTGCTCTCATTCCAGTCCTCTGCCTCAGCATTCGCACCAGGTTCAGATCCATCTGAAATAAACCAGGTGTTCAAACATGAGCACGGCAGCACACATCAAGCTCAAAAAGTATTTTGTCAATTTTAATTATTTAAAAGCCAACCAATATTCACAATTATAAGTGCTTATTTAGCTGGTTATTATTTAGATCACTCTTGGTGCATTAGTTAAAGGGTTAGAATGATGTCTTTACTACCTTTCTGGCCTTGAAAGTGGTAGTTGTGTAGCTGTCAATGGAGGGACGGAAAGCTCTCAGATTTCATCAAAAATGTGAGTAAATAATGACAGAATTTTCATTTTTGGTGAACTAACCCTTTAATTTTTTTAATGATTTTTTAAAATAAAATTTTTTTTGTTGTAAGTTGTAATTTTTAATTTATTAAATTTGCAAAGCAAAAATATTAGTACTGCCAAATAGGTCTATAGCAGTGACTCTCATACTGGTGGGTTGCAACACAAAAATGGCTCGCAGGTCTGTTCTGATGTTTAGGGATGCCCCCTAATAGCCGACTAAACATTATTCAATGAGAAGAGGCTTAGTCGACTAAATTTTAGTTAGTTGGTTAATCACAGAAAAACACTCGCAGTGACAGATCCATACGATTATTTGTCATACAGAAAATCCTAAGGGCCAGATTTACTAAACAGGGCAAATTAGCGTGAGCTCGCAAATCCAAAAAAAAAAAAAAAAGCAGATGGGAGTGGAAAGTTCTGCGAGTGGAAAGTTCTGAGTGTGATTTACTGACAACGAACAAATGAAAGAACACAGACGCAGCCGGATCATTTCCATAATGTCCAACACAATCTACCAAGAGCAGCGCAAATTAGCGTCTGGTACAACGGCACAAACACCAGTAAATTGACGAGCACAAACCTTAGTAAATCACCTTGCATGATTCATTTAAATTCTCTCCTCCCAGAAATGTTGTGTCTGAAAGGGAAACTCCTACAAATGCATATGCAATAAGGTCAGCCGCAAAAATCACCGTCCACGCCTTTTCAGCGCTAATTTCTCACTGCGTGTCCTTAGTAAATCCTGACAGTAGTTTTTTAACGCCAATGGAGAGTGTTTGCGTTAGTAAATCTGGCCCTTGGTGTGACCACAAAAAGTTGACGTGCAACCTCAAACATGACTTATTTAAAACATAAGTAGAAGCCTAGCGTTAGCCAATAGCAACTTTACATGGATTAGATAAATGTGCGCTAATATTAGGTGCATTTCCAAGTGTGCCGAAGCTAAATTATTACTGCGCTTAGTTACCGCATGACATGTTTAAATAAATTTTCACGTCTACGCCATAGGAGCTCATTTTCTCAAAGGCCGGTGTTACGGCTTCATTGTAAGCAACACACGAAGCTCACTTCTCCCCAACAACGTGGACAAACTCCTTCCTCATAATATGCGAAGACTGAGATCGGAGAAAAAAAAAATAGTAACGTTGAGTCAGGCATAGCCTAATTGTCCATGTTGTTTTAGTGTTTCAGTTTGCTGCTAATCGCGATTAATCGCATCCAAATGAAAAGTTTATGTTTACATAATATACACCGATCAGGCATAACATTATGACCGCTGAAGTGAATAACACTGATTATCTCTTCATCATGGCACCTGTTAGTGGGTGGGATATATTAGGCAGCAAGTGAACATTTTGTCCTCAAAGTTGATGTGGTAGAAGCAGGAAAAATGGGCAAGCGTAAGGATTTGAGCGAGTTTGACAAGGGCCAAATTGTGATGGCTAGACGACTGGGTCAGAGCATCTCCAAAACTGCAGCTCTTGTGGGGTGTTCCCGGTCTGCAGTGGTCAGTATCTATCAAAAGTGGTCCAAGGAAGGAACATTGGTGAACCGGCGACAGGGTCATGGGCGGCCAAGGCTCATTGATGCACGTGGGGAGCGAAGGCTGGCCCGTGTGGTCCAATCAAACATGCCTGATTGGTGTATGTGTGTGTACAGTGTATAATTATATTATGTATATATAAATACACACACGAATGTATATATTTAAGAAAAATTTTTTATATTTATATATAATATAAATTATATAAATATATATACAGTATATTTCTTAAATATATACATGTATGTGTGTGTATTCTATACATAATAATTATATACAGAACACACTCATATATTATGTAAACACAAACTTTTATTTTGGAGGCGATTAATTGCGATTAATCGTTTGACAGCCCTAGTTTTTATATAACGTATATTTATTTTGTTTGTGTCCTGACCTCTAAAAGTTTCATTCGATGTAAAGGCTATACTTCTCCATATGCCTGATTATGTCTGCACTGATATTTCTCTTTTAACAGATTCAGTTTGCTGTATATTTATTTATTTGTTTGTTTATAATTTATACTTCTGTCCTACATACTATATTTTCCTCATTTACATTAATATAGGCTATTTATTTTGTCGGCATTATCTCAGAAAAGTTAGTTTGCCAGTGTCGCTGCAGCAAGACTTAATGGCTTAAATGAATGACTAATATTCGACTAGGAAAATCTTTAGTCGGGGGCAGACCTACTGATGTTAAAGGGCGGGTCTAATGCCATTTCATGCATTCTGACTGATTTACACTGTTAAAGAGTTGATTCTCATGGTAAACATGGACAAAATTACAAAAAATGAGTTGGACGTATGACGGAGTATTTCTGTGCCAAATACACTCCTTCAGGATTCAAACAAGTTTCGGAAAGTTTTTTTCGAGTATAGCCCTCTATGACGTCATAAAGGGCAGAATTCCTTGTATGGGCACTTCTCCCAGATGAGCGAGTGCGTACATCAACCAGAGCGAGAGCGTCAACAACGAGCTTCATTCGGGTTACAGAAGCCGTCGGCAGCGCTGTCATTTTGTTTTTAGACCACGAAATCAACAATGTCACTAAAGAAGTGTGTTTCTGGTTGTGAGGGAAAGATAACCTTGTTCAGCTTCCCAAATAACCCAGCGTTAAGGAAACAGTGGATGCAGTTTGTTTTTGCGGAGCAGCAACGGAGTTCTGCAAGTGTGTTTGTTTGTTCCCGGTCATGAGTGGAAACCGCAGACGGTGAGTGAAACTGCATCAAATGTGTGTGTTTTGTTGGCAATCGGCACGTAGTGCATATAATGTGAAAAACACCAAAGTATAGTGAATCGATAGTTATCCAGGGTGTGTGTGTGTGCTCAAGATTCTTTAGCTCTGCCCACTGCACGCCTTCATGAGTTCGGCTATTTTCAGAAAGAATCGGCACAGCGTATCTATCTTTTATAAATATGATAAAACTAAATACTCTTTGGAGATATGAAGGATGTAATACTACTCTATATGTACTCAAGATTGAGATTGGCCCTTACCCTTTACCCTTTAAATGCAAATAAAATAAAATAACCATATAACTAAACTAGTATTCTGAAACAAATTAGACTAACACAAATTATGCAACATTTAGCCCAGTGTTTGTTCGATCTTTTGGGAAGGTAAATCACACTTCTGCTGTTTTGATTTTCCAAAATGGTAAATTTTCCTTTTGTATTATAAGCAACTTTGCACTGTTTTGATCCCTACTAGATCCTAATACAAAACCACACTTTACATTACGAAATAATGAAAGAAACTCTTTCTGCGTTTGTATCTTACTCTGATGGCGTGGATGGTAGACCTGGCGGTCGGGTCTTCGCGGACGGCGAGGGGTGGTGGTGTGTCTACGCCTCTGCTTCTCCTTGGCCTGTTTTACCTCTCGGTCATAATCATCCCTGTACAAAGATAAAAAAATATATCACATATTTAAATTTTAAAGAGGGCATATAAACACTTGAGACACTGCTCAGAAGACCAGCAGTCTTAAACCTCATTCGAATGGGAAATTTCTTACGGTATTCTAACATAAGACAACTAGATCTAGAAGAAAACATCATCTAGGCTACTTTCCGATATGACTATTATTCCTTTAAGTAAAATACCCTGTATTATAGCAGTTGCGAGTTTATATCTCACAATTCTGACATTATTTCTCTTAATTCTGAGTATATAACTTGCAATTCTGACTTTTGTTTCAGAATTGTGAGATATAAACTCGGAATTGCAAGTTATAAAATCCATATTGAAATATAAAGGTAATTGCAACAATTCTGACTTTTTTCTTGCAATTCCAAGTTTATATCTCGCAATTCTGACTTTTATTTCTTGTGTAGACATTTTTTCTCAGAATTGTGAGACAAAAAGAAGTCAAAATTGTGAGATAAAAGACGCAATTACTTTTTTTTTTAATGTTTTATTCTGTGGGAGAAACAATATGTCATACTGTAGGACTGCAAAAGGAATTTAATGGAAATCTTTCAGGATTTTTAAAACTCATACAACTTCCCCTTTGAATTCCAATAGCAAGACAACATCTCAATATAATACATGTGGAGTTATGATAGAGATTACATATTATAATATCCAATGTATTTATTATATTATAAAATCCAGTGGGGCTCTAATATATTATACTGTATATGGGAATGTCAGGTTTTTCACTATTTAATTTTAAGAAGATTCTTATTGGATCCAATTATGAAAGAAAGTCCACTAAGAATCATTTAGATATTCCTTTGTGATTTTAGGCTTTCGAACTACATGTTTATAGTTTTCGGATCAAGTCAGGCTACTATAACGTACGAAGAAAACACAATAACTAGCTACTACTGACTGTTATTGTGTGAAAGAGAGAGACCTGGCGATCTGATTCCTCCTGATGTGCTTCAGGAACCCGTGGCTCATGTCCAGTCGACCGCCGGGCTTGTATTTGACACTCTCTCCCTCTGTATCACGCATAACCTCCATGGTTTTGCTCTGAAATTACTCTCAAAATAAATTCATTTTAGCACATTGATAAATATTCCATCTCCGATCACCGGGGGGCCGAGAACTGTAGACATAAAAAAAAAACGTTGGCCAATAAAAACCACACTCCTAGTTGTCGTTTTTTTTTTTTTTTTTTTTTTCCACAGACCGCTTGTATATTGATGTTCTTAAAATCCACTAGCGCGTATTTTTGTTTAAAAAAGATAAACCCATCATGCAATAGAAAGTGGCTAGTCGAGAAAGTACAGTAGAAGACCTATCCAGTGTTTGTTTTCTCATCGACCCCGAGTTAATGTGCTCTCGGCCACCCCATTTTAGAGCGGAAGTGGACGCGGGATTTTTGTAACACTCGCTGTAGGCGTTTGAATAGTGTTCATTCAACAGTGTGTTGACTTGAATTTGGTTTGTTATTAAACGTAAAATGATCGCAGGCGTGAAAAGGGAGAGGGACGTTGATGAAGACGAAGATGAAGGTAAATCTAGAGCGTTTATTAGCTTGAATTCGGTTCGAATCTGGAGGCCGTAACGTATTTTTAACGTAACTGCTAACATACGTTAACTGTTATTCGCTAACTGTTAACTGTTACTAGCGATTTATCTTCAGGAGGTTGTATGTTTGTGTTCTCAACTGTGTAACATTGATGATAATATCTGCTTTGATGTCATGTATTGTATTTCTGTCTGAGAGATCTCCATCATAGAGATCTGCATGTGTGGATTTTATTAACGTGGACCTGAAAACAACATGATTTTCATATGTGGTCTTGGCTTAATTTCAGAGGTGCGTGTGAAAGTCGGTCGTGGTCATGTTGAAGATCGCAGAAGCCGCCATTGTCCATATCTGGACACTATCAATAGGTTCGTTAATATGAATTATGATGTCTATTATTGTAACCCTTTGTTGCTCTTCTGCTATAACACTCAATCTTTTGTTTTCTACAGGAGTGTTTTGGATTTCGACTTCGAGAAGCTTTGTTCAATTACTCTTTCACACATTAACGTCTATGCCTGTCTGATCTGTGGGAAATATTTCCAAGGTAAGTTTGACAGATATCCTTATTTTTACAATTTACGATTTTTTTTAATTTTCCCAAATTATCAAAATTTCATTGTCACCCTGAAATGCCCATTATAGTCCAGATATAGTTGATATTAAAGGGTTAGTTCACACCAAAATAAAAAATTCTGTCATTAATTACTCACCCTCATGTCGTTCCAAACCTATAAGACTTTCGTTCATCTTCGGAACACAAATGAAATTATTTTTGATGAAATCTGAGATTTCTGTCCCTCCATTGACAGCTACGCAACTACCACTTTGATGCGTCAAAAAGTTCATAAAGAGATCGTAAAACTAATACATATGAATTGAGCGGTTTAGTCCAAATTTTATGAAGAGACACGATTGCTCAAACGTGCTGCGTAACACGAGAATGAACCTCATTGGTTGTTGCTGAAGCTCAAACGTGCTGCGTAACACGAGAATGAACCTCATTGGTTCTCGCGAAGCTCAAACGTGATGCATAACACGAGAATGAACCTCATTGGTTCTTGCTGAAGCTCAAACGTGCTGCGTAACACGAGAATGAACCTCATTGGTTCTTGCTGAAGCTCAAACGTGCTGCGTAACACGAGAATGAACCTCATTGGTTCTTGAGAAGTTCAAACGTGCTGCGCAACACAAGAACGAACCTCATTGGTTCTTGCTGAAGCTCAAACGTGCTGCGTAACACGAGAATGAACCCCATTGGTTCTCGCGAAGCTCAAACGTGATGCGTAACACGAGAATGAACCTCATTGGTTCTTGAGAAGCTCAAACGTGCTGTGTAACACGAGAATGAACCTCATTGGTTCTTGCCGAAGCTCAAACGTGCTGCGTAACACGAGAATGAACCTCATTGGTTCTTGAGAAGCTCAAACGTGCTGTGTAACACGAGAATGAACCTCATTGGTTCTCGCGAAGCTCAAACGTGATGCGTAACACGAGAATGAACCTCATTGGTTCTTGAGAAGCTCAAACGTGCTGCGTAACACGAGAATGAACCTCATTGGTTCTTGCCGAAGCTCAAACGTGATGCGTAACACGAGAATGAACCTCATTGGTTCTTGAGAAGCTCAAACGTGCTGCGTAACACGAGAATGAACCTCATTGGTTCTTGAGAAGCTCAAACGTGCTGCGTAACACGAGAATGAACCTCATTGGTTCTTGCTGAAGCTCAAACGTGCTGCGTAACACGAGAATGAACCTCATTGGTTCTCGCTGAAGCTCAAACGTGCTGTGTAACACGAGAATGAACCTCATTGGTTCTTGCTGAAGCTCAAACGTGCTGCGTAACACGAGAATGAACCTCATTGGTTCTTGAGAAGCTCAAACGTGCTGCGTAACACGAGAATGAACCTCATTGGTTCTTGCGGAAGTTCAAACGTGCTGCGTAACACGAGAATGAACCTCATTGGTTCTTGCGGAAGCTCAAACGTGCTGCGTAACACGAGAATGAACCTCATTGGTTCTCGCTGAAGCTGAAACGTGCTGCGTAACACGAGAATGAACCTCATTGGTTCTTGCTGAAGCTCAAACGTGCTGCGTAACACGAGAATGAACCTCATTGGTTCTTGCGGAAGCTCAAACGTGCTGCGTAACACGAGAATGAACCTCATTGGTTCTCGCACGTCAAGCAAACATGCTTGAGCTTCCGTTTTACAAATTAAATCTGTTCATCATATAAAGTGATCGTGTCTTCAGAAAATTTGGACTAAAGGTGGGAGTGCACTGTGCGAGTTCGAACACTCGGGAGGTTGTGCGATTGCACATGTTATGAGTCAGTTAACCTGATAATCATGTTAAAGCAGCTGGTATGCAGCTTTCCATGTCTGTTGACTATGGATGGAAGCTTGTTTCCACCATGGAATTAAAAAAACTAGTTAATTGTGACTCACAATTCTCACAATTTTGTCTTTTTCTCACAATTGTCAGTTTATAGCCAGCAATTTTGAATTTATTTCTCATAATTGCGCGATAGAAACTCTTTTTAGATATAAACAATTGCGAGGGAAAAAAGTCAGAATTGAAAGTCGCAATCACCTTTTTGCTTTTTTTTTTTTTTTTTTTTTCTTTTCTTTTCTTTTTTTTTCTGTGGCAGAAACGAGCTTTCATACTATGAGGCCATCTGTATCTCTAAATGGAAATACTTGCATGAGCGAAATAATCAAAGTGACTTGAATGTGTCTACAATGTAGATCTGAAGCACACTGTTTAGGCTAATATTTTGGCTTATTTTGTTCCTGTCAGGTCGAGGTCAGAAGTCTCATGCGTACATCCACAGCGTTCAGTTCACACACCACGTTTTCCTGAATCTCCACACGTTAAAGTTCTACTGCCTGCCAGACAATTACGAGATCATTGATTCCTCATTAGAGGACATTACGGTGAGATGCGGGTTTCCTTTAATCAGTTGATTGTCAGTATATCATTGCTATTTTATTCTACCATCTTTTTGAAGTGTAATTATAGTATTGTCATGTTATTCTTGTACCATGATTGTTTAACCCTCTCTGATTCAGTTCTATTTCATTTCGTTGTTTCAGTATGTGCTGAAACCCACATTCACCAAACAGCACATCTCTGGTTTGGATAAGCAGGGAAAGCTGTACAGAGCCTATGATGGCACAACATATTTGCCTGGAATTGTGGGTCTCAATAATATCAAGGCCAATGACTATGCTAATGTGGTTTTGCAGGTATAATATGCACAAGTTTATACGTTTGTTATCTGTAATCCAAATGAATGGAAATTTTATATGCAGTTCAAATACATAAATCTTAAAAGTATACTATGTCACCACTTGTTTTTTCCTAAGGCGCTGTCAAATGTGCCCCCTTTGCGAAACTACTTCCTCGAGGAGGACAACTATCGAGGAATTCGTCGGCCGCCGGGTGACATCATGTTTCTGTTGGTGCAGCGTTTTGGGGAGCTCATGCGCAAGCTGTGGAACCCGCGGAACTTCAAAGCCCACGTGTCGCCGCATGAAATGTTGCAGGCTGTGGTGTTGTGCAGTAAAAAGAACTTTCAGATCACTAAGCAAGGTATATCACCACACCCTCATGAATACTGATGTACCGCATACTAGTGCTGGGCGGTATGACCAAAAATTTATATCACAGTATTTTTCTAAATTATACTGGTTTCGCGGTATATGACTGTATTTTTTTTTTCTTTCCCCTATGCATGACAGGGTGTGAACCACATTTTATACTGATTGAGAGAGGAAATACTGCAGTAGATTGACTTAGAATGCCCTATTTTACTGTCGTGATGAGTGAATATTGTAGAAATATTCCACACTAGAATTAATACAGGTTTGCAAAGCCCCACAAAATAATGCTGTGGGGACACAACAACCAATAAAACACAGACCTGCAACACACTCATTACAGACTCATGAATATTAAAGAGAGAAAAAAACAGAGTTGAGGGCACCTTAAGCATTTTAAAAATCTCACTATATAACAACAAACTGCCAAAACGAGGGAGAAATGTGGAAGAACATTTAAAAGGTCTAAGGATATTTTCAATACATTTAAGAACAAATGACACACGCATGTTTAACACAGAGAGATTAAAGCAGTTACTTTTTTGCCCATTCTTCTTTGAATTGTCAGTCTATTAACTTACATCATTGTCTTCGGTGTAGCAGAATGATCGTGGTCGTGATCAGACGTACGGTTTAAGTATCAGTGTCCTTGTTTGCACATATATTTCATTTAAAGAAGACGTGATTAAATATGTTCACATACACGCTGCTGGTTCATGTTTAGAGCACTAGAGTATATGAAATGTGTCCATAAAAAACTTAAACGCGCTCGCTCCGGTCTGTATCTGATCTATATGATCCATGTGGTGAGCGTTGTTAATCTCATCGCGGCGCTCCGCGCAGAAACCGCTCTCGCGCGCGCCGCATGTTGTTTGAATTCTCAGCTGTAGTGTGATCTCAGCTGTGTCCTCACTACAGTGCAACAGTGAAAAGGGACCCCTCTCAAACAGGGTCGCGCTGTGCCGCGTTCCGAACGTTGTTTAAGCGACATATACCGGTATTGCGGTATAATCAATTCATATCATAACAAAAATAAACACCGGTATTCGGTATGAACTGGTATACTGCCCAGCACTACTGCATACTGTACAGCGTATACAGTGCACTGGCTAAATGTTTTTCTTAAGCTGGTATCTTAGGTTCTAGGTTGCATGTTTAATTCAGAAAGTGGTATAGTAGTATCAAAGTTCCTTTCAAGGAAAGTCTGTTTACTCTGCGGCCATATTTGCAACACCTCCGGGCAGCTATTTCAGACATCCGAGACCAAGTCCTACGTGAATGAGGGAATCCTGAACTCTCAAAAACTGCTTGCCACATTCACAATGAAATAACACAGTGATTCTCAAACAGGGGGTACGTGAGGTGACAGAGGGGGTACGCGAAGAAAATGTTGAGCTTTGCCACTCATTTAATTCTACCCCACCTTAAAATAACATTAAAGGGGTCATGAACTGAGAAATCAAATTTTCCTTGAGCTTTTGACATATAAGAGGTCATCATACTATAAGAATGTCCTGTAAGTTTCAGAACTGAAAACTTCCTTGTTAGTCCAATAAAAGCTTTTATTGACACCAGGCCCAGCAAACGACAGGTTTTTCAAAGCACCGCCTCTGCAGAAGAAGATCAACGCCTACTTCATCACTGCCTGTTTAGCCCCGCCCACCGATTCACGCATGACATGCAGTAGAATAGGTAGCCTAAGTAACATAGGCCTACGTGGTGTTAAACCAGATCGAGCTACCAAGCAATAAACATGCCGCTGAGGATTACAAAATATTGTGCAGTGCCTGGGCTCAACAGTAATGCAACATGTAAGTAACTGTGTTAATTCTAATGCCTGATCTGAAATGTAATGATTCATGTACAGTCAGATGATCTTTGTCTGTGTGTCAGTAAATCAAACCAGTGACTAAACGTCAACTTGCGTTGTTTCTCTTAGTAGGATGAAAATAATCTGTTATTTAACGGCGATTAAATTCTATAAAGAAAGCGGTCAAAGAAAGCTCCCTTTGCTGGAGCTGTCAATCAAACGGCGAGAGTTTATCAGTGACGCGTTTATCAGTGACTCCCGTTTTATTCAACGAATCTCTTAACTATATCACGTTTGCACTGTTAGTGAAGATGAAAGCATTCGTTAGTGTACAGAAACTGAGTTGCAATGACGAGATCACTGCTGTCATGGCTACAATGTTCATCTCTGCAACCTTTCATGCCACGATCTGAATATAATGCCATAGATCTAAATATAATGCCATAGATCTAAATGTAATGCAACACTTTTCACGATTAGTTAACCATGAGAGCTGTAATAGTAAAAATGCGCTAAAAGAGAGTGTAATACTTAGCTATTTCAAATGGAAAGACATTAGCCAATCACAGCAGTGGGCGTTTACACTGAACTCTCACAGCAGCCAATCACAGCAGTGGGCGTTTACACTGAACTCTCACAGCAGACACGCCCCTTAAAACAGAGCATTCAAACCAGAGGGCTAAAATCAGGGTAGGAAAAATGCCTTTTATTTATAAATTGACAATTTTTGATGTAAAAAGCATTCTAACATTATAAGTGCACCCCAGGAAACATTATAAAACAATAAAACAACGCAGTTCATGACCCCTTTAAAACTGAGCATTTATTTCTAGCAGGTAAAATGCCGTAAATACGTGACATCAAATTACCTATCTTTCGCGGTCAAAACCGACTGCATCCACACAAGCAGCGTGCATATTATAGGTTGGCGTGCTGTCTTAGGAAATTGCGCTACATTACTTTCGTTCTCGATAATGTACCTTTGTAAAAGGTTAGCACTTACTAGCATGAAGAACAAATATAGACACACACTGCATATAGATATCGATTTAAGATTCAAACTCTCTTCGATACAAAAACATACCCTGTGTGAATTCTTGTTTTTTATTTTGATCATATATTATACGAGCAAGAATGCAATGTTTTGCGAATATCCACATGATTGAAAATGTGACATTAAATTTATACAACAGTTCAACAAATGAAAGGGTAATATTAAAGGGAAAATTACCCCATGATTTACTCACCCTCAAGCCATCCTAGGTGTATATAACATTCTTCTTTCAGACGAATACAATCAGAGTTATATTAAAAAATGTCCTGGCTCTTCCAAGCTTTATAATGGCAGTGAATTGTTGCTCTGTTTTTGAAGTCCATAAAAGTGCATCCATCCATCATATAACTGCTCCACAGGCTCCGGGGGGTTAATAAGAACCTTCTGAAGCGAAGCGATGCGTTTGTGTAAGAAAAATATCCATATTTAAAACTTGTTAAAGTAAAATATCTAGCTTCCGCCAGATTGAAAAAAAACGTAACTGGTGTGCAATGTCGTCAGACGTAGCATAAGCGTTTTGAACTGCGAGAGGCACTACACTTTTTCCGTAAGTTGAATACGGAAGGCGATCTGGTGGAAGTTAGATAATTTACTTTATAAAGTTTTAAATATGGATATTTTTCTTACAGAAACACATCACTTTGCTTCAGAAGGCCTTTATTAACCCCCCAGAGCCGTATGGAGTACATTTATAATGGATGGATGCACTTTTATGGGCTTCAAATTTTGGGCTCCCATTCACTGCCATTATAAAGCTTTGAAGAGCCAGGATATTTTTTTTTATATAACTCTGATTGTATTCGTCTAAAAGAATAATGTTATATACACCTAGAATGGCTTGAGGGTGAGTAAATCATGGTCTAATTTTCATTTTTGGGTGAACTAACCCTTTAAGTAGTTTTTTTTTTATACACAGTATTGTCAGGTTTTTTTTTTTAATAAATATAGGCACTTGCTTCATTACTGAACTAACGACTCACTCATAAAGACAGTGACTTCCCGCCACCTAATGGCAATTTTAATTTAAAAGTATCGCTTCTTTTATTTATTCTATTTTTTTTTTAAGAGTATCACTTCATTTTTATCATCATTGCTTGTTTCTCTATTTAACATTTTTTATTTATTTAAAGCATTCTTTATTTTATAAAGGTAAAAAATGCTCTGGAAAATTGATTTAAGGGGGCAAATATTGTCTCTTATTGAAAAAGCTGTGACTGCAGTCTGAGTGGTATAGAGGGGGTACACAGAAGGATGGTAAATGCCTCAGGGGGTACGACACTCTAAAAAGTTTGAGAACCAGTGAAATAAAATTTTAAATTGGCAACAAATTCTGACATGAACTGTCCCATAAATGTTGTTTCTTGTGCTCATATAGCGTTAGAAATGCTTATTTTTCAGGCTAGATGCGCATGTGCAGTCCTAGATCTCAGAACAAGAACTGTTTTTATAGCAACCAGAGCTTCTAATGGCAGTTGCAGTGATGCGATGACTTTATCAGTCAGCGATTGGGTCTTTTATTTAGAAGGCGGGGGTGTATTCCGCCATATTGCGTGTTGCACTTTCTCCCATACATAAGTAATATGAGTGTGCATTCTTTGTATATCTAAAGTTAGTATAGTAGTATGTTACTCAAACAGCAGTCTGTCATTGTCATAAAACAGGAACTTGCACTTTTTAAACCAGTGTTGTGCTTTTTTGCCCTCTAGGGGACGCTGTTGACTTTCTGTCCTGGTTCCTGAATGCGTTACATGGTGCTCTTGGTGGGACAAAGAAGAAATCATGTGAGTTTTGTTTTGTGTGATTCTGATGTGTTTGTGCTAGTTGTTCTCAGTCTTCAATCTCAATCTTCATAAGTACAGGGTGAAATCGTTTTTTCTCTTCTGCAGCCATACTCACCAAGGTGTTTCAGGGGTCCATGCGAATCTTCTCAAAGAAGCTTCCCCATCCAGATTTGGTAAGTGTCTGCTGGACAGTTTCTTACTGTAATCTGATTTGTGCTTGCTAAACCATTTAAACTGTTTAGAAGGCCTTTCTGTATTATTTACTGATACATGAGAGTATGGTCATGGGATTGTTGTGAACAATGACGCTTGTGCTGGTGTCCAACCAGTCTTTAGAAAGAGGACAGAAAATGCTTTATTTGCAATGTTAGATTAGATAAATGGTTTATTTTTGAATGGTTTCTTAATTTTCCATCCTTGTTTTCTCCTAGCCTGCTGAAGAGAAAGAAGCCCTTCTCCTTAAGGAGGAGTACCAGGAGGAGATGTCCGAGTCCACCTTCCTGTACCTGACCCTTGACCTGCCCACCGCACCGCTCTACAAAGATGAGAAGGAGCAGCTCATCATTCCTCAGGTTCCTCTCTTCAACATCCTGGGCAAGTTCAATGGAAACACTGAGAAGGTGTGCATTTACTTCCCCCCCCCCCAGATTCTGAATTATTTATTGTTTTGTTTTTTGTTTATTATCATGAAACCTTATATGTGCATGGTCTCATGAATAATTGTAACCTCAGTTATAGTACATTATAAAACTTATCTATTCATTGTTACACCTTTAGAAATTATAATGCATTGAAACACATGACAAACAACCAATTTTTCAATCCTTGTTATTTTTTGTAACAAGGATTCTGCAATTTTAAATTCATAAATTCAAATGCATTTTAACTTTGGTTACAATTACTTAGAATACATTATGAACACCTTTTATAATGCATTGTGCATAAAGGCTTTAAGTAAAGTGTTACCAAAATCATTTTCCTTAAAGCTGAAATAATTAATTAAATAATTACTAAATCTTAACTTAAACTAAAAATCAAAACATTAATACTATAATAATTATTAATACCAAAATAACACCAGAAGAGCTTTCAAAATGTTTTTAATGATATTTTCATGGGAAAAAAACTAACGAACATAAATCATTTTTGATACAATATACACCGATCAGGCATAACATTATGACCACTGACAGGTGAAGTGAATAACACTGATTATTTCTTCATCAAGGCACCTGTTAGTGGGTGGGATATATTAGGCAGCAAGTGAACATTTTGTCCTCAAAGTTGATGTGTTAGAAGCAGGAAAAATGGGCAAGCGTAAGGATTTGAGTGAGTTTGACAAGGGCCAAATTGTGATGGCTAGACGACTGGGTCAGAGCATCTCCAAAACTGCAGCTCTTGTGGGGTGTTCCCGGTCTGCAGTGGTCAGTATCTATCAAAAGTGGTCCAAGGAAGGAACAGTGGTGAACCGGCGACAAGGTCATGGGCGGCCAAGGCTCATTGATGCACGTGGGGAGTGAAGGCTGGCCTGTGAGGTCTGATCAAACAGACGAGCTACTGTAGCTCAACTTGCAAGTTGATGCTGGTTCTGATAGAAAGGTGTCAAAATACACAGTGTGTCGCAGTTTGTTGATCGTGATCGGTGTAAATAACTTAATTTTTTTGGTAACACTTAACAGTAAGGTCTCATATGTTAACATAGTTCATGTTAGTTAATACATTAACTAATCAATGAGTAATACATTTGTTACAGTATTTGTTAGTCTTTGTTAATGTTAGTTTATAAAAATCCAGCTGTTTATTGTTTGTTCATGTTAGTTTAAAGTGCATTAACTAATGTTAACATGAACCAAGATTTAAATGCTGTAGAATTATTGTTAATTCTTAGTAGTTATGAAACCTTATTACTAAGTGTTACCATTTTTTTAATATTATACTTTTTATATAATTTATATTTTCTCCAGCTTGTTTATTTGTCCCCAAATGTTGAATCACTAGTCATGCAATGTGAATGGGACTGTTAATATGATTAATGGTTTTTGTGAAGACTGAGCGGGAAAACCCTTGATATTGAATATGCTACTTAGTTTACGGCCAATTATGTATAATTAACTTTTGACGTTTTTGTCACAGGAGTACAAGACCTACAAAGAGAACTTTCTGAAAAAGTTCCAGCTCACCAAACTTCCCCCATACCTCATCTTCTGCATCAAACGATTCACAAAGAACAACTTCTTTGTCGAAAAGAACCCAACAATTGTCAACTTCCCCATCACGTATGTGACCGCCGTTGCTCAGGAAAAATGAAGTTTACTCTTTTAGACATTTCTATATTCTCTGTGAATGTATTTTGAAATGTTCTTGTGAAAACACTCATGCACAACAGGAATGTTGATTTGCGCGAGTACCTGACGGAAGAGGCGCAGGCTACTGAGAAGGTCACCACCTACGACCTGGTGGCCAATGTTGTTCATGATGGAAAACCCACTGAGGGTTCCTATAGAATTCATGTTCTGCATCATGTGAGTGTGTCACCAACATTTTATTCCATTAAAAACACACCAGCTTTGTTATGGGGATGGTTTGTATAATATGGCTGCTTTCTAATGTTTGACAGGGCACAGGGAAGTGGTATGAGCTTCAGGACCTGCAGGTGATTGATATCCTTCCACAGATGATCACACTCTCAGAGGCCTACATACAGGTTTGCTACTTATTACTTTCCTCTGTCGTTCGGCAATAAAGTTGATTTGGATTAAAACGTGGCTGAGCGTGACGTTTTAGCAAGTGGATATTACATGAAAATTGTATTACACTTTATTTAGATCCCATTTTAATGCCATGATGTGCTTCAAGCAAAATTGAGGAGCAAACTAGTGACGTCATTTCAAACAAAATCAGGCCAAGCGAAGTGGAGTTTGTTTCAGGAGTTCAATACAGCTTGTCAAAGCAAACATTTTGGAAAAATTATTTTAGTTGCCTAGAAATGCCTTTTGGTGGAACTAAATTAGCTCCTACTTCAGAGTAGGGTCTAACCCAGCACAACAGGATCTACAGTGACGTAAGTGTATGCTGATTGGCCGAACGCACGAGAAACACCAGCACCCGCCATTTTTAAAAAAGCCGTGTACGCACACAGATTATAGCCTATATATTTACTCCACAAACTAACTCTATGAACATGGGAAACAGTGATAGATGGACCTCTCAACCTTTATGCTAAGGACGAAATCCAATGCAAATTTGAGGGTACCAAGTGAAACATGATAATGTATTTCTGCTCAGCTAGCGACATTGAGCATCAACCACACGGCAAACGCTAATACTTTTTCATATACGGTCTACTTTCTTTGTATAACAGTTCTGTCTCATAATGCATTAGACAGGACTGTCAAACAGATCATAAATGAATGAAGTCAGAGAATGGGAGCGCTGTGTGCTCAGGCTCTGGTGTTCTCAGCGCCGTCAAAATAAGTCACAACAACAAGCTCATCTTACATCACTTCAGAGTTCCTACTGTTGGTGCGACTGCAACCAGGAAAATGGCCCTAGACATTTCGTTCTCGGGGACCTGCCCTGATGGCTAGTGCCTATAACTGAGTTCCTAGAACTACCCGGTGCGAAAGCCCCTAATGAAGAATACACAGGTCTTTTCCTTGTTTGAGGAAGCGTTGACTGAAATTCAAGTACTTTTGTGGGTTTTTATTATTAGTATTAAATGATGGATATTGTAGTCGTTGCAATCCAAAAGGTTATATATGTATATGTCTTGCAGATCTCTATTATAAATCATGTAAATGTTGCTTTTGAGGCATCACCACCCAGCCTTATTTCACATAATTCTTCTTTTGCAGATTTGGAAGAGACAAGATAAAGATGATGGAGCAGAAAGCCATACAGGGGCATAGGATACCCAAAAACGCAGCATTGGCGAGATGTAAATGAAATGCATCGTTCCTGTTCAGGCCTGAATGCAACACACCAAGCGCTCTGCACTGGAACCCTTTCTTCAAGAATGACGAGATGAGTGAAAGTTGATGAGTGAAGACATTGACCTTAAAGGGATAGTTCACCCAAAAATCAATATTCTCATTTACTCACCCTCATGCCATGCCCGATGTATATGACTTACTTTCTTCAGATAAACACAAGTATTTAGGAAAATAATCCATCTCTGTGACTCCACGTAATGCCATTTGAATGGCTGAAGCTTGTTTGATGCTTGAAAAACCAACACGGCAATCGTGGCAGTGATCCATACGACCCCAGTGGATGAATCTATGTCTTCTGAAGCCAAACAATAGCTGTGTGTAAGAAAAATACTAATATTTTTAACTTTAACTATAAATCAATGCTTCCAGTCTTCTGTCATACGAGTGTTCTTGAGAGGGACGTTGTGACACAACAGCATTGATTTATAATTTTAAAAGTCAAAAATATTAGCAGTTTACACACACACACCTATCTTATGGCTTCAGAAGACATAGATTCATCCACTGGGGTCATATGGATCACCATCACGATCACTGTGTGTGGTTTTTCAAGCGTCAAACAAGCTTTAGCTATTCAATGGCATTATATGGACTCACAGAGATGGATTATTTTCCTAAAAACCTTTTTTTGTATTTATCTGAAGATAGTCATATACATCGTGGATGGCACGAGGGTGAGCAAATGAATTTTCATTTTTGGATGTACTGTCCCTTTAAATCCTGATGTTTCATTTCATGTAAGGATGCTAAGAAATCTATAAGGTGAACGTGACGCATTTCTGTTTTGTGATTTTAAAAATTATTTTTGGTTTGATTTGTGACCGTTCCTTTGCCTGTGAAGTTTGGCAGTTCAAAAGACCTTTTTATTAAAGTTTCCAAAACTATATACATTGTATTTCATTCAGCTCTTTAGAAAACAAGTATTGTGAATAAGCAGCTAGACCAAAACCTCCAAAATTAAAGTGGAAACTTTAAAGTGTTTTAGAGTTGCTCTAAATTTAATTGCAATCAAAATTGAAAAGAGATGTTTATGGGATTGGTGGTGAAGTTAATAATACAATTCTCATACAGCATTACCACAAACAACAGTAAAAGTAAAAAAACATGTTTTGTTTTTTGACAGATTTAAAATGTTTTAGCTACGTTAGTTAAGATAATTGTAAAAGGCCTTAATTTGAATTGTCACTGTTAAGAGTTCATTATTTTTAATTGCCTAAAAGGTCTCAATTAACTGCTTACAATGCCTTAAAATACGCATTCGAGTTAATTTCTTGCATCATCTCAACACAAAAATGAGGATGTAATAGCTTCATATAATGTTACACACAATGCATACCATGTAAAAATGTCCTATAGGCTAAGTTCACTAGTTTATTGTATGTTAACCAGTGTGGTTTGGATTCTGGAACTACAGATACAACACACAAATGATAGGAAGTAATTATGAAAGATATTAAAAGCAGATTTAACAGTCATTACCTGCACTCAAACTTCCCTCTGTCTCAAAATTGATTTTGATTTTGTGTGTGACAAGGAAGTGGATACAAATAAGCTTGATCAAGTATACTAAAAAATTGTTGCTTCTCTGATTTGTTATCTTATTCGATTGATAGCTTTCACTTGTGTCCTCTGCAAAGGTAATCTTCCTGTTGACAGAACACATAAAAAAAAAAAAGTTACTTAATGTCAGAATCTCTTGTGATTCTCTTCAGTCTGTTCAACAACCCCAAAGTAAAGTCTTTTTTTAAATGAACTAAGTAATCGTGATAACCTTAAGCAGTTATTACCTGACATGCGGTGATGGATGGTTGTTTCCCATCACTCTTCAGAAGCCTGTGACCATGAAGCTTCACAAACCCTTCACACTAGGATAGAACAAGGAGAATTTTCACTATTTTGCACAGATTTTGTAAAAGGCTTGTTCTGATGTATTGTGCGTGTGATCATTACTTGAGGAATAGCATTAGGGTGGAGGTGGCATATCTTCTGGAGCAGGTCAGAGGTCTGGATCTCAGTTGCGTTGTGACCCAGATGAAACTGGGAGAGGACCGCCAGTATCTTACAGGAATCACAGTCTGTTTGCGCTGTGGACACTGGAGAGGATGTGCATAATTCATATAAAGCATGATCATAGTCATTTACAAACAGAAAGAACGATTCTTCAATCAGTTCTAGTCTGAGAAACTAAAGTCAGTGTTCTCAAACCTTCCAGCGCCACGTCAGAATATCTGAACATTAAGTATCACAGTCACATTCAGCACCCGAGGGCCCTTGGGAGCAGATCTTTGGAGGTTCCCACTAAAGCCCAAAGTATATCAGCACAGTCTGTTGATGCCCATGCACACAGTCGGCATGCAGCACGATTTTTCAAGTGTGGGTATCTGCAGGTTGGAGTAATGGGTGTGCCGAAAGGTCTTTACAATTGTTTGTGAAGGGTTAGGGGTTAGTTTCTGTTGTAGCATTTCACCTTTCAGCACATCCATTACTCCGACCTCCAGCTATCCCTGTCTCCGTTTTTTTTTTTGTGCCCATGCATGTGCGAGTGATTTGCATGCTATTAACGGGGTTCAAGCGCATAAGGCCTTTAAGCACATGCATAAAAAGGTATGTTTTCTTTAGCAAGCTTGTAACCACTTAAATAATTGATGGAAATGACCGTTTACAGCCAATACAGGCAATTTACTAAGGAAATACATGGTTTCTAAAGCTTTTTAACAGCTATAGCGCCACCTATGGCCTGATCTCCATATAAGTCTGCATGCTTGTTTAGAATCATATGTCGCATGTGCTCACCTACTTTTGTGAAGTTTCGTTTAGGATTTATAGGCTTTTGGGTATATTTGTCCACGCCCATTTTCTAAATGACCTTGATATCCAAAGGGTAAAGTTCAACTTTTTTTTTGATAATTATTGACCTAGAGAGTCCAGAGAATTGTACCGCACTGGTTTTATTGAGTTTGAGCGAAAACCCTAGGACTAGTTCACAAGTAGGTTTTTGAAATAATCTCCAATATTTAACAAACGATTCGATTGGCAGCGATAGTCCTATGGAGGTAAAGCTGGTCAGAGTGAGGAGTTCTATCATATGGTATGAATGTCGTGGGCATGTGCGAAAAATCAAGTGATATACAATCCTATACGCAAGGTGAAGAAAAATGTGAAGGTGGCCAATTTCTTTTGAATTTTTCACAGGTCTCTAGGGCCGTGAGTCAAACAGGCCCAGCGAGTTTCGTTCCGATCGGCCTCCGTTAACCTTGTCTGACAGCCGCTCGAATGTCATTGGCCAACGGCAGACGTGTTTTTCAAGATAAGTGAATGTCCTCGTAGACAATCGCGGCACCCTGGACAGACACCGCATGTCAGTTTTCAAGTCAATCGTAGCTATAGCTGTTTTTGTGGGGGATTTTTTTAAGTTTTTTTTTTTAATAGCGCCACCAAGTGTTCAGTCGCCACATCCTTTTTCATGCGACCACAGACCGAGCCCGTACACAGGTGTACTGAGTTTGGTGAAATTATCT
The DNA here is from genome assembly GCA_039654105.1 of Coreius guichenoti. Lineage (NCBI taxonomy): Eukaryota > Metazoa > Chordata > Actinopteri > Cypriniformes > Gobionidae > Coreius > Coreius guichenoti. The sequence goes on along the minus strand of CM077169.1, from coordinate 50,318,836 downwards.
CATTCCCACTTCTAACGTTTTGGCGTCCCGTCGCAGACATTAATCGAAATGTTGACTTTTTTAAAATGATTATTGACAATCAGACTCCAAAGAATCTTTCTGCACAGGTTTGGTTCAGATTGGGTGAAAAACCTAGGACTAGTTCGCAAAAGTTTTTTTTTGAACAATCCAAAACACCTGAAAATTGCGGGTGACGATTGTGCATTTTGTTCGTCTTGAGCCAAGGATTCTGCGACAAACGGTTTAGGAGTTATGAGCCATTACATACTTTTGACTGCTGTAGTGCCACCATCAGGCCAATCAGGGCGAGCCTTGGTGACGTTTTAGACGGGATGGGTACTAGGGGAGAATGCTGATTCTTGGAAATTCAAACGATTACAATTCGGTTTCAACGCTATGCTTGAACCCCTAATTAGGTCATATTGTGCAAATTTCCATATTTGTATTGACTGCCACAATTTGAAAGCTACTATTCGATGTGATAAGACTGATCAACCCAATCTTAAGAAAACAACTATTTTATGAGGTGTTGATTTACGTATTTGTATGATGTGATTCGTATTCGTGGCATAGGTCCAAAAGGTAGTGTGGGGAAAAAAAAAAAATAATAATATATATTAGTGCTGTTAAATCGATTGAGACCCAAGATTATTTTACAAAGTGGCGATTCATATTAATTTGTATGATGTGATTTGTATTTGGTTCATAGGCAGATCGTTACGAAACGTAGAAATGGAATCATAGAAATTCATGTGAAATAGTCCCCACAAGAGCACGTGCTCAAAAACAAAGGTCCACTAGGTCCCCGATCTCATGAGCCACCAATTCGCCAAAACGTAAACCGGTAACAAATTTGTGCGCTGATGCCATTCACACTACTTACATGACATCGGTGTCTCTGGGAAGAGACACAGACCCAGTGCGGTGCAGATGGCATGTGGAGGGAGAGAGGACAACAGGAGCTCGATGAGCTTCTTTGCATATGTTTTTACGAAGGTGTTACACGTGTCCTTATAATGGCCAGGCAAATAATCACAGATTTTCTCCAGAAGGTTCTGTATCATCTCCTAAAACAAGACAGACAAAATGGAAAATAACCCAGGAGCATTTAATATTCAGGTGCTTTGCTAATGAAGTAAATTATGAACATTAACTAGTAAAGATGTGTCTTACTTCAGTTCTCTCTTTTGGCAACATGCTCTCTACTGTCTTTATGAAGAACAGACAGAAGGTGCAGATGGGATTGATATGAACCTAAGAAACAAAGCAGAACTTGAGTCATGGCAATCATATGCTGAGTTATCCATAAACATCAAAAAAGAGCTTTATCTAATGTGTTTTTATGAGTAGAACTACTCAAACTAGTAGCATGGTCTTAAACTTTTTATTTTCAGATTTAAAGATACTTGAATGTACAACAAATTTTGTTTCCTAAAGAAACAAATTAATATTGAGTATTTACCAACCAATCATTAACTAAGTCCAATTTATTTGCATAGCGCTTTTCACAATAGGCTACACAAAGCAGCTTTGCAGTTAAAGTTTATAATAACTTAATGGCTTATAGTTCTCAATGAGCAGTTGCGTAGGATAGTTTACAGATATCGATGATATAAATGATCAACCAGATGAGATTTGCTATACAGTAAATATCAGTGTTGGGAAAGTTACTTTTAAAAGTAATGTATAACAATATTGTGTTACTCCCTAAAAAAGTAACAGTTACTTTTTGTGGAAAGTAATGCATTACATTACTTTTGCATTGCTTTTCCTCACCTGGCTGAGGCTGGCTGTCCTCCTCAGGGGACTATTATTAAGTTATTGTTTTGCACGTGTTTAACGTAGTAATGCATTCAACAACATACTAACATACACCTTTATTGTGTTTTAAAAACACATTTAGAATATTATGATATTCTGAGCACTATTTCCTGACCCCTAGAGCGATGTGTGCAATGCAAAAGATCTCTTAGTATTACAGGTTATATATCCAACTGTGCAAATGAAAGTTGAAAGTAATGTGTTTTGTTACTTTTGTTCTTTTTGTCTGTTCACACGCACGCATGAGTGTGCATGTCTAAGTGACTAAGTTATGGAGAAGAGAGAGAACTTTAATGCAGTAGTTTAACTCTTTCCCCCCCCAGTATTATTTATTTATTTATTTTTAAAGTTGTCAGTCACCGCCAGCATTTTTGATAATTTTCACAAAATTTTCATGGGCCACAGAATATGTTGTTGTATGAACATCTGAACATGCAATATATCAAAAGAAAGAAGAAAAAAGACGTTTTATTCTATCTTCATGAATTCTTTTTTTGTCAACACTTAAATGTGGGTCAGTTTCATAAAAAGCAACATTTTGAACAAAAATCTTTTTTTTTTTTAAAGACTACAACGTGTATAAGCAATGCTTTTATCGCTTGTTTCTGCTTCTTTTTCACCAGTGTTTTGATCTGGAGATTAAGTACTCTTTCAGAAGATGTGTAGACCAATAACACCCCCCAGGGGCGCATTAACGCATGGGCTTCCATGGGCTGAAGCCTAGGGGCCTACACTGGCTACACAAAAATTATATTTTTATGTATAAATGGGAATTTGCAGCAGTGACAACAGCATTAAACCAACTCTCACACCCACTGTAAATTTTCAGTACTCTCGACTGCATTTTCGGCAAAGCCCTGCTGTGCGAACAGAACCAGACTGGACAACTAGTTTTCTGTAACGTCATTCAACGGGTTCAGTAACTTGCACGTGGATATAATCCAACCCGATCTCCAACAATTCGTACGACCTCACTTGTACGAATTTGTGCAATTTTTGCTAAATCGTACGTATTTGACGAGTTGCCCAATTCGTATGATTTTGTACGAATAACCTACCCCAAACCCTGCTCCTAAACCTACCCGTCACTGCGGTTTAGACAAATTGTGACAAACGAGTGAGGTCGTACAAATTAGCCACCTCATACAAATACGTACGAATTGATCGTGAGGTAGCGTTGATATAATCTGCGTGTCATCTGAAGGATCCAGTCACTGTTCCATCGGCGCTGCTTTAAATTCTCAACTTTAATTTCAGGAGGTTTTAAATATGGGGATGGATAAACAGGAATTGCAATATTGCTTAAATGTGATAATTAATTTTAAAGGGCTATGATTTAATTACTTAAACACCAGCACTACATGTTTCAAAGTAAAGACGCGTTGCTGTTGGCGCGTTCTACGTGCTCGTGCTTTTAGAGCAGTTTGCAATCATCAAATAGCTCACATTTATGCCAAGTGATTATTTTGATCTACTGCTGATGAATAATAAATATTTTGCATAATTTGTTATTTATATCATGGAGCTGTACCTGTAAACTCGCAGTTTGGCCAGAAAAGTTTTGATGGCATTTTCTTTTACACTAGTGTGTTGTGAGGTTGTCAGGTGTGCTGTGGAAAATGATCAAATTCTTTGACCTGTCTAACATGTACCTCTTGACTAGTTCCTCTTGAGGGTTTTGCATAGAGCAAGCCGTGCTCGTTCAGGCCGACCATAAGCTCTGATGCCGCTTTTCTCTCAGACTCGACGGCACATAGTCCCAACATTGAGCATATGTCACCGTTTTGATTCTGTGACGAGGGTAAAACATTTGGTTTTCAGTGCCATGGTATTATTCATGTAAAGGAGATATTGCTCATGTTTATATATTTTAAGTATTAGATACTTAGTCAAATTGGGATGATGGGGAAGTACTCACTGCAAATGCACTGAAATATTTGATGACCAAATGCACATATGTCTTTGCTCCATCCATACACAAAGGGATGACGGGGTGTTCAGAACAAAACTTGTCCAAAGCATTTTCAATAAGATGCTGTGAAGAGGGGAAAATTTAAGATCAATATCATTCATAACAATGAGTTTAATAGACATGTCATTTAGTTGAAGCTTCTATTCAAAAGCAACTTATTAGCAACAGAAACTACATCACTCAGCTGGCATAAGAAAGTGAAACTAGCTCTATAGTTTGAAAATAATTTAACTAAATTTCACTTCTCTACAGATATGACCACTGGGGTGTAAGCAGATTGTATGAAAACATATAAAGGAGGTCATACAAATTTGTATGAATTATTGCTATGAGACTGTTTTGTACCGAAGGCGTTTACCAGGTCTGGCATAAAGAAAATAACATTTCAGTAATATCTCAGTATTAGTAAACATCACACACACAATCTCACCTGAGTGTCTTGATTGGAGAGCATTTCTGTCAACAACTGTACCATCTTGTTGCAATCGCTGCACATGTTGCTCATCTAAAGGATGATGACAGTGGAATTTATTTGTTGGTTTAAAGTAATTAAGATTATATTCTGTGAACTAATTTAATGTAACATGATTAAAACCTTTGATCACATTTGAATTTGGTACATTTCAGTGCTTTGTTTATTAGTCTGCATGGTAGAATACACAAAAGAATGGTGCATACCATCTGATAAAGTTTCTAAAACAAAACCACAAACTCTCACAACCTCTTTTTTAGGGTTGTATGGGTAAAAGACAAATCTATCTTTAATAGAAAGAAGGAAGTCTAAAATTATCATATTCTCAGATCTTGTGTTAAGGTTCACACTTAGATTTTAGATGTTGATATGATATTTTATTATTCAAAGGGTGGCAATTTCCTGCAATTTATATCGTATACAGATTAGTATAAGACAGTGACAAATGAGAATTTGCCAAATGGAGCAGAACCTGACCAAGAATTACAGAATACCTGACATTTGCCAAAATAGAACCTTTTTTAAACAAAGTGACTAAGAAACGCAATATTGTAACACATTATTTTCAATAAAAAATAACTAACGCAATATTGAAACAGTTTTTTTTTTTTTTTAAGTAGTGTGTTATTGAAAGTAATGTTACAATATTGTGTTTCTTAGTTTCTTTTTATTGAAAGTAATGTTACAATATTGTTTCTTATTTACTTTTTATTGAAAGTAATGTTACAATATTGTGTTTCTTATTACTTTCAATAAAAAGTAACTAAGAAACCCAGTATTGTAACACATTACTTAAAATAAAAAGTAACTAAGAAACCCAATATTGTAACATTACTTTCAATAAAGTAAATACGAAACCCAATATTGTAACATTACTTTCAAAGTAACTTTCCCCAAAACTGCGTGTGACAGTGCAAGACCTTTATTGCAATAGCAATAGGAAAAGTTACAACTTGCAAATAGTTAATAAATATAAATATAATATAAATCAGAAACAACTTGTAGGTGATATACAGACAAAAACAAACATATTTACACACAGGCTATACAGTGATTAAATTGGAGAATTAAATTAGACCTTTGATAAATCTAGAAAAAAAAACTTTGTCAATTTGGTTGATTATGCATACGCCCTAGTCTAGTTCCTATCCACAAGTTTAATTTCCAGCCAAATGGAAGAAACAGTAAAACGAGTGATGTCTTCATACTGTAGCTCCGCTGTAACCGTATTTGACCCGAGAGAAAAAAATGGTAATCAGAAGTTGTTCACGCTAATGTCTGCTATAGCAGCAATACTGAGAATTCAATGAGGATTTGCACTGTTAAAGGATAGTTCACCCAAAAATTAATATTGTCATTATTTACTCGCCCTCAAGTTGTTCTAAACCTGTATGAATTTCTTTCTTCTGCTGAAAACAAAAGAAGATATTTTGAAGAATGAGGCAACCAAACAGTTGATGGACACCATTGACTTCCAGTATTTTTTTTCTCCATACTATGGAAGTCAATGGGGCCCATGTTTGGTTACTCATATTCTAAACAATTAAATATAATATCTTAAAAATAAAATATCTACTTTTGTGTTCATACAGGTTTGGAACAACTTGAGGGTGATTAAATGATAACAGAATTCTCCTTTTTGGGTGAACTATCCCTTTAAAAGCATCTGTTTCCCTTCTGAAGTAGCCTATTTTAATATAACCAATGTCAAGGTAGACAAGGCATGCCAGTAGTTTATGAAATAAATAAAACATAGGCTATGTAATGGGATAGTAGTAGCATACTCAGTTTATGAACAGTGTAAAACTTACAACTGATCCACATAGAATCTGCACAGTTGCTACTGTAAATGCATAATTTTCACATTTTCTCACGACTCACCATTGGAAGGCTGGATGTTTGCGGTGCTGTGGCCCGGAGGTCTACATTTCTTGTCCATCCTATAGAGAAACCAGAGCATGTGAAGTATTTCTAGCTAATATGGAATTGACTTAGAAATAGGCTTCCAGGAAATCGGCTGCCAGCTTTAAAAAATAAAATAAAAGCGCTCATTTAAATTCAACTGTATCTTAATTTAACTTTTAACTTAATTCTATTTAATAAAATTAAGTATTTAAAATTTAAGCAAAATATAACATAGCCAGCTTTAGTTAATATTTAAACTCTCTTACCTGAAGACAGGGTAGAAGTGAAGAGAGCAAAAGTGAGGAAGGCAAACGGCATCATGTTTTATTCAGTGCTCTGGATTGAGAAGTGCTGTTTCATAAAGCTGATGCTGTCTATGTTCAACTGGTAAACCGCCCAAATGTCTTATTGTATTTTGATGAGGAAGTAGCTATAGTGTAATCACCACACAACAACAGTCTGCCTGATTCGCTAAAAGCCTATGTAGGCTGCATGCACTTAACCCTCAACCAAACCCTAATCCTAACTTTATAGTAAGTACATGTTGTTAATGAATATTACTCAGTGCTTAAATATGTAATTACACTGTAACAATGACACCTTAAAATAAAGTGTAACCAAATTAAACTGAATTTAAAGCCATTTAAAGAACATTCTCCACACTCAAAAAAAATGTAAGCCTTTTTTCAAGATTTACGCATTTCAATTAATAGTAAAATTCCATCAAATTGAATTGCATAATCCTTACATAAACTAGAGCTTAATAAAACATTTTGTATAAATCTTAAACTTAAACATTTTATTTTTTTTATTTATGAATACGAATCACAAACAAAATGGTCCATTCTCTTGTTCCATTAAGATTTATGCATAATGTTTTATTAGGCTCTAGGTTGTTTTTTACTCATTTACAGTGCTTATTTCATAATATGAATTATATGTAAGGTTTATTTAATCCAATTTGATGGAATTTTACTATTAACTGAAATTCATACATCTTGAAAAAAGGATTACTTTTTTTTTTTTTTTTTTTTTTTTGAGAGCAGATTTCCAAAGCTTCAAGCGACCCTATATGGTTACATTTTGCGTGAATGTTTTAGGCTATATATTGTAAAAATATGTTGTTTTCACAATTTAGCAATTAGAGGATCTGGATAGTAGCAGTAATAAGCTAGAGTTTCTAAGATTTATGTCATATTTATAAGCCTTATATACAGTGCTTGAAAGTTTGTGAACCCCTTGGGGAATCTGTGAAAATGTGAATTATTTTAACAAAATAAGAGGGATCATACAAAATGCATGTTATTTTTTAATTTCCCAGAAATATCCGGATCTGGCCAACATCTGGTACGCGTGGAATCCACATATACCAGATGTTGGCCGGATCCGGGCCCACACTATGTTGCTGTTTGGGTTAGTACTGTCCTAAATATAATATTTTACATAAATTGGGCATGTAAGTATTTCTGTTGCTTCTGAAAAAAAATTATATTTAAACAAAATAAGAAAAATGTGGACATCTTCATCCTGTTCAAAAGTTTCCAACCCCCAACCCCCCCCCCCCCCCCCAGATGGAACCTTTTTTTTTAAAGGGATAGTTCACCCAAAAATGAAAATGATCCCATAATTTACTCACCCTCAAGCCATTCTAGGTGTATATGACATTCTTCTTTCAGACGAAAGACGTTATATTAAAAAATGTCCTGGTTCTTCAAAGCTTTATAATGCAGTGAATGGCAGCCCAAAATTTGAAGCCCAAAAAAAGTGCATCCATCCATTATAAATGTACTCCATACGGCTCTGGGGGGTTAATAAAGGCCTTCTGAAGCGAATCGATGGGTTCTGTAAGAAAAATATCCATATTTAACACATTAAAAAGTAAAATATCTAGCTTCCGCCAGACCGCCTTTCGTACTCAACTTACGAAGAAAGTGTAGCGCCTCTTGCAGTTCAAAACACTTACGCTACGTCTGACATCATCGTCGCGCCAGTTACACTTTTTCCGTAAGTTGAATACGGAAGGCGGTCTGGCGGAAGCTAGATATTTTACTTTATAACGTGTTAAATATGGATATTTCACACAAACACATCGATTCGCTTCAGAGGGCCTTTATTAACCCCCCGGAGCCTGTGGATTACTTTTATAATGGATGGATGCACTTTTTTGGGCTTCAAATTTTGGGCTGCCATTCACTGTCATTATAAAGCTTGGAAGAGCCAGGACATTTTTTAATATAACTCCGATTGTATTCGTCTGAAAGAAGAATGTCATATACACCTAGGATGGCTTGAGGGTGAGTAAATCATGGGCTAATTTTCATTTTTGGGTGAACTATCCCTTTAATAGTTGTGTTTGAGTCCCTCATTTGTCCTCGGTGTGAAAAGACGGATCTCAAAATCATACAGTCACTGCTGGAAAGGGTTCAAATATGCAAAAGATGCTGGAAAACTGAAGAATTTGCAGGATTTTTCTGAAGAACGTTGGGCAGTTTAACTTTTCAGGACAAACAAGAGACTCAAGAACAGCCATCACATAACACAAAAACAGCCGTGGATCATCCAGGGAACGACACACAGTATTGAGAATCAAGGGTTCATAAACTTTTGAACAGGCTAATTTTTTTGCCTATTACTTTCATATAGTAACAGAATACCTGACTACTTGTGTGTCCCGGGCATTTAAAATATAAATAAATACCAAATTTGCTGTACAAATCATATTGCAATAGCCTTAAAATAATTCTTAATGTAATGCTGTGTGCTGCATTCATATCAAAACAAATGTTGAATCAACAAGGTGGTTTACCTTTGGGTGGCCCAAAATCAAAGGCTGTCTCGGGCACATTAGAGCACGAGAGTCTCACGCCTCGCGCATTTAAAGCCTGCACAGTTTCCAGAAGCAGTGAACTTGACAGCTCTGCTCTCCTCTGATGTCTCCTCATGGATCACAGGGATTCCGCGGACACTACAGGATGACAGGGGTCATCAGGGGCCAGCTGCGCGCTTTAAAAGCGCTGTCCGAAGCCCGGCCACCTCGATCACTCGGACCACAGGCGCGCAGGAGAAACAATCGGACGCGCAATTGGAAACTTCGTTGATTCGCAATGCCAGCCCTGCTAATCATATTGTTCGCCACCTCGGTGGTTTCTCTGATGCACGCTGAGTGCGTAAAGATCGATAACGGCGCGCTCATGAGAGGACATCACAGAGCCTTCGTAGGTTCATATTCCGACTACAGTCTCCAGTCGTATCCGAGGTACCCGCTGTACATGATGCAGTTATACAGAGACTTCAGCGGGAAGATGCCAACTACTCCAGCCAGTGTCGACAACCCAACTCTTCATCAGGCCGACTTCGTCCTAAGCTTGATCGCTCAAGGTAAAAATGCACTTGCTTTAACCTGCTTGACTTATTTTGTATGCAAAATGAAATCAAATCATGTACACTTTATTTTACAGTACGTGCACTTGCAGTGTAAGAAAGTACGGTAACACTTTATTTGACAGGGTCCTTGTTACACGTGTTAGGCTATATAGTTACTATGGTAATAACTATAAATTATGCATAATTACAGGCAACTGACCGTAAACCAAACCCTCATCCTAACACCCTATAGTAAGTACATGTAGTTAATTATTATTACTCAGTACTTAAATGCATAATTACACTGTAACAGGGACACCTTAAAATAAAGTGTAACCGAAAATACTGGTAATATAAGGTAACTACATGGGTTAAGGTTAGGTGTAGGGGTAGGTTCAGGGTTAGTACCTAGTTATTACCCAGTTATAGTAATTACTATAATAAGTATAGTATAGTATGTACATGGGGAACAGGACTGTAAAATAAAGTGCTACCTAAAGGGTTACACTTTATTTTAAGGTGTCTGTGTTACAGAGTAATTATACATTTAAGTACTGAGTAATATTAATTAATTACATGTACTTACTATAGTTTTAGCATTAGAGTTTGGTTTGGTTTAGTTACATGTAATTATGCATAATTTATAGTTATTACTATAGTAACTATTTGTAACATATGTAACAATGACACTAAAATAGTGTTACCCACTTTGTTTTAAGGTGTCTGTGTTACAATGTAATTATGCATTTAAGTACTGAGTAATAATAATTAACTATGTACTTACTATAGGATTAGGGTTTGGTTTAGGGTTAGTTGCATGTAATTATGCATAATTAATAGTTATTACTACAGCAACTACATGTAACACGTGTAACAAGGACACTTTAAATAAAGTTCTACCACCTTAACAAAAAGGTACCATGGTACTCTTGGGAGTATAGGCTATACCTTGAAGTGCCATAAAAATGGTAGGCTACATGAAATTTTATATTTTATACTGTGTGCACTTATATGTGCTGGGTAATAGGACACAACATGGGTTAAGATTAGGTTTAGGGGTATGGTTCAGGATTAGTACCTAGTTATTACCTAGGTATTGTATTTACTATAATAAGTAAGCTACATAGATGCAGCACATAACTGTAAAATATAAAATGCTTTTTTTAAATTAAATGCTTTTTTTTGTAATTTGGCAACAATCTAGATCTGCAGAGAACCCTTTTTTCGTGTTAACAGCACATTGATAAAGTCTGGATGGATGTATATTCAATAAGAACACATGCGTTTTAAAGAAGAGTAAAGCCACGCATCTGGGGAAGTTGTGGGCTCATTATCAGGTCCGTCGCTCTTGAGCTATCTGACCCTCAGATTTTACAACTCAGTAGTGTCACAATGCTTATTCAACTTTAAAGAGCTGGCTGTTTTATGTACACGGGTGTGTGTATTAGCCCTTCAGACGTCTGTTAGAGCGTGAGGTTCAATACACATCTCCTGTCAAGCAGCTCCTCCATCCTGACAGTGCTCTGACATTTGGCTCTGACAGAACCTGAGTGAATCTCACAAAACCTGTTGAGAAAAAAAGGCCACTGATTAAACTTCATTACCCAAATTAATGTTTTTAAAAAAAAAAAAAAAATCAGAAAATAATGGGAAGTGTAAAAGAATAATTGAGAAATGGTAGTAAGTATGCATGTAGTTATTTAGACGTTCTACATAGGCTTTGTTTGCTTACAAGTTGTTTATAGAATTGATTATTTATATATTTAATTTTTTTTTCTTTAATTCCCCCCTGACTTTAAGGGGCGTTCATGCATGACACGTTCTTAGTTGTGTCGCGTTCCGATATATTTCAGTGTTGTAACTTATTATAGGAATCATCAACTACATAACTTAAGTTATATATAACTTATTTCTACTAGAAATTGAGTCGCTGCAAACAGTCTATTACAGTCTACTAATACTCTAATGAGAGTTAGTTGACATGCAGTTGCAAAGTTAGCTACTAAAGTGGATCATGGAAATAAAGTGTAACCAGGCCTACATCTTTTCAGAATATGTCATTTTAATACATTAACATTTACCTACTTGGTTATGAACCATCTGTTTCAATGTAACTTTCATCTGATTCCGTCTTGTGTGAATGCTCCATTAGTTTCTTTGCTATTTATTCACTCTTCTGCCTTAGTTAGCTAATTGCAAGAGGTGATGAACATTTTCTTTATTTTCCAGACTGTCATCAAACTGGTGAGCGATGGAGCATCACTTTTGACATGTCTTCCCTCTCAGCGAGTGACAACATTCAACTTTCAGAGCTCCGCATCCGTCTCCCAGCGTTTTCTGCATCCAGACGGGTTATTGTGGACATCTTCCACCTGCGTAAACAGGATTGTGAGTCGGACTCTGTGTTTTGTCGCGATAAGAGGCTTTTTCTGGGTAGCATCAAGTCAGTGCCCGGCACTCCAACATCAACCTGGAGGGTTTTCAACGTCACGGAGCTACTCGAACACTGGTTGAACCAGGGAATGGAGGCACCCGTGCAGGTCCCGACACCAGAGGATGGAGAGGACACTGGAAGTGGGGAATTCTTAAGTGAACTGGTTGCAAATAGTTGGCGACGAAAAATTCAGCATCCCACAGCAGAACGAGTTATGATTGTAGTTTTCTACAAAAACGCATTTTCCCACAGTGGCCAACGTGCCTCCAGCTTGATCAATACAGTAACACACTCCAAATATGTCTTCCTGAACCGGGCTCCGGACGCAGCTCAAGGTCGTCGCCACAAAAGGAACCGGGTCGAAAGGATGCGTGTTCCGACAGCTGAAACGGACGATAGGAACGCGACGGGAGTAGAGCAACATCAAGGACCACTTTGTCGGCGAGTTGATATGTGGGTGGATTTTGATCAAATTGGATGGGATGAATGGATCGTGCACCCGAAGCGTTATAACGCATACCGCTGCGAAGGAGAATGTCCAAGCCCGCTGGATGAGTCTTTCAACCCAACAAACCACGCCTATATGCAGGTGAGATACTTGGATAGTTCACCCAAAAATTATAATTCTGTCATTAATTATTCACCCTCATGTCGTTCCAAACCCGTAAGACTTTTGTTCATCTTCAGAACACAAATGAAGATCTATTTGATGAAATCTGAGAGCTTTCTGTCCCTCCATTGACAGCTACGCAACTAGCACTTTGACACTTCAAAAAGTTCATAAAGAGATCGTAAAACTAATCCATATGAATTGAGCGGTTTAGTCCAAATTTTGAGGCTTTTATTCACATATAAAGATTCATCAGCTCACACATCAGTTGTGGTAAACGGAAGCTCAAGCATGTTCGTTTGACGTGCGAGAACCAGTGAGGTTCATTCTCGTGTTACGCATCACGTTTGAGCTTCTCAAGAACCAATGAGGTTCATTCTCGTGTTACGCAGCACGTTTGAGCTTCTGTGAGAACCAATGAGGTTCATTCTCGTGTTACGCAGCACGTCTGAGCTTCTGTGAGAACCAATGAGGTTCATTCTCGTGTTACGCAGCACGTTTGAGCTTCTGTGAGAACCAATGAGGTTCATTCTCGTGTTACGCAGCACGTCTGAGCTTCTGTGAGAACCAATGAGGTTCATTCTCGTGTTATGCAGCACGTCTGAGCTTCTGTGAGAACCAATGAGGTTCATTCTCGTGTTACGCAGCACGTTTGAGCTTCCACAAGAACCAATGAGGTTCATTCTCGTGTTGCGCAGCAAGTTTGAGCTTCTGTGAGAACCAATGAGGTTCATTCTCGTGTTACACATCATGTTTGAGCTTCTCAAGAACCAATGAGGTTTATTCTCGTGTTACACATCACGTTTGAGCTTCTGTGAGAACCAATGAGGTTCATTCTCATGTTACACATCATGCTTGAGCTTCAGCAAGAGGTTTGTTCTCGCGTCAAGCAGGTTCGGTTGAGCTTCTGTTTATATTCACTGATCAATGTTTATATGTGAATAAAAGCCTAAATTCAATCTGTTCATCATATAAAGCGATCGAGCCTCTTCAGAGGATTATGACTAAACTGCTCAATTCATATGGATTAGTTTTATGATCTCTTTATGAACTTTTTGAAGCGTCAAAGTGGTAGTTGCGTAGCTGTCAATGGAAATAAAATAGATCTTCATTTGTGTTCTGAAGATGAATGAAAGTCTTATGGGTTTGGAACGACATGAGGGTGAGAAATTAACGACAGAAAAAAGATATTATAATTTGCAAAAAGACTTTTCTCATTTTCTTCCGGGCCTACAACATGTCAAACGCTCTAGAATGAAAAACTTTATAGCATTATATAATAAAGGACAGTTATTGAGAGACTATGGGGTGATAACGCGTGCTGCTTTCTTTCTTTTTTTCTTTCTTTCCAGAGCTTGTTGAAGCTTTACCATCCGGAGCGCGTGACCTGTCCGTCATGTGTGCCGACGCGCCTCAGCTCCCTCTCCATGCTGTACTATGAAGGCGACGGTGTGGTCATGCGCCACCACGAGGACATGATCGTGGAGGAATGCGGTTGTCAGTGAACTTTGAAGCCTGACGATGCACTTTCAGTGCTCTGTTAACGCTTAACATGTCAAATAAATAAATAAACTAAATAATAATAATAATAATATATACACTCTTAGAAAAAGAGGTTCTATAGCCTATAGGACCTAAAATGGGTTCCCATGGGATCATCGTATGGATTTAGTTAATTTCTAAGTAAACAGCTTGTAAACATACTTTATGACTAGAAAATTTTTAATAACCCATTAAACATGAAAGTATTATGCAAAAGGTAGACATTTCTCCTTATATAGAACCTTCTGTGACATAAAGGGTTCTTTAACATTGAGTCAAGAGCCCTAGAGTTCTATTTAGAACCCCAATGAACCTTTTTTTCCCAAGAGTGAACAAAAACATTCCATAATTCTGTTCTTGAACTGAAGCACGTTTTTGGAGAATTTCAAACGAGAACCGCTGTAATGCTGTCCAAAGTATGGAAATATTTAATATTTAAAAGAAAAACTTGTAAATATTTTGTATTTGGGATTTTTTTAAACGAGTGTATATTTTTACTTTATGTACATATGAGTGTATTACGTTTAAGAAAGTGTAATATGCATTATAAATGTGAAACGTGTTTGTGTTTTTTTACCATATTATCAGCAGGCTTGATAAAGTTTTATAGAAAATATACAAACAAACGAATAAAGCAAAACAGTATTTTATGTTGTGTTGTTGTTGACTTGTAGTTTGTACAATCATCATTTTTAGGCTACTGTTCACTCAAGTGGTTCTTTGCTGAATTTTACTACATTACTACATACTATATTGAGTAAAATTGACATTTTGCTATAAGAACCTACTCAGCACACACTGTAAAAAATGATATGATCATCCTGGCAACATATGTTTTTCCTGTTACTTTAACTCATCAAATTAACCAATTTTAACTTAATTTTTTAAGTTTTTAACAAAATTAGTTGAAATGACTTTTACAGCCAATTTGATTATTATACTCAAATACTTAAGTTCAGTAGCTGCCTTAAATTAAGTCGAATGAGGAATTTTCTTTTACAGTGCTCATTATAGTTGAAATATAAGGGCTGTGCTGCATGTCTTCAGATCTTCTCAGTGGACGACAGATTGTCAGGGTCCTTTTGTCAAATGAAAGGCACCCCAAACCCTAGCAGGATGAGGGCTGGGAGAATAAGTGCACTAAAAGGTGTTAAGAAGCAAAAGTATTTGAAGGACGGGTGGTGTGTGTAGAGGTGTCTGGATCATCACATTGTATGTAGATGTCATTATAAGAGTTGGGTGGTCTGCAAACTTGGTGTATAAAACTGCCATTAGGCGTGAGCTTGTTAACATGCTTACTATGACAGTCAAATGGCTTCACTTAAAATATATATACAGTATATAGTCAAGCATTCAGCATTAAATTGTTCTATTTTAATATGCATTGTGAGGTTTCATTGTTTTTATCCTCTCAGGAGGTTTCAATATTAAAGAAATCAGGGGCACAAGAACGATTTGATATAAAACAAACACGGTCACACTTTAGATTAGGGTCCAATTCTCACTATTAACATTATTAACTATGACTTTTGCCTCAAAAAACGCATTAATAGTTAGTAAGGTAGTTGTTAAGTTTAGGTATTGGGTAGGATTAAGGGATGTAGAATATGATAAGGCATTAATATATGCTTTATAAATACTAATAAACATCCAATATCCTACTAATATGCATGATAATAATCAACTAGTGAGAATTGGACCCCAAACTAAAGTGTTACCACGCAAACACAATGGTATAGAACTGATTTCAATTCCCATATTAAACATATAATAAATATAGATATCTAGAAATGATACAAATATAAAACATTATAAATAAAAACACATTTAAAATGGTTTATTGTCTAAAAAAAGACAAAAAGTGACAGTTTTGCACAGTTTGAATGCAAAGCTCTGTTGCAACCAGTGGCATGAGTTTGGGGCGGGACTAACAATTTGTCCTAACAGTAAAAAAAAGGATAAATATATAAATATATATAAAAAAATTGGACCCACTTTATATTTAGTATCCTGTCTATGTACTAACATTTCAATTCATAATTTGACACAATGCACTTGTGTACATATTTTTACATTGTACTTTTTAAAATGTAACTATTTAAAAAATGCCTGCATGTAAAAACATCTGTAATTAATTTCTGTAATTACAGCTATAATTACACTGTTGACCCTTCCCTTAAACCTTAAAGGGGTGGTTTATTATGATTTCACTTTTTTAACTTTAGTTAGTGTGTAATGTCGCTGTTTGAGCATAAACAACATCTGCAAAGTTACGACGCTCAAAGTTCAAAGCAAAGGGAGATATTTCCTTTTAGAGATCGCTTTTTAAGGACTAAAACAAACGGCTGGTAGGGACTACAACGAGCGTATTCACGAGTTAGTGACATCACTAACCCTAAAATTTACATAAACCCCGCCCCCGGGAACACGCAACAAAGGCCATGTTGAGAAGAGGAAGCGTTGTTGTAGTAGATTTAGGGGTCTGCTCAAGCTGTCGCATCCGTCTTTCACATTTAGTGCAATACACGTAACACGAATGCAATAGCATGTCATAAAAGCAAGATGACAACATAAGTTATAACCGTAATTAAACTACACTACACCTGTTCTATCTTCATGCAGCAGATATTCTCTGGCTCTGTGCATTTTACAACAGTTCCCACACGAGCAATTTATAGATTATCATGACAGAATATGCTAAAATTCATCAACTAACCATTCAGAAACGTCCTGTCTCATTCTACATGTTGTCACTTCTCCATCATTGTCCGACTCCGGTTTGAACAGAAAAGGCTGAACAGTTTCGGACATTTTCAGTGCGTGTCTGCGTGAGGTAATCGGAGCTGCTAACACAAGCTCTTGAAGCTCCGCCCTCTTCTTGAAAGGGGGCGGGGAGCAGCAGCTCATTTGCATTTAAAGGCACACACAAAAACGGCGCGTTTTTGCTCACCCTCAAAAAGTGACAATTTTAACATGCTATAAAAATGATCTGTGGGGTATTTTGAGCTAAAACTTCACATACACACTCTGGGGACATCAGAGACTTATTTTACGTCTTGTAAAAATGGGGCATTATAGGACCCCTTTAACCTATACCACCGTTTTTACGTAAGTACATAATAGTTAAAGACACCTAATATAAATTGAGACCAAAATACTGGCAAGTGCCATTAAATTGTCTACTTCGCTACTCGTCACTCTACTGTTGTGTTTATGGAAGACAATGAATGAGACTCTTTTTGGGAATAGTGGGGTATTCTCATGTTTGTTTGTTTGTTTGTTTGTTTTTGCCAAAAATCTGCTAGTATTGTTGCACCTTAGTATTCAGAAATCTCAGTGAGCTTTTAGTAATGTCAAGGCTAATGCTCCAGTTTTCTTCAACAGTTCTTCCAGCTATTCTAAAAGAGACCACAAAGACCACAAAAAGCCAGTTTTTATTTCTTTATTAATTCTGTAAATGTATCTTCAGCTGGTGTACAGGGTTGAATATTTCTATATATATTTATATAGACATTTAAAACCTTGTCTGATTCAAAGACCTATAGTAGCAATAAAAATAAATACATAAATAAAACGAACAGAACTTTAAAGAAGCACAATGCTTCTATATTCCCACAGGCAACCCCCTGAAGTCTTGTTTGCTAAGATGCTATAAGTACATCCATGACATTAAAGTATTCCCATATTCCCAAACAGCAGGTCATAAATTCCCATTTGCAAGTGCAAAGCATTCTAATTAAATATACTTATATATATGTGTAATAAAAGATGTATTAAAAACATCTTTTCTGTGCAAGTGTGCATTTTGCATTCCTTTTCATAAGTAATATGCTATTGCGTTTATATTGATTTCAAATCATTCTGTAGTAAATAGGAGTATAAATATTCTCTCATTTTGCAGCAGTTCACATTTTTTGCAAGAGGTTGTTTTAAACCATTGCTTAGACATCAAACAACAGCATTGCTAATTTGACTTATCCTTGCTGCCATACTGGAACGGACCGGCCCGTCTGATCTGTGCGGTTTGGGTTTGTTCAGGGAGGGACTCGAGGGAGGGAGGACGACCCATCAAAGTGAAAGATTTTGTTACCTAGAAATTCTGTATCAAGTTAGCTTGAAAACCCAAACCATATAAATGACAATTTATGGGGGAACACAAGCACATAGAATATGAACAAAGGTCTCGTTGACATC
The DNA here is from genome assembly GCA_039654105.1 of Coreius guichenoti. Classification (NCBI taxonomy): domain Eukaryota; kingdom Metazoa; phylum Chordata; class Actinopteri; order Cypriniformes; family Gobionidae; genus Coreius; species Coreius guichenoti. The sequence goes on along the minus strand of CM077169.1, from coordinate 50,300,523 downwards.
TACTAATACAACAAATTAGACTTTTACTGTATGGTTGGAAAGTTATATTGTCCAAGTTATTATGTCCAAGCAAAATAATAAGAAAAACCTTTAATAATTCATCTGTAAAATGGATGATTCATAAAAAAATATAATTTTTTTTTTGATGGAAGACATGCATTTATAGTTTCCTTTATCAGTGCATCCTTATATTGAATGATTTGAGACCTTAACGTTAAAAGGGATGCTGGAAAATTTGAAAAACAATGCTAAGGCATAACATACAATGCTACAATAAATGGCCTATATTTGGTATTGTGCTTTTATGATATTAACAGAATCTTATTTTTATTTGCATACATTTGAGACGCTTGAATTTGAGGTTTTTAAGATTTTGCTTCCATTGCATTTTCATCACAGGATAAAGTATTTATGCTGTACTCAGATGCAACATAAAATAAGGAATAAATAACTGAATTGAAATGAGATTTGCATGGAGGCCATGCAGTCAGGAGTTAAAATTGTATGACTTTGCTAATTCAATATAAATGAAAGGATTGAAGGGTTTTGTTGTATTAATACTAACAATCACAACTCATAAAAAGACAATAGTTGATTTGTCAGATGTTCGATCTGATAATCAGGGCATCAGTCGAGATGATGGTCAACCAATCGCTGTTTGCATAATAAGATATAGTGACGAGGTGTGCATCAATCCCCCAGCTCTACAACTAAACTGAATGGCAGTTGTTGCAAAAAAACCTCCTGAAGAAAGATACGAGTGGTTGAATTGCTGGAGAAGAACAACTTAAGTGCAAATCCAGATTATAGTTCTGTGTGTGTGTGTGTGTGTGTGTGTGTATGAAGTCAGATCTGTTCTGCTGCAGGACAGTCTGATCACAGTGTTCAGTGGCTATGTGTCTTCATCAAGATTAAAGAGAGGCAAACATTTCTGTCAGGCATGTGTTGAGCGCCTAGAAAATTATTAGGCATCTAATGTTATTAGTGAAAAAAATACAGACTGTGTTTTTTTCCCTAAAAACAATGGTGCATATGTAAAAACAATAGTGCATGCCATGATTATTGGCATCACCTATAATGGTGAACAAAAAGGCAATGAAAAATATACTTACAACCAATGTTGTTTGTTATGCTGATGAGGAAAAACCTAACCTAAATCTAACCTTTCAGTAAAGTTGTTTTTAAAAAATTATTAGATATTATTATTATTATTATTAAATATTTTACCAATAATTGGCACCCAAAGAACAATTTTGTGAACGCCATCTAATTTCATCTAATTAATTCTCACTTAGATTTTTTTTATTTTTATACATTTGTATTTACTTTTCTTACCAAAGGGACTTTTGGTAAAAGATAATGCAATAATAATGAAACATAAATTAAAATAATATATATATATATATATACACCAGTCAGGCATAACATTATGACCTAATATTGTGTTGGTCTCTCTTTTGCTGCCAAAACAGCCCTGAGCCGTCGAGGCATGGACTCCACTAGACCCCTGAAGGTGTGCTGTGGTATCTGGCACCAAGATGTTAGCAGCAGATCCTTTAAGTCCTGTAAGTTGCGAGGTGGGGCCTCCATGGATCGGACTTGTTTGTTCAGCACATCCCACAGATGCTCGATTGGATTGAGATCTGGGGAATTTGGAGGCCAAGTCAACACCTCAAACTCGTTGTTGTGCTCCTCAAACCATTCCTGAACCATTTTTGCTTTGTGGCAGGGCGCATTATCCTGCTGAAAGAGCCCACATCCACCAGGGAATACCGTTTCCATGAAAGGGTGTACATGGTCTGCAACAATGCTTAGGTAGGTGGTATGCGTCAAAGTAACATCCACATGGATGGCAGGAACCAAGGTTTCCCAGCAGAACATTGCCCAAAGCATCACACTGCCTCCGGCTTGCCTTCTTCCCATAGTGCATCTTGGTGCCATGTGTTCCCCAGGTAAGCGATGTCCTGTGTATTCTGACACCTTTCTATCAGAACCAGCATTAACTTCTTGAGCAATTTGAGCTACAGTAGAGTAGCTCGTCTGTTTGATCGGACCACACGGGCCAGCCTTCGCTCCCCACGTGCATCAGTGAGCCTTGGCCACCCATGACCCTGTCGCCGGTTCACCACTGTTCCTTCCTTGGACCACTTTTGACAGATACTGACCACTGCAGACCGGGAACACCCCACAAGAGCTGCAGTTTTGGAGATGCTCTGACCCAGTCGTCTAGCCATCACAATTTGGCCCTTGTCAAACTCAAATCCTTACACTTGCCCATTTTTCCTGCTTCTAACACATCAACTTTGAGGACAAAATGTTCACTTGCTGCCTAATATATCCCACCCACTAACAGGTGCTGTGATGAAGAGATAATCGGTGTTATTCACGTCAACTGTCATAATGTTTTGCCTGATCGGTGTATATATATATAGTTGCCTGTAATTATGCATAATTTACTGTTATTACTATAGTAAGTACATGTAGTAACGTGTAAGTATGTCACCTTAAAATAAAGTGTTACCAAACATTCCCTTAATGTTTTCTCTAATGTTCACATAACCAAGACAAAACGTTTTTAAATATATTTAAAAAAAAAAAACTAGACATCATGAACGTTCAGAGACAACGTTTCAGAAACAATGTTTTCATAACTTAATGGAAGCGTTAGCAAAACATTCTAAGAATGTATTTTTGTTAGATGGGTCAAAATATAAGCCAAACTGCCGTTACTGTAGCATGGGGAGCATTGGGTGGCCTATTGGAAACATGACAAGAGTAAAGAGTCATCACTTCAGCTCTCTGTGTGTGTACAGTATACACATATACGCTGATGATAATATTTATACATAAAAGTATATTGTGTGCTTAAGTTATAGATGGATATGGGATATATAGGATTAAATATTATATGAGAGTCTAGCAAGGACTGAGGAAGACTGAATGGAAATCACTGGAACGATGATAATTGCAGAGATGCCAATAACTGACATGTCTAGGTGAAAATGATATTGATTTTTGTGCTGCCAAAGTCATTGTTTGATGCCATTAAATATGTTGAAATGGTTTCAATCTGTGTTTTTCCTTAAGATTTCTCGACAAGTAGGTTTTTCTAGTACTGAGAAGGCATTAATTAAACATCTGGGAACACTTTACAATAAGGTCCTATTAGTTTTTTTGGTAACACTTTATTTTAATGTGTCCTTGTTACACGTTAAATGTATAGTAATAACTAGAAATTAGGCAAAATTACATGCAACTAACCCTAAACCAAACCCTAATCCTAACCCTATAGTAAGTACATGTAATTACAGTTAGGGTTTGGTTAGGAGTTAGTTACTTGTAATTATGCATAATTTACTGTTATTACTATAGTAAGTACATGTAGTAACGCGTAACTACGTCACCTTAAAATAAAGTGTTACACTTTATTTTAAAGTGTCATTGTTACAGTGTAATTATACATTTAAGTATTGAGTAATAATAATTAACTACATGTACTTACTATAGGATTAGGGTTTGGTTGAGGGTTAGTTGCATGTAATTATGCATAATTTACTGTTATTACTATGGTAAGTACATGTAACATGTGTAACAAGGACACTGTAAAATAAAGTGTTACAGTAGTTTAGTTAATGTTAACCAATGCAGTGAACTATAACCTTATTGTAAAGTGTTACCGAACACTTTTTGTTTTCTTTCCTTAACAAGGAATGTGCTAAATTGTTACCTACAAAACAAATTACATGATTAATTGCATTTTACATTTACATTTTATCTTCGAATAATTTTGCTTCACTGAAAGGTTAGATGTTTTAACTATTCGGATTGAACTAATAAACAAGAAAAATTGCTTATTGCTTTTTTTTTTGCTCACAAGGATACAGAAGGAAATCTTTCTGTGAAATGATGGATAATGTGAATGTTAATATAATGCTTATGCTCCTCTGTGCATATCAAGTTATTAAAAGGAAGCTCAGGGTTCATATGACACAGAGGTATGCAAAAAAATAATCTGCAAACGTGTACATATAGAGCCCCACAGTGATTTTAAAGTGTGTCCAATGTACTGTATCCCACTGAAAAACATTTAAACTGCACAAACTGTGACCCTTGAGCCTAGTATATCTCAGGCAACACAGGACTTCATTTGCTACACAATTATACCTTTACAATACACAAGACATGTAGTATTGGACTGAACAAGACTTCAGGAGCAAGTATTGAGACAGCAGCATAATCATCGCATAGGTTGTTCACTTTTTTTGGCTGTGAAAAAGAACACACGCACACAGAGAGAGTACATTCACATCATATTTGAGTGCATATTATGTATATAATACCAGTACAAGAGGGTCAGACTCATCTCAGTAGTAGTGTGTACTCAGTTGGAAGACTAAATTTCAGGAAACTCTTGCTGGATTGGACTAAATCTAGCTTTTGTGTCCCACGTGCCCCTCAAACCGCGCGCGGTCTTAGGCGTATATGCCTCCAGTTGGCCAAAGTCCTTCCCTCCACCATTTTACAGCCCTTACGGTATGACAATATTTTCTCACCTCATAATTGCTTGCAGTCAGTGCTGTATGTAAAGGCAGGCCATGCGACAGCACTTTCACATGCTGATATTGAGATTACAGGAAGCACTTCTCAAATGCTTGCTTTTTTTCATTGTTTGGTTTCGTTTTATAAGAAATCATGCCTCTAGCCTCTAGTGTTGGTTTTGCTTGTTAAAAAAAGTCCTAAAATCTTGTGTCGTAGCGGATATCCATTGCCTATCGCCAGTGCTCTAGTTCGGTTTTCTTCTTTATTTGACGCCCATCATGTGTCAGTGAAGGATGGTTTGGGTCGAGGTGTCAAGTCCTAGGTTGGAAAAATAGAAAGGAAGGTTATGATGCTGCAATCTTAAAAGAAACATGACATTTGCATTTAGATTTAAGACATGGTCAGTCTATGCTTTGGAGCATGGTAGCTGGTCCAACACTGCAAAAATGAATTTCCTTTTTTTCCAGTACAAATATATAAACCTTCATAAATCAAGATGCTTTTACATGAGGTGCTGGGGTCTGAAAAGTATAATTTTCCCTTTGAATTAAGTGTATTTTTCTGACCCCATTGGGAGATATTTGTTCTTGTTTTAAGCATCAACTCACTTGATTTTGATACATTTTCCAGAAAACAAGACCAAGGGCCAGATTTCCTAACAGCTTGCGCTGGTGCAAACCCTCTTTTGGTGTTAAAAAACTACTGTCAGGATTTACTAACGACACGCAGTGAGAAATTAGCGCTGAAAAGGCGTGGACAGGGTTATTTTTGCGGCTGACATTATTGCATATGCATTTGTAGGAGTTTCCCTTTCAGACGCAGGAGGAGAGTATTTAAATGTAGGCAGCATCTTTTTGCACTAAATACAAATAGTAATAGATTCTATTCACACTATGTAAAATAAATGCCTTTCCGATCTGATATGTGCTGGGAAAAGGGAGTAGAGCGAGTTCGGCAAAAGGTGGATTCGAACTCGGGTCATTTGTGTCAAAACTTTCTACCTCGCATCTTATCCCTACACTATTGCTACTGTTGATAATTGAGCGTCTTCCATAATTTTGTCTGACGCCAGGCGTCAGTGGGCGGAGTTAGTGTAAATAGCCTCTGCCAACAAGGCGGGATATTTGCACTTAATGTAAATAGAAACTCCTTTAAAGGCAAATCATGCAAGGTGATTTACTAAGGTTTGCGCTCATCAATTTACTGGTATTTGCGCCATTATTTTCCGCCCAAAAAAGCACGTCTTAATCCAGATGCTAATTTGCGCTGCTTTTGGTAGATTGTGTTGGTCATTATGGAAATTATGTTCTTTAATTTGTTCGCCGTCAGTAGATCACGCGCTGAACTTTCCACTCCCATCGTAATTATGGGATTTTTTATGGATTTGCCCTGTTTAGTAAATATGGCACTAAGTCTTGTTTGCTGGAAAATTTAGTTTCAAATTAGAGTTCAAAATATCTGCCAATGAGGTCAGAAAAATAAACGTGTTTCCCTTTTTCTGACCACATTGACAGATATTTGTTCTTGTTCTAAGCATATATATATATATATATACAGTTGCAAGAAAAAGTATGTGAACCCCTTGCAGAATCTCTGAAAATGTGAATCATTTTAACTAAATAAGAGAGATCATACAAAATACATGTTATTTTTTATTTAGTAATATCCTGAATAAGATATTTTACATAAAAGATGTTTACATATAGTCCACAAGACAAAAAAATAACTGAATTTACTAAAATGACCCGTTCAAAAGTTTATGAGCCATTGATTCTTAATACTGTGTCGTTCCCTGGATGATCCACGGCTGTGTTTGTGTTTTGTGATGGTTGTTCTTGAGTCCACTGTTTGTCCTGAGCAATTAAGCTGCCCAATGTTCATCAGAAAAATCCTCCAGGTCCTGAAAATTCTTCAGTTTTCCAGCATCTTTTGCATATTTGAACCCTCTCCAGCAGTGACTGTATGATTTTGAGATCCATCTTTTCACACTGAGGACGATTGAGGGACTCAAACACAACTATTAAAAAAGGTTGATACATTCACTGATGCTCCAGATGGAAACAAGATGCATTAAGAGCCGGGGGGTGAAAACGTATTGATTTTGAAGATTAAGGTAAATTGTACTTAATTTGTCTTCCGAGAAACATGTAAGTATCTTCTGTTGCTTCTGAAGGGCAGTACTAAATGAAAAAAAAATGATATTTAAACAAAATAAGAAAAAAATGGACATCTTCATCCTGTTCAAGTTTTCACACCCCATCTCCATGCATCGTTTCCATCTGGAGCATCAGTGAATGTTTCAACCTTTTTTAATAGTTGAGTCCTTCAATCGTCCTCAGTGTGAAAAGATGGATCTCAAAATCATACAGTCACTGCTGGAGAGGGTTCAAATATGCAAAAGATGCTGGAAAACTGAAGAGTTAGGGTTAGGGAATGCAGGACCTGGAGGATTTTTCTGAAGAACATTGGGCAGTTTAACTGTTCAGGACAAACAGTGGACTCAAGAACAACCATCACAAAACAAAAAAACAGCCGTGGATCATCCAGGGAACGACACACAGTATTGAGAATCAATGGCTCATAAACTTTTGAACGGGTCATTTTAATAAATTCAGCTATTTTTTTTGTCTTGTGGACTATATGTAAACATTTATGTAAAATATCTTATTCAATACAGTACTAAATAAAAAATAATGCATTTTGTATGATCTCTTTTATTTTGTTAAAATTATTCACATTTTCACAGATTCTGCAAGCGGTTCACATACTTTTTCTTACAACAGTACATAAAAAAAATATATATATATACATATATATATATATATATATATATATATATAGTGGGGAGAACAAGTATTTGATACACTGCCGATTTACAAAGCATGTAGAGGTCTGTAATTTTTATCATAGGTACACTTCAACTGTGAGAGACGGAATCTAAAACATAAAAATCCAGAAAATCACATTGTATGATTTTTAAATAATTAATTTGCATTTTATTGCATGACATAAGTATTTGATCACCTACCAACCAGTAAGAATTCCGGCTCTCACAGACCTGTTAGTTTTTCTTTAAGAAGCCCTCCTGTTCTCCACTCATTACCTGTATTAACTACACCTGTTTGAACTCGTTACCTGTATAAAAGACACCTGTCCACACACTCAATCAAACAGACTCCAACCTCTCCACAATGGCCAAGACCAGAGAGCTGTGTAAGGACATCAGGGATAAAATTGTAGACCTGCACAAGGCTGGGATGGGCTACAGGACAATAGGCAAGCAGCTTGGTGAGAAGGCAACAACTGTTGGCGCAATTATTAGAAAATGGAAGAAGTTCAAGATGACGGTCAATCTCCCTTGGTCTGGGCCACCATGCAAGATCTCACCTCGTGGGGCATCAATGATCATGAGAAAGGTGAGGGATCAGCCCAGAACTACACGGCAGGACCTGGTCAATGACCTGAAGAGAGCTGGGACCACAGTCTCAAAGAAAACCATTAGTAACACACTACGCCGTCATGGATTAAAATCCTGCAGCGCACGCAAGGTCCCCCTGCTCAAGCCAGCGCATGTCCAGGCCCGTCTGAAGTTTGCCAGTGACCATCTGGATGATCCAGAGGAGGAATGGGAGAAGGTCATGTGGACTGATGAGACAAAAATAGAGCTTTTTGGTCTAAACTCCACTTGCCGTGTTTGGAGGAAGAAGAAGGATGAGTACAACCCCAAGAACACCATCCCAACCGTGAAGCATGGAGGTGGAAACATCATTCTTTGGGGATGCTTTTCTGCAAAGGGGACAGGACGACTGCACCGTATTGAGGGGAGGATGGATAGGGCCATGTATCATGAGATCTTGGCCAACAACCTCCTTCCCTCAGTAAGAGCACTGAAGATGGGTCGTGGCTGGGTCTTCCAGCATGACAACGACCCGAAACACACAGCCAGGGCAACTAAGGAGTGGCTCCGTAAGAAGCATCTCAAGGTCCTGGAGTGGCCTAGCCAGTCTCCAGACCTGAACCCAATAGAAAATCTTTGGAAGGAGCTGAAAGTCCGTATTGCCCAGCGACAGCCCCAAAACCTGAAGGATCTGGAGAAGGTCTGTATGGAGGAGTGGGCCAAAATCCCTGCTGCAGTGTGTGCAAACCTGGTCAAGAACTACAGGAAACGTATGATCTCTGTAATTGCAAACAAAGGTTTCTGTACCAAATATTAAGTTCTGCTTTTCTGATGTATCAAATACTTATGTCATGCAATAAAATGCAAATTAATTACTTAAAAATCATACAATGTGATTTTCTGGATTTTTGTTTTAGATTTCGTCACTCACAGTTGAAGAGTACCTATGATAAAAATTACAGACTTCTACATGCTTTGTAAGTGGGCAAACCTGCAAAATCGGCAGTGTATCAAATACTTGTTCTCCCCACTGTATATACATTAAAAAAAAATGTTTGCAGTGAAGGTGGTCTACTAGCTCTTACCAGCATGATTTACCAGGCCAAAACCAGATCTACAAACAGATCTGGTAATTCATCTGTTCAACCGTCTAGACCAGATGACCATAAATGATCTTAAGTTGAATTCAGTTAGGTTTTCCAACTGGATAACTATAAGATTATTCCAACTATACTTAATATAGCAAAAACACAGCATGCTTTTCTGAGTCAGGTCTGAGTGACACCAATCACCAGTCGTTTACAACACTTAAAGGAATGTGCAGGATCTTTCAGAATCTATAATAGGATCCCAATAAGAAAAATGTCTCAGTAGAGCAATTAAAGGTACACTATGTAACTTTTTTTGTTCAAAATTAACTACATTTAAATAATGAGTTGTCACAACGAGCGAGAAAGCCGCTAAATCTCTAACCTTTGGGAATCACCCATGTTAAAAATAACATCGAACAGAGGAGAGTCTGCTGGCAAAAAGAGAATGCGACAGAGCTTGTAATAAAACAAGAATCAACATCGGCTTGGCTTTTCGGAGATGGCGAGAACTGAGGGATTTGAAATGTCGTAAAAGCGACACAGAGAGGCGTTTTTATTACTCAACAGGTGAGTAAGGTATTTTATTGAACAGATAAACGGCCATATGTATCTCTCTAACAGAGTTCACTGTAAAGCATCATCTATTGTAAAGGCTCATTTAATTATGGTTGTTGTAGTGCTGTGATTGAATTTATTCTCAAGGAGGTACCACGTCTGTTAATGGGTAAAGCTACAGTAACGACTTCAGCTTGAGATCCTTTCCATCTAAACTGGTTATATCTCTTAAGCCTATAGTGAATGTTTATGAGCAGTAGAATAACCATATTTCTCTGCACAGTCACGCAGAGCCAAAGAACAACCAAAACAATGTTCTTCTGCAAAACGCATGCAAAAACCGCTAGAGGGCCAAAAGTTACATAGTGTACCTTTAAGTAGTTTAAGGAGTAACTGAAGCTCCTGCTGTAATGTGCTTTAGGTGTCCAGTAGCAAGACATTATTCCAACACCAATAGAATTTTGATAAACATTCCACAACATACAACAAGAATCAATCATTCTGTCATTTCAACACATTAGGATTCCAAATTATGATATGATAGGAATAAATAGAATCCTGCAAAAATTCCGATAGGATTTAAAAAAAATACAAAATCAAGAGTTATTCTGTAGCTAAAAGGGAGGAAGGGCACACAACTGCTAATTGGAGACTATTAGTTGGAAATGGACAAGATGTCAGAGGAATTTTGGAGTTAATGCAGTGAGGTGAAATGTGTAAAAGTAGAACATCAAATGGCATAACTTATACAAAATTAATTTATGTATTTCTATGCCTAAATAGTAAGTAAAATCCATCTTATATAATAGACATGCTCACTCAGCTGTGATTCACTTTCATTGTCCAATAAACTATCAGAGACATCGATCTTTTCAAACACACTCACTAGCTGTAACTAAGCAGGAATATTTCTGGAACAGAACTCCTATATTTACATTCCTATGGCCTCTGTACTGCTTGATAATTAATACTGTATGCTCAAGTTTTCAAAACTTTGATTTATCTTAATGCATTTAAATTCAGACAACCTAAAACTAGAAGACCTGGATCATTCTCAGGAACGGTGTGTTATGTCCTCATGACTTATTATAGATACAAGATACAGAATGTAGTCACATTATTTATATTATTGTTTTATATCAGAATATCAGTCAATTTGTGTCAAATTTATTTTTAAATTTTTAAAACAAAACCCTGCATTCTAACCAAATTCTTATTTTATTGAAATTATAATATCTTGTTTTCACTGCCTATGCAAGTTTTCCCCCCATAATTTGTTGTGTTCTTGAAAAAATACAATATTTTTCATTGTCCCAGCACTTCTGTTCACTGTGTTATCTTCTGCTTAAAAATAATGTTAAATAATAAATGTGTGATTTATTACAAAAAACATTTAAACTACTTGAGTGATACAATAAGTATCTTAACTAATGTATATGTAATGTAATGTATATTATACTGTTCAAAAGTTTGGGGTCAGTAAGATTTTTTTTTTTAAGTAATTAATACTTTTATTCAGAAAGGATGCTTTAAATTAATCAAAAGTAACAGTAAAGACTTTTACATTGTTACAAAAAAGTCTATTTCAAATAAATGCAGTTCTTTTGAACTTTTTATTAATCAAAGAATCCTGAAAAAAATATTAATACTGTTTTCAACTGATAATAATCAGAAGCAAATCAGCATATTAGAATGATTTCTGAAGGATCATGTGACACTGAAGACTGGAGTAATGATGCTGAGAATTCAGCTTTGATCACAGGAATAAATTATATTTCACAATATATTCACATCGAAAACAGTTATCTTAAATTGTAATAATATTTCACAACATTACTGTTTTACTGTACTTTTGATTAAATAAATGGAGCCTTGGTGAGCAGACAAACATTAAGTGTAGTACTTTTATATTAGGCATAGTAATGATAAATATACATATAATAAATATAAATATAATAAGTGTTGGTACTTGCTCTAACTGCATATTTAGGATTAACAGTAATAGTTTAGGAATCAGCCAACTGAGAAACCCATATTTTTTTCTAGTCTGAACACTGTTTGGGAACCAATTGTGGTCCCTAATGGTGTCTATTGCATTTCAGGAAATGTCTGGCATAAATGGCACCGTGTCCTGGTAATGACCTATGGCACCACAGTCTAATGGCTCAGAATGATGACTGAATCCCGTTGGTTAGCAGGATTACATTAGCACAAAGTGCAGCAATGTCCTGTACCTGCAGGGATGCGCGAGTCAGACTCACTGCTTTACTCTCCGCAGACTCGCACATTTCACTATTTGAGCACCTGCCCTCTTCACATCCACAACATCCGGCTACGGTGCAGAGCAGGTGGGGCGGGAGAGAAGAGAAGAGGAGCGGCAGAGTGCGGCATCCAGGGGAGGACAGAGAAATGAAGGGACGGGAGTGTGAATGAGTAACAGGAAGAGTAACGGGACAGACGGAGAGGGCAAAGTGAAACAATTAGGTGAGGTGTTAATTGAAAAGAGACATAAGCAGAACGTGCAATAGCACAATTCAAAGAGATAGCATGGAGAAGAACATGTGAGAACGGAAGAGAGACAGGGGAAAATAAATGGGACAGGATAGAGAGAGAAAAGCAAATAGCATCAGATCACAGAAAGACAGGCACATTCACAGTCTGGGCAAAGAGAAGTTTAATTAAAGTCAAGCTGTATACAGGGAAACTTGACATAAATCATATTTAAACAAATGATAACGAACATCAAATGAAGTTATCAGTGAGGGTTAACTGGGATGCCCATAAAGAGGAATCACATATGAACCAACCTGGTGATGTCATTTCCTCTACAAGAACAACAAGACTAAAAAGTCGCAGGCAGAATATGTTCAGAATGGAATACTAACGTTTTGCTGACCACATACTCCACAGTATACACTGCACAGTGCATGCTATTTTAAGCTTAGTATGTGAAACAATATGCAGTATTCAGTTTTTAAACAGTAATATTTAACACAGGACCTTGTTGGCAGAGGCTATTTACACTGACTCCGCCCACCACTGATAAAATTGCAAAAGAAATCCCACTGATAACAGGATCAGTGGTGTTGAGAGTACGGCAGATTGCGTTAGCTTTGGACACAACCCACCCGAGTTTGAATCCGCCTTTTCCCCAACTCATTCTTCTCCCTTTTCAAATCGCATATCAGCTCAGACAGTTTATTTTAAATAAAATCAAAGAAAATACTCAAAAAGTGGAAATAAAGTGCCTAATGGGTATTTAATAGAGGGAATAAAGTGTTTATCAGGTAAGGAGTTAGGGGTAGATGTAGGGGAGGGCATTAGAGACAGGGACAAGTAATGTCCCAATAAGGAGGAATCCATTTATGATTTAAAAAAATATAATCATATACACTGAATGTGTTGTCATTATTGCATATTGTTTTATAATGTACTACAATACATTAAGGTGCAAATAGTATCTGTCACTATTTACACTAAGAATAAATAGCATCTTACTACAATTTACACTTAGTGCAAATAGCATCAATCACTAAGAAAATATGGTTGCACTTTTTTTTACAGTATGTGTAAATTTACTTACGTGTATTTACAAGATACTTACCTAGGAAAGTACTGGGTAATATAGGGTAACTGGTAAGGTTAGGTTTAGGGGTAGGTTCAGGGTTAGTACCTAGTTATTACTATAATAAATACATAGTATGTATATGCGAAACAGGATTGTAAAATAAAGTGCTACCGAAATTACTGCTATTTTCACTTAGTGCAAATATCATCTGCCTTATAGTGAGTGATATCCAGTTATGTTCTTTGAAATAAAATCAAATAAAATAAAAAAATATGAATTAATAATAATTTAATGCCTTAAACAGAGTTTCTATTTACACTAAGTGCAAATATGTTGGCAGAGGCTATTTACACTAACTCCGCCCACTGGCGTCAGACAAAATTACGGAAGACACTAGATTGTCAACAGTAGCAATAGTGTAGGGTAAGGCGCGTGGCAGAAAGTTTTGACGCAAATCAACATGAGTTCGAATTCGCCTTTTGCCGAACTCGCTCTACTCCCTTTTCCCATCACATATCAGATCGGAAAGGCATTTATTTTCAATAAAAATTAAGAAAATATTCGAAAAGTGGAAATCAAGTGTTTATCGGTTAGGGTTAGGGGTAGGTGTAGGGAGGGCTTTATTGTCTCAATAATACGGCATCCATTTAATAATTTTAATAAATATAATAATTTACACTCTATGTTATTATTGCATACTGTTTAATGTACAACAACACTGAGGTGCAAATAGTATCTGTCACTATTTATGAGCATAAACAGCATCTAACTACTATTTACACTTATTGCAAATGTATTTACATAAATTAAATGTAAATAAAAATAATCTTACTTTTGTGTAAAACGTAGCACTTTATTTTACTAACTAGACACTAACTAGTTACTAACCCTGAACCTTCCCCTAAACCTTAACTTAACCCATGTAGTTACACTACTCAATACTTTTGTACTCAGTATATGGAAAGTGCACGTACTGTAATTTGTCAGTCCGATTAAATAACAAGTCAAGAAAAAAGACGTAGTTCCGAGTTTATTTATAACACTGGCAATGGAAGCTCATTTTGCCCAGTGTGCTCTTCTGCATACTGCATATTTTGGCAGATGTAATAGTTCTGTATTCCATGCATACAGATAGTTTGCATAATGTGCACAGTACATACTGAAGAAATAGTAGTCTGAGTAGAGTAGAATGTCTTATAAATGAGACTGATAACACTTTAGTTTAGGGAGCAATTCTCACTAATAACTAGTTGCATATTAGCATGCATATTACTAGGCTATTGGATGTTTATTAGCACTTATAAAGCACATATTAATGCCTTATTCTGCATGATCATATTCCACATCCTTTAATCCTACCCAATACCTAAACTTAACCACTACAACAAACTACCTTACTAACTATTAATAAGCAGTAATTAGGAGTTTATTGAGGCAAAAGTAGTTAATAGTAAATATGTGTTTCCCAAACTAAAGTGTGACCATGACACCACATTAGGCCTCCAAAATCACCAGCAAATCCTGGTTCTGACTGATTCCTCTTTTTGAACGGAAAGAAAATCAGGAAATGAAAAAAGTGCCCAAGAGAAAGTACAATGAAACAATGGGGAGAAATTAAACACTAAACTCCAATGATATGTTTACCAGTTCAATTCTGACCAGTGTTACCTAAATTTATACTAAGCCATCAATAATATGAAGGACAGTTATAATAAAGTTGAACACGTCTAATATTGAGGACAATTTTAATAAAGTTTCAAAAGTGTATCTACAGGCTTACAAGTTTCTCACATTATCCAGAGCATATATTGTCCTCTGACACTTTCCACAACATGTTCACTCTCAATTTCTTCCATACAAAAGCCCTTTTCCTCAACGACCTGGTGAATTCTTGTGATGCATTTAATTTCTGCCCCTTTAAATGATTCATGGTGCATTCTTGCAGATACATTATAATCTTCAGTCTTATGTGGATCACATGTATAGGCTGCATCTTCTATAAGATCTATAATGCAAGAAAAAAGTATGTATTTATGTATTATTTCCTGGTCTACTGAGCCTTCACTATATTCAAGCATCTAGCACTTTTCATATTCCTCTTCAAACCACATCCCGTCAGTCCTGGTGCAACAAGCCCAGCGGTCACACTTTATATTAAGTGTCTTTAACTACTATGTTCTTACATGAAAAAATTAATTGTTAGGTGCAATGCACTTATTGTGTTGATGTTGTATCACAAAACACTTGTGCTGCTTTTGAGGTGGGATACGGGTAAGGTTGCATGTAGCATGTTGCTAGCATGAATTAGCACACTGCTAGCATAAATTAGCATGTTGTTACCATGTTTTAACACACTGCTAGAATGAATTAACGTTGCTAGCATGATTTAGCACGTTGTTAGCATAAATTATCATGTTGCTTGCATGATTTAGCATTTCACTCGCATGTTTTAGCATGTTGCTAGCATGATTTAGCATTATTTTGCAAATTTCTAGCATGTTTTAGCATTTTGCTAGCATGTTTTAGCATTTTGCTAGCATGAATTAACACATTACTAGCCTGTTTCTAGCATGATGTATTTAGCACATTGCTAGCATACTGTTAGCCTGATTAACATTTTGCTAACATGATTTAACATGTTGCTAGCATGTTGTTAACATAATTAACATGTTTCTAACATGATTTAGCATGTTGCTCACATGTTTTAACACATTGCTAGCATGTTTGCTAGCATAAATTAGCATGTTGTTAGCATGATTAGCATGTTTCAGCATGTCCTAGGATAGTCATTAAGCTTTGCTAGTGATAGACAGCTTAAAATACTCTATAAGTCTTATTGTACAAAAGTTTTGACCCCCTCATTGAAAGTCTGAGACTTTTTGTAGTTTTGACCATATGTTTAACGAAAATAGTAAGTCGGATCAGTTAGAAAAGATATAGCACACCGAGTCAGATCAGTCTGAAGGTCTGAGCCGAGTTTGGTGGTTGTAGCTTGAAAGCTCTAGGAGGAGATACCGTTTAAAATTTTGCTAAGAATAATAATAATAAGCTTAAATAGTAGATCAGTACGTTGGCTTTGTCAAGCCAACAGCTGTTTAAATGGAAATTTTGCAACCGAATTAGGGATGGGCGATATACTGGTAGACACGATTAACTGGTAGAAAATTTGTTAACCGGTAGAGATCTCTATCGTGCTCACGTGACCTTGCCGTTCTGTGCCGTTTTAAAAGCTTATCGTTTGAATGCGTTTTTAAGCCTTGTGGTTTAAAAATAAGTGATTTTAAACCGTTCAAGCAGCGAAAGAGGACTCATGTCAGTATATGCGCACGCTGTCTGAGAGACAGACACCTGAAATGTGCGCACATATAAGCTGCCTCTCATACAGCGCACGAGTACTGAACTCAGCACCTAGAGTTCTTTTTAGCGCCTTACTGGACTTGAACAGTCAAATACACACACTTATCCCGAGTTCAGACTGCACGATTTTCAAACTCGTCAGATCACTGCTCTTTTCACGCTGCACGACTATCTGGGGTAGCATTCAGTTGCTGCTGTGTTCACACTGCACGATGGATCGGCGACAGGAGGTTTCACACTGCATGACTGTACAGGAAGAGGAAGAATCGCCGACAACTTTCACAACCAAACATATACGCGAGAAGTGACAAGGAAACAATACGAGATCACGCGTGCGTCAGACCGGAGTTCTCGCGCAAGACTGGAATTGTTATTAAAAATATAGACTGCAGAAAGCTTGTGATCCAAATTGTCAGTGAACTGATTAGCAGTGAATAGGAGAAAAAGAAAAAGGATTATGGAGGAGGAAATGGTTGGGGAGATGCTGGGATCATGTTCTGCAAAGAGAGTTGGAGGTAAATAAATAATTTTGCAATATGCTGCTGTTGCGGCTGGTCAAGCAAATGTTTGTGCTTTGTTTCTGTTTGATATAATTGTAAATATATCTATTAAAATACTGATATTCTGGTCTATAACTCCTCCCCGAACTTCCCGCTGCCCTGTATCTTGCTCTCTCATTGGCTGTCGGTCATCGCGATGTCATTTTCAGACAAAACACATTTCACACAGCAGGATTTTGAATCGCCGACAGGTCCAGATATTTAGCATGCCAAATATCTCACAAATATCTCATATCTCACTATGATTTCGGGCATTTGTCGGCGAGTCAAAATCGGGGCTAAAATCGGGCAGTGTGAACTCTGCATTATATGTCAAAATGCCCATCTTTGTGAGTTTCCTCATAAACACAGTCACTTGTGTCTAAAGTGAACGTAAACAGTTGAGAAAGAAAACGCATGTGTATCAGTATATTAGATCAGTGCATTCGCTCTTAAAGTGACAGCAGCCTAATAAACCTGCTTTGTTCTATTGTAGTTTTGTTTTCTAGTGCTTGTAATTATTTTCTCTGTTCCTATTTTATCACTGACTGATATTTTATTTACTTCTTCAGTGAGCTTGAGTTTTGCTTTTTACTTAATTAGTTAGGCTAAGATTCATTTTTTTTATGTGATTTTGAAATTGGTGATGAGATTTATGAAATTTCAATTAAATTTTTATATCATGAAAACGTTATCGTGATATATATATCGTTATCGTGAAATAAAATTATTCTGTAACACTTTATTTTAAGGTGACATACTTACATGTTACTACATGCACTTACTATAGTAATAACAGTAAAGTATGCATAATTACAAGTAACCCTAAACCAAACCCTAACCATAACTCTATAGTAAGCACATACTTACTCAGTATGTTACTCAGTACTTACTTGCGTAAGTGCAATGTAACTACGTCACCTTAAAATAAAGGGTTACACTTTATTTTAAGGTGTCTGTGTTACAATGTAATATACATTTAAGTATTCAGTAATAATAATTAACTACATGTACTTACTATAGGGTTATGGTTAAGGTTAGCCTATAAACAAGCTTCGTTGTTATATACTAGTTTGACATGACATAGAATAAAACAGAAAATGCAAATGACTATTATAACGATTTCCAAGTCCACTAGCAGCAGCAGTATTGCATAATCGACTAGTAAGACATGTATGTACACAATAAGTGCATTGTATCAAATGATTAATTTAAATGTTAGTACCTAGTAGTTAAAGACACTTAATATAAAGTGTGACCAGCCCTGCTAACTCAAAAGCCCACCTTGCTGTCCCGGCCCAGGACGGCATAGCTCATGTACTGTTCTCCATCAACGTCTGGCTCACTGATATCCTGCGGCAAACCTTCTATGATGAGCTCCTGAACCCCTTCCTCCCCTTTTCCTCTCCGGACCACCTTCCTCACAATCTACGTCAGCCACGTGCACGGATGGATGAGATCAGTGAGAGTTGGTAGATAAGAAGAAGAAATGAAAACAGATAGTCAGGGTGAGAGATGAGAAACAATGTAAGAAACGTGCAAAAGTAATGACTTTTAACTCTTTCCCCGACAAACATGGAATTTTCTGTTATTTGTGAGAAAACGCTTCGCCGCCAAACACTGAATGTTTCCGTGTTTTCACTGTTATACGCTAGGAGGACGCTATTACGCAGCTTCTGAATGAGTACAGAATCTCCTGATCAAAACACAGGCGAAGAAGACGCGAAAAAACAAGCGATCGATGTAAGCAGATGCATATGTAAAATAACGTGATCATCAACATTAAATTAAACATCATATAAATCAAAACTGCCTAATGTTACTGAATGAAATGTCGACCCAGAACGAGCTATAGGACTGTACAAGCATTAGGGGGTGTTGACTCCATCTGCTCCATCTGTGTTTGATCATCGCTCTGAATCTGATCTGGATGTAGTCTCTGACAAAAACGTGATTTTCTCAGCTTTTTGTTCAAAATGTTGCTTTTTTATGAAACTTACCCATATTTAAGTGTTGATAAAAAAGGAATGCATTAAGCTAGAATAAAACGTTTTTTGTTTAAAAGCAGAGGGTCTGCTCTTTCTTTTGATATATTTCATGCTCAGATATTCATACAACAAAATATTCTATGGGCCATTACATTTTTGTGAAAATGATCAAAAACCCTGGCGGTGGCTGGCAACTTTTTTTTTAAAACGCTGGCGGGGAAAGAGTTAAAGGAAACGTATACTTTAAAGTTGCACTTAAAGTCAGCGTTAAATATTCCAAACCATCTAGATTTGGATGGTCAGCATCTCGGCATGATGGTACGTTTCTTTGTTTACCGCCAATTACATTTTTACTTCATGCTGACTTTAAGAACTGTTCCAAAACGTAATGAGCTGCCTTGCTGTCTACTGCCTACACAGACGCCATCCTTACTGAACTGAAGCTTCACGTGTGGCAGATTTGAAACACTTTACCTAGACAGTGCACAACTGGTACAAAAGAGTCAACTAACCTTACAATTAGGATAAACTCCAAAGAATTTGAAGTGCATGTTGCTAAGCTAGCAACACAATACATTTAAAAAATATGTAGGCATAGATTTAAGATTTATAATTGCAAATAAAATTGCCATTCATTTGGATAACATGGTTTACATAAACTAATAAAGTTAACGTGATGCATATCTGTCAGTCATACATAAATGAAACATGGTACCACTTTATTTTACAGTGTCCTTGTTACATATGTTACATGTACCATAGTAATAACAGTAAATTATGCATAATTACATGCAACTAACCCTCAACCAAACCCCTTATCATACTATAGTATCTAACCCTATAGTAAGTACATGTTGTTAATTAATATTACACAGTGCTTAAATATATAATTACACTGTAACAATGACACCTTAAAATAAAGTGCAACCAGAAATATTTCGGAATTCTGTAATGATACTAATAAACTGAATGTGTTTCAAATACACAATCACCAGATTTATATATTTTTACATAAACCCAATTTGTTTCAATCTCAATGAATTGAATATTGTTTGTTATAAAGCTAGCCGTATTTTAACCTCGTTCATAGTTTTTAGCAGAATAAATTTAATCGTTTTCATGATGAACAGATTTATGCTGAATTTAAGCAATTTGAATAAATGCATTTTGAAAATATTATTATACAAATAAAATCAAATAGATGCAAATATTCATATTAAACTCTGCCATTCTATTTTTGAGTCTAGAAATTTGACCTGTTTCTTGTTTCATTTATGTATGACTATGAATTTATGAATTTATAAGTTTTTTTATAATTTTTATAAAGTTGTCATTTAAATGCATAAATCTTAAATTTAAGCCTGAATATTTTTTTGAGTGTAGACTAATAAGCATACCAAATACATAGTACACACAATCATTGGGTAAATTAATCAATTTAACAATTTGTATTTATTTATTTATAAAGTTGAGTATTTAATTAAATATAAGCATATGAACCCTTTTCACATTTCCGGGGTTCTCAGAAGTGGAAGTCAACATAGTGGTGAACGGAAACTACAAAATATAATGTAATATGCAAATATAATTTTTAAGTTACACTTTATTTTAAGGTGTCTTTGTTACAGTGTAATTATACATTTATATTAAGCAATATTAAGTAACTACATGTACTTACTATAGGGTTAGTTACATGTAATTATGCATAATTTATAGTTATTACTATAGTAACTGCATGTAACATATGTAACAATGACACTGTAAAATAAAGTGTTACCAATTTTTGCATTCTAGTCAACAATAGAGTTTCGATGACGTTCCCAAAGAGGAAAAACATATAGAGAGATAGACTGATCAGAAGAGAGAAAGATGTCAAATTTATAAAAACTAGCTTAACAATCTAGTTTTCTGAAATTTAATGCCAAACACAAAGTAGTGTCATAAATGCATATTCATTTTTTTCCCATTCTAGGGTCCATTCCTAGGTAACATTTCACTCTATACCATCTTGGATGGATTTCTTTTACATTTTTCCGAGTGTATTCTGGGATTGTCTTCTCCGAGATATACGTGAGAAATGAGGTCCGCAACATTTTGTCACAACAGCCACATCAGGTTGCATTGAAATGCTGTCTATGTGGGCAGCTCATTGGGTTTTGGAACAGAGCAACAAACCTGAACACTGAATCATTTCAATTTGCAAAGATAATCAAAATGATTACTGAGATGGATTTTACATGCCAATGAGAGGTGAATGAATGTGCTGCAGGAATAAAGCAGGATGAGACTGCTGACCTTTTTGGTGACGATGTTGCCATGCTCATCTGTAAATTGCTCCTCGCTCACTTGCTCTCCTGGAAGATCCTCTGCCTCATCACCCTGGGTGAGATATGACAAAAGCAACTTAAAATGGGGCCATGCTCCATTGGGTGCTTTACTTGCTCTTTGAAATGAGTTGCTTGAAATAGTCCTGTGTATAGTTTTTCAAAAAATGGTCAAAATGATTCATAGCACTGGCCATCCCAATTAGCAGTGCATCACTATTCTACTTCACTGTTCCTGTGCAGAGAGGCACTGAAGAGAGTCACCCGCTGCCTCTCTCTGATTGGAGGATGGTCTGAACCTTCTCAATCTTCTTCAGCACTTAATATTAAAGGTGCTGTTAAAGGGATTATTCTACCCTCTGTAATAAACTTATTCAACATATTCGATTGCAATCCGGGAGATCTTGAGCTCCTCTCGAAGCACACATTAATATGATATAGAGGCTCAGGAACCATATTATTATATTTAGTTGGAATTCTGAGTAAAAAATGGCTGAAATTTACATCTAAACAAAAGATAAATTAATCTAAGGGCACGTTTACACAACAATGATGTACTAAAAACGGAAAGGTTTTTTCCTTTGCATTTTTCGCGTACAGACAACGCTGTCAAAATGAGCCCCGTTCACACGGATCCACGAAAATGCCTAAAAACACTGTATTATTCATGCCAGGCCAGTAGTTGGCGATGTCACTTTGTAAATAAACACTATAGACTGAACATGTAATACACATGCGCATAACGTCAAGTTTTCGTTTTTGTAGTTTACACAAAAACGATAACGGTTTTGTTTTCAAAAAATTGCACTTTGAAACCCGTTTTCAAAAGTTTGCCTTTTTCAGGCCCCCAAAACGCTGTTGTCGTGTAAATGAATGGCCAAAACACATAAAAACTGTTACGTTTTTAGTTGAAAACGGTGTTGTGTATACAGGAAAAGGCTTGAGTATGGAGTCAATTATGACATTATGGGTGTTCTCTAGCCGTTGAGGGTACATCAGTTGTACACTCGTTATTGCGGTGCATTATGGGATTGAATGAGTGCACTCGATAACGTCCACTATGGTTTTGGACACCAGTACAAACGGCTGTTCCCTCAAATAGTGCTTTATTTAAGGGTAGGGTACAACGGGGCTTAAGAAAAATTTGCTTTTTATTACTCCCATAGTGTATGATTGCAGAAAAAATATACATGTATGAACATGTTTGTTTCAATATTTGTATTGAACATTTAAGGAGCGTGAAAATAAATCATAAAAGGTGTTTATTTCATTTAAAAATCTTATAAATGTATGAGGTGGCAAGGTGGGCCTTTTACTCCATAGACACACGGGGTAAAACCAGCACATTATTTATACAAATACTTTAGCTAAAATAATATGTTTTTAATAATGCTTCAAAACAATCACTTTAGCAAAGTTTGCACTATTTTCTGTTTATTTTGATAAATAAAAGAATTAATTTTTGTTCAACAAATATACTGTCATTCATTAAAATATGTTAATATAAAAATATATTTTAAAGATACAGAAAAAATATTTTAAAAAGTAAAGATTCTGAAAGCATTGAAGGAGATCCCATAATAATTTAATATAGATTTACAGTAGTAACATTAAATAAATTATTATATTATATGATTAATATCATAGTTTTAAATATGATTAATTGGTTTAATGGTTTAATTATAAATATGGTGATTATCTCTAAACTTAATATATAATATTTACAATCTGAATCTAACCATGTTATGTCAACAACTGGAAAAGTCAGCCGGCTGTTTATTATCTTGTTAATTATTGTGCCGTTAGCCACAAATACCATACTTTTACATATGAATATTGAAAAACTGTTGCTTTAATTAGCTTGAACAAAATGAAAGATCTTTGTCTCAAAATATATTCAACCATTTTAGTGATTCTCATTTGCAAATTAAATCTACAAAATTTAAAAAAAACATCAAATATTTGATCAACTTTGCATTGCTGCCCGCGATCACGTCAAGGATCAGACAAATTTCCACGTGCATCTTGAAAAGCGGATGTTTTGGAAAGTGCTGTGGCAAGTTTTTGTGCCATCTAGTGGTTTAGAGGAAAATAAAATCAGAGATGCCTTTTACCCTGGTGTGCCTTTAGCCCCATTGTACCCTATATAGTGGGCGATTTCGGACACAGCAGACGCTGCAAAATGACGTAAGCGCAATGGTAAAAGACATCCGCCTAACTTGTTTATATTGAAAATGGAAAAGTAGCGCAGTGGAATGGAAAGAAATTCAAGATGCAGGTCAGTGAAGCGGAAGAAAACCCCTGCAAGGTCTATAAAAGTTGAAGTTATTTTAACTAGAACGCCATGTTTTTAGATGCACAAGACGCTGCAAAAGAAGCAAGATGTGAGCGCAGTGGTAAAACACATATGTCTAGCGCATGTTTACATTGGAAAACAATGGAAAAGTAGCGCAGTGAAATGGAAAAGCACGTTCTGTGTAAACTGACCAGAGGCGGACAGTAGTGAAGTATTTTTACTCTGCTGAAGTACATTTTTCAAGTGTCTGTAATTTATCAGAGTGTTTTTCTTTGGAAAACGTTTACTTCACAACATATCCAAAGCATAATATTGTACTTTTTATTGCACTACGTTTCATATTGAGTATCATATAATACTTAATTAGATTGAAAATGCAGTACTTTCTTTCTTTTACTCAAGTAAAATTAATTACATTAAACATTTTTAATGTAATTAAGTATTAAAGGTAAAAAAAAACACTTTTATTTATGAAATGTAGTACAGTGAAAAGTACGACATTATGCTTTGGAATGTAGTGAAGTAAAAGTTTTTCAAAGAAAAACACTGATAAAGTACATATACTTGAAAAATGTACTTGAGTAGAAAATAAAAATACTTCACTACTGTCCACCCCTGGAACTGGCCCTACGTGAACCTCAAAAAAAGCATGCCATGACCCCTTTAAACTCCCAGAGTCTCATTCAGGAGTTCAGCAGAAAGGAAAAGTTGGCAATCTGTTATATACCGCATAAAACCAACCCACACCAATGTGACAAGAGGCAAGATGTCTACGAGGAATGTAGGAATTCAACATGTGTCAATGACTAGACTACAGAGCTCTTTTAATATTCAATCTAAAGTATGTCATACTTTTAACTACACCGGATCAGTTCTTTGTGCATTGCACTAGTTCCCACTGGCATTTCATACTTGTTTGCAGGAGTGTACTCTCTTCAAATGAAACTGAAACCAAGCACCCAAGTATCATTGTAATCCCTTAGATTTACAAGCTTGCACATTGCTGAAGCCTCTTTTTTAGGGTAGCGCCACAGCAATCGTCAGTACCTTCAGTATAACTCTGCGGCGCACGACGCGAGTGGTGACGTTTTCCTCTTCATCAGACACACCTTCATTCTCACCCAGCTCGCGGTCCAGTTGAGTGTGAATGTAGGCCAGCACCGATCGCACAGAGTTGCTGGCGATATTCAAGACGTTCTGGCAGCTGATGACCATGAAGGCCAACAGCACGAAGCTGAAAAGCAGCTCAGTCACCAGTGCCCACATGGTGTGGCGGTCGCTCTCTCAAAGGGTCACAGAAACACGCTCCAACAGCGAGGTGAGCTCCAGAGACACGGGGAAGGATGTTATATTCCCCTAGATTCAGTCTTCCACTCTTTCCACGGCTTTCATTTGAAGAAAGCAGGCAGCTCTTAATCCGAGACCATTCCTTCCCCGGTCATTTCCTCATTCAGTCAGCTGTGTTGGGAATGTGGTTGGCTTTAGCTTCCTTTTTTGACTACAGTCTCTCTCTCTCTTTCTCTCAACCTCCCAAAAGCATGTCCCTTCTGTCCAGTGTCCGATTGCACATGTGATCTGTATGCTTTAAATACCCACAATGTGAGGACAACTTTCTTGTTGTGGCTCTTAGTTTGTGAGCGAACGAACAGCTGCTAACATTTTAACAACAGCATTTTCACACCAGATGCCTCCTTTGGTTTACATGTAGTATTAAACTAAGCAAAAGCTCGCAGACAATACAAACTTTTGTCAGATTATTTTTCAAATTTCATTTTAATTATTAAAATAAAAATGGCTGTCCCTCAGATTTACTGTTCAAAAGTTTGGGATCTGTAAGATTTTTTAATTCTGCTCACCAAGGCTGTGTTTATTTGATCAAAAACACAGTAAAAACAGTAATATTGTGAAATATTTTTACACTTTAAAATAACTGTTTTCTATTGTAATATATTTTAAAATGTAATCAGTTTCCACTCTTTTTCAGTGATCATTTTCCAGGACATTTTCAATTTTACTACCGTGGGAATAAAAGGCAAGGATCACGCCCTAAAGTAATATTTTAATCTCTCCATTAATCTTACAAGACGTACAGTTTATGGCCATGACTTAACTATAAAATCAGCTTTTAATATGAGCTCTTAATTATACAGAAGTCTCTTCTGCTCACCAAAGCTGCATTTATTTGATCAAAAATACATTAAAAATAGTAATATTGTGAAATATTATTACACTTCAAAATAGCTGTTATATATTGTAATATATTGTAAAATGTAATTTATTCCTGCGATCAAAGCTGAATTTTCAGTCTTCAGTGTCACATGATCCTTCAGAAATCATTCTAATATGATGATTTGCTGCTCAGGAAATATTTCTGATTATTAGTAATGTTGAAAACAGTTCAAAAGAACAGCATTTGAAATAGAAATCTTTTGTAACAATATAAAAAAAAAAGTCTTAACTGGCACTTTTGATCGACTTCATGTGTCCTTGCAGAATATGAATTTCTTTTAAAACCAAATCTTGTAAGTCTTTATTTCGGTAGTCCACTTTAAACATTCTACTTACTATAACTTTGCAACTACATGTCAACTAACTCTCACTCTTATGACTGGTCGTTGACATGTAGTTGCAAAGTTAATTATAATTAGTAGTATGTCTAAAGTGGACTATCGAAATAAAAACTTACTGACTCCAAACTTTTGAACAGTAGTGTACATTGTAAGCGCATTTCTGACAATGCATTTTTTATTTTGTGTGGTAATCAGCAGCATACAGTTCATATAACTTGACTTTAAATTATTCCATATAAACCTTTTTCCTCCCCTCACAAAAGTTTTTCTTTTTTCATGCAAATGATAAACAAGTCCTGTTAAACTTTCTTAAACACTAGTAACAGCATTACATTGACCTTACTGTCCATGCCTTCCAAATCCATATATAATATTCCTCCCCCTACTCGCCACTGCAGCAGGACAGCAGGCCCTTTAGATGACAGAAGCAGACAAGATCTATATTTAGAAACCAATGGGTTGTGTGTCCATCTACGGGCTGGCTGTATATACAGTGTGTGTGTGTGTGTGTGTGTGCCACCACAAGCAAACAAGTGCAAATAATTGTGTATACTTGAGATTCCATCAGCCTTAGGGAAATAAATGCTTTTGTAAGCAAAAAACTTTACTGATATAACTGTTAAAGCTAATTATCCACGAATGCTTACTATAAGCGACTTTGGGCTTGTTTTTTAATAGAGTCACTTTTGATATGGTCTGTCACAGAGCGCATTTTGGCCTCCATAGCACAATACAGCCAGACTGACACTAATCACAGCTGTCCATGTCAAATCAAACATATTTTGGAAACTTCCCCGGCTCAAATTTCTGATTTTGTTCATATTTTTTCTGAAGAAAGACAAACATAAATATTGATGAAAGCCAAAATATAAAATGTCATGGATGTATGTTTACTGAGTAATCATCTATTTTGTAGAGGGGGGGGGGGGGGGGGGGGGGGTCAAATGACTACTTGTGTTTTTTGCCCCAAGTTTGCATGCCTTGTGCTGATAAAAAAAAAAAAAAACGAGATATATTTCTAGTTTCAATATTATTTGTTGTTCAGATATTCCTTTTTAAAAGAAAGAAAGTATCAGCTGCATGCAAAGAGACCCACACTTGGTTTTTGGCCACTGAAAGTGTGCACAATTGACCAATTTACTCATGCAGCCACATTAAGATCTCCATATCTCTGGGATTGAACCATCGAGGGCATTTAAAATGAAGATACCAAAAGAAAAGTTTGTTAAAAATCAGAATCTAAAAGGATATTAAGATATCTTTAATACTTCTTGAGTTACAGGCATGAAAACTTGGGGCAAAAAACACAAGAAGTGTTTTTTTCCAACTTTTGAACTGTCCCTGTTGGCATATAATGCAACAAAGATTGATAAAGTCAACAGATTTTACTAATAGACCTACCAATCTCTGTGTAAAAATAAAATAAAGACGCTGTCATTTTTACCCCCCTGTAATTTGACTCCAAATCTCAGGTGAAAAATGTCATTTTGACCCCCTCTACAAAACAGTGGATTACTCAGTAAATATACATCTGTGACATTTAATATTTTGGCTTTCTTCTTTATTTATGTATTTCTTTCACCAGAAAAACAATGAATTAAAATCAAAATTTTCTACCTAAATTTTCAACCAGACCTCTGGTTGAGTTGACACGTAATGACCCAGCTGCCAAATATCCCCACAACTGCTTGCGTTCTAGTTTGTTTTACCATTTTCTCCCACACATTATTTCCCCCAGTTCCTCCCCTAGTCCAATGATGCATAAATGCTCACTGTTAATCCAATTCAGTCACATTAAACCGACTGATATAGAGCACATAGTTGGAATCTAAATCCAGAGTATATCAACTACATACAATGAAAGTAATTCCACTACAGTACGCTCCTGATGCAATATTTTAGTTCAATTAAACCAAACCAAGACCTTTGTCAAAAACTACAAAAGTGTGAAACAACATGATTCAAAGCAATCCAAATATTGGTTAGCATAGCAGGCAATGTTACTAAAGCTCACTTTTAGGTTTGAAAATGCTTTTAAGAAGAATTTTGCGGTAAAAGCAGAGATGTTCTTTTTATGGGAAGATACCAACATTTGCATCTCTACGATTGCGGAAAGCATGACAGATCAAGTGAGCCTTGATAACCAATCACATTATAGCCTTGACGAGTTGTCTTTTTGTGGATACCACAGAAATGAATGAGAACTGCTGTAAACCAAATCCTACCAGAGACAATTCTTATTAAACACCATTTAAACTCCAAAGACAGATCAATCCAAAATGCATTTAATGGCAAACATGCTGCATGCCCTTTTTTATTCTCTTAAATCCTTTTAAGAGAATGGTTGGTTTGGTCCCCCAATGTTTACAGCCTTGCAATGAAGTCAACCATTGTCAGGTCAAAGCAAAAACAGACAGCAGGTGCTTGATATGTGACAACACAAAATAAATAACATTTTTAGATCAAAAGTTCTCTTACCTGTCCCCTTAGACGCATGTCCTCCCAACCCCGAATGTTAGCTGTTCTGTGCGGAAAGCCTAGTCCCTTCTCAAAAGGCTGAGTCCCCTGATAATGCCCGTGGATGATCTCAGAATGCCCCATGTCCCGCACCGGCTCAATCAGGGCTTCCTGGGCCAGGCAAGACGGCTTAGAATCACAGTCCACTGCGGCTCGCACAGATGACATCATAGACTCTATTGCCTGTCTAGGAAGGGAGCATTGTAGAGACCCCACTCTGTTCTGAGTTGGTTCTGGGGCCGAGTGCCAACCGGGAGCCCCCTGATCCTGCAGGTAAGACAGGAAGGACCCACCACATAACCTGAAAAATGAGACAGAACATTAGAAGAGGTAATGACAATGCAGTCAGCAGTAATCACTATGAGTAGAAGTAGCCTTATTACAGACAGTTCTAGGGGCCTGTCCCAATACCCACACTTTGCATATTTGCACTTGGCAACTTACATGACATATTTCTTATATTTGGCTAAATTTTTCAAGTGGGCATGAATAACTTTTGATTACCCGATGGGACACACTTAAAACGTAGTGCTGCAAGTTTTTGCAGATGTTTATTTACACATTTTGATTCTCAGTACGTTTTAAACACATAAGTCCTTATGTAACAGATGAGGCAATTTGTAGTGCTTCTAATTCTAATATTCTAAAAAAAAACAAAAAAAAAAAACATCTGCAATTGTTTTACAAAATACAACTCATTTCTGCACCAACACAACATGCAACACTTGTTTGGCTTATTATTATTATTATGATTATTACAAACCCGATTCCAAAAAAGTTGGGACACTGTACAAATTGTAAATAAAAACAGAATGCAATGATGTGGAAGTTTCAAATTTCAATATTTTATTCAGAATACAACATAGATGACATATCAAATGTTTAAACTGAGAAAATGTATCATTTTAAGGGAAAAATAAGTTGATTTTAAATTTCATGGCATCAACACATCTCAAAAAAGTTGGGACAAGGCCATGTTTACCACTGTGTGGCATCCCCTCTTCTTTTTATAACAGTCTGCAAACGTCTGGGGACTGAGGAGACAAGTTGCTCAAGTTTAGGAATAGGAATGTTGTCCCATTCTTGTCTAATACAGGCTTCTAGTTGCTCAACTGTCTTAGGTCTTCTTTGTCGCATCTTCCTCTTTATGATG
Source organism: Coreius guichenoti (assembly GCA_039654105.1). Classification (NCBI taxonomy): domain Eukaryota; kingdom Metazoa; phylum Chordata; class Actinopteri; order Cypriniformes; family Gobionidae; genus Coreius; species Coreius guichenoti. The sequence goes on along the minus strand of CM077169.1, from coordinate 50,270,629 downwards.
CACCAAATGTTTTCTATGGGTGAAAGATCTGGACTGCAGGGTGGCCATTTCAGTACCCGGATCCTTCTTCTACGCAGCCATGATGTTGTAACTGATGCAGTATGTGGTCTGGCATTGTCATGTTGGAAAATGCAAGGTCTTCCCTGAAAGAGACGACGTCTGGATGGGAGCATATGTTGTTCTAGAACTTGGATATACCTTTCAGCATTGATGGTGCCTTTCCAGATGTGTAAGCTGCCCATGCCACACGCACTCATGCAACCCCATACCATCAGAGATGCAGGCTTCTGAACTGAGCGCTGATGACAACTTGGGTTGTCCTTGTCCTCTTTAGTCCGGATGACATGGCGTCCCAGTTTTCCAAAAAGAACTTCAAATTTTAATTCGTCTGACCAGAGAACAGTTTTCCACTTTGCCACAGTCCATTTTAAATGAGCCTTGGCCCAGAGAAAACGCCTGCGCTTCTGGATCATGTTTAGATATGGCTTCTTTTTTGACCTATAGAGTTTTAGCCGGCAACGGCGAATGGCACGGTGGATTGTGTTCACCGACAATGTTTTCTGGAAGTATTCCTGAGCCCATGTTGTGATTTCCATTACAGTAGCATTCCTGTATGTGATGCAGTGCCGTCTAAGGGCCCGAAGATCACGGGCATCCAGTATGGTTTTCCGGCCTTGACCCTTACACACAGAGATTGTTCCAGATTCTCTGAATCTTTGGATGATATTATGCACTGTAGATGATGATAACTTCAAACTCTTTGCAATTTTTCTCTGAGAAACTCCTTTCTGATATTGCTCCACTATTTTTTGCCGCAGCATTGGGGGAATTGGTGATCCTCTGCCCATCTTGACTTCTGAGAGACACTGCCACTCTGAGAGGCTCTTTTTATACCCAATCATGTTGCCAATTGACCTAATAAGTTGCAAATTGGTCCTCCAGGTGTTCCTTATATGTACATTTAACTTTTCCGGCCTCTTATTGCTACCTGTCCCAACTTTTTTGGAATGTGTAGCTCTCATGAAATCCAAAATGAGCCAATATTTGGCATGACATTTCAAAATGTCTCACTTTCAACATTTGATATGTTATCTATATTCTATTGTGAATAAAATATAAGTTTATGAGATTTGTAAATTATTGCATTCCTTTTTTATTCACAATTTGTACAGTGTCCCAACTTTTTTGGAATCGGGTTTGTATTTGTTTTCTTCTCTCTTTTTTTTTTTTATTTTGTGTGTTTTGAGTATTTGAATGTATACAGTGGGGAGAACAAGTATTTGATACACTGCCGATTTGCCCACTTACAAAGCATGTAGAAGTCTGTCATTTTTATCATAGGTACTCTTCAACTGTGAGAGACGGAATCTAAAACAAAAATCCAGAAAATCACATTGTATGATTTTTAAGTAATTAATTTGCATTTTATTGCATGACATAAGTATTTGATACATCAGAAAAGCAGAACTTAATATTTGGTACAGAAATCTTTGTTTGCAATTACAGAGATCATACGTTTCCTGTAGTTCTTGACCAGTTTTGCGCACACTGCAGCAGGGATTTTGGCCCACTCCTCCATACAGACCTTCTCCAGATCCTTCAGGTTTCGGGGCTGTCGCTGGGCAATATGGACTTTCAGCTCCCTCCAAATATTTTCTATTGGGTTCAGGTCTGGAGACTGGCTAGGCCACTCCAGGACCTTGAGATGCTTCTTACGGAGCCACTCCTTAGTTGCCCTGGCTGTGTGTTTCGGGTCGTTGTCATGCTGGAAGACCCAGCCACGACCCATCTTCAATGCTCTTACTGAGGGAAGGAGGTTGTTGGCCAAGATCTCGCGATACATGGCCCCATCCATCCTCCCCTCAATACGGTGCAGTCGTCCTATCCCCTTTGCAGAAAAACATCCCCAAAGAATGATGTTTCCACCTCCATGCTTCACGGTTGGGATGGTGTTCTTGGGGTTGTACTCATCCTTCTTCTTCCTCCAAACACGGCGAGTGAAATTTAGACCAAAAAGCTCTATTTTTGTCTCATCAGACCACATGACCTTCTCCCATTCCTCCTCTGGATCATCCAGATGGTCATTGGCAAACTTCAGACGGGCCTGGACATGTGCTGGCTTGAGCAGGGGGACCTTGCGTGCGCTGCAGGATTTTAATCCATGACGGCGTAGTGTGTTACTAATGGTTTTCTTTGAGACTGTGGTCCCAGCTCTCTTCAGGTCATTGACCAGGTCCTGCCGTGTAGTTCTGGGCTGATCCCTCACCTTCCTCATGATCGTTGATGCCCCACGAGGTGAGATCTTGCATGGTGCCCCAGACCGAGGGAGATTGACCGTCATCTTGAACTTCTTCCATTTTCTAATAATTGTGCCAACAGTTGTTGCCTTCTCACCAAGCTGCTTGCCTATTGTCCTGTAGCCCATCCCAGCCTTGTGCAGGTCTACAATTTTATCCCTGATGTCCTTACACAGCTCTCTGGTCTTGGCCATTGTGGAGAGGTTGGAGTCTGTTTGATTGAGTGTGTGGACAGGTGTCTTTTATACAGGTAACGAGTTCAAACATGTGCAGTTAATACAGGTAATGAGTGGAGAACAGGAGGGCTTCTTAAAGAAAAACTAACAGGTCTGTGAGAGCCGGAATTCTTACTGGTTGGTAGGTGATCAAATACTTGTCATGCAGTAAAATGCAAATTAATTATTTAAAAATCATACAATGTGATTTTCTGGATTTTTGTTTTAGATTCCATCACTCACAGTTGAAGTGTACAGACCTCTACATGCTTTTTAAGTAGGAAAACCTGCAAAATCGGCAGTGTATCAAATACTTGTTCTCCCCACTGTATGTGTTAAGTGTTATATGTGAAGCACCATGAGAGCCTAAACTAATTGCTCCAAGGGGATAAATAAAGCTCTAAACTAAACACTTTACATTTAATGACCAAATGATTTGTAATGTCTAATTAATTCAACCTTGAATGGAAGGTTTTTCTCGATATTGCACAATTTTGGGGCACACGAGTTCCTGAACATGATGAATGTTAGGATACTCTTAGCCCTAAATGCTACTCCGAAGTAGTATTAGAGATTCTGGGCCAGATTTACTAAACAGGCCAAATTAACGCGAGAGCGCAATCCCATAAAAGCGCCGAAGGGAGTGGAAAGTTCTGCGCATGATCTACTGACGACACGCAAATGAAAGAACACAAACTCAGCCGGATCATTTCCATAATGACCAACACAATCTACCAAGAGCCGCGCGAATTATCTGCACGAATTATTAGCTTTTTTGGGCAGTAAATCCTGACGGTAGTTTTTTAACGCCAAAAGAGTAAGTAAGTAAGTAAACCTGGCCATTATTGTGCATTATAGGAACTGAACTTTAGCATTTATCAGACCTGGGACAGTCTTGCGCACTTACTTCCTGTCACATGTTCTCAAGTGGCCAAAATTAGCAAGTTCATGTGTGTTGAAGCTAAACTCAGTGACCCTCTAAAAGCAGGATTAGACACCTTGTCAAGTTGAGGTGGGATGTACTGATGGGATCGCCCTTTTTCTTTACATAGCCAAAAGCCTTAGTTTACTTTACAAAACCACACTTGAAAGCTTGAACCATAGACAAACACAATGAATGCCACTTGCATTTTCAGAAGAACTATAATTTGCTACTAACTATTGCTAGTCAGAGGCAATTGGTATGGACCTCAGTCAGGATAGACTCTAAACTGAATCTTACATGGATAAAAATCTTTAAATGGCATGCACTATATAAAGGTCTTAGATAAAATGTGATTTTGAACTTTCAGAACTGTTTTATGGAGTCTTCTGAAAGTCTTTTGGAAACAACTTTCGTGAGCTGAACAATCCATTTATTAAACTGCTCTTCTATCCTTCACAGCCTGGTTTCCATTCCTGTCAAAAATTAAATACACCGCTACCCTGACTAAAGTCTATATTTAATTTAAGATGAGGGGCTGTTCTCATTCTAGAGGCTGAATCTTTTTATAGTAGAAGATCATTAGCCATTAATATTTTCGGTCCATCAGAATAGAAAGACTAAATTCTGTGGCACTAATAAAAGACTGATCCATTTGAGGATCTCAAAAAGCCAGACACAGCAACAATGGGTCAATGAATTACATCAGTCTGGGACAAAACCATTGTGGCGTGGAGGGAATTTGAGAAAGTGCATTATTTTTGCAATTCCGTAGCCCATGAATGACACATTTAAACTTACATTTAGTCAAATTTAAGTATAGCCTCAAATACATTTTCAAGCTCTTCAAAATTAAGAGTTGAAAATTATTACCTGAATATACTTCCTGAAAAATATGCTGGTCCACAAAGTAATTCAGAACCTAACAGGCAACTTACCTGTCTTCACCATGATCTGCCCGTCTTCTTAGCCCAGGTGACTCACTCATTCGAGCATAAATTCGCTGTTGCCCTGAAATGAGAGATATGCTATCTTCTAAGTTTGTGCCGTCACCTCCTCCTTCTCCCAATCCTCCGTTGGAACCGTCTTTAATGTCGTTGACTTCTTGACCAACGGCCCCTTCTGACCTCTCCAACCCCTGACCTCTGTCCAGAGCATTGATGTTGACCCCTTCACTCAGACACAGCATCCCAGCGGCACTGTAATCTGAATCCGCCCCGATGGACTGATCCTCAAGTAGCTCGATGGAACCACTTAACCCTCCCTGAGCATCAAGTCCCTCTGGTCCATTTCCACCGGGAGTCCCGCTCCTCGAGTGGCCCAGGCTCCTGTTCAGTAGCGCCTCGGAGTCATCAGCATTGCTGCACTCCAGTGAGGAGTCCTCAACGGCCACAATGGAAGGACTATTGCCTGAGGGCCAAACCTGTACCTCAGACATCTCCATGAGTGTGTCCTCTTCAGTGGTGGCGATGGGCGCGCACTCCATGCTTGATACTTCTTGCCAGTAGGGCTCATTGCCCAGTGGCGAAGGTAGACTGTACTGCATGGAGGCCGGTGAGACTAGTTCCTCCTGTACCACCAGCCCGTAACCTGGAGTGACACAGAGAGAGGCACACTGATACAGGCCCCCCACTGCGCCCCCCCAATCAGCCCCACAGGCTTTGAACCCAGGAGGGATGTGCTCCAGATCAGGGGGTTAAGGAAGGGAGATTAGAGAGCAAGCCCACTGACTTGGTGGAAAGCAAACGGGGGAATCGAGTAAAGTTTTTAGAGAGGTTGTTGCAAGACGGCTAAAGCTGCTGTAAGCCATTTCTCATCCCAAGTACCTGACAGATATCACTGAAATGGCTGTCCAGAAATTGTCTCTGGGCACTTGAAAACTCTGCTCGTCAAAAAGTTTGGGTTGGCAAACACTGGATTTGCTGCTAACAGTGTTGAGAGTGCAATAGCAATGTTGAAAACTACATTTCAGTTCAGCTCAGCCAATTATAGAATACAAAATAGTATTGTATCACTGCAAGTCTGGAGGAAGTAAGCAAGATGGCTAACATCGCTTACAGCAGCTTTGGGCCAGCAGCAAGAGCACAGGCAATTGTGGTAGCACCAAGTATGCAGTTGTAAAAGACTGTCGCTGCCCCACTTTTTTTTGTCACAAAAGATAACGGGGGTTAAAGAGAACCTTTTGACTGTCACCAACCAGGAAGTAAAAGACACCCCTACAGAACTGTGGAGTTGGGGCAGAGCACCCTATATACACACACACATGCTTAGTCTTCCATGCTCTCATTCTCAGAGTCATGACATTTTGGCCTCTATCAGATAACATGCATGCAAGCAACCAGCAAAGATCATCTTCAATAACCATTGTTCTCACGTAGAAGGATAAGGTCTTGTAAACACACACAAATGTCAACAGTACTCAAAATTTTTTGTTATGCAACAACTTATGTAACTTTGATACAAGTCAAATGATAAAATACAGCTATATAAAATGTAAAAACATGTGCTCTCAAACTCATCTAATAGATTCTACCAAACAAACTCTAAATGACATAGAGCCCAGTCTTAAAGGGGAAGTGTGTATTTTTTGTAGCATTATTCTGTTGCATTGTGGCTCAACCAATGGTGGAGGGTTAGGGTGGAGCCATCTACTTGCGTGACTAATGGCAGTTCGACCAATGGAAACAGGCCTTTTTTGTTATTTCATTTGGTGACTCTAGTGGTGCAGAAATTACACACTTCTCCTTTAAATTATAACAGACAAACAACCAACAGTAGCTAGTTATATAGATATGAATATTGTGGTTTAAATGCAAAAAATAATTCAGAATAATTGAAAAAAAAAACATTGATAATTGACAATACGTGTTTTCACAAATACCAATAATATTTTATAAGCCAACAATATGTAAGGTCATGTAAGCACCTTAGTACTTGTTGTCTGTATTTTATAAGGAGCATATTTTTGGTAGCTTTTAGTGTTTTGTTACACACTCGTTGACAGAAATGCCAATAAACTCAAGTGTCACTACAATATAAAGAGACTGATGTGTATTGTCAGAGAGAGAGAGAGAATTATGTGTATTGTCCAAAAAACATTCTTACTCTGACATAAACAATGGACCTTATTGACTAGTCTGTTTCCTCTCCCCAGTTTACGACCCCCGTACAGATAAGACATCTCATAAAGAGCACACTACACACACCAGAGAGATATATTAACCACATGGCCCTGGAATGGGACTTCAGAGGGTGGAAACACTCAATCATGTGACCTCAGGCCCGTGTAGTTTCTTTGAAAAATCTGTAACACTTTACAATAAGGTTCCATTTGTTGACATTAGTTCACTACATTAGTTAACATGGACTGTGAAAACAATTTCTAAAAGCATTTATGAATCTTAGTTAATGTTCATTTCAACATTTACTAATACATTATTAAAATCAAATGTTGTATCTGTTATTGTTATTCAATGGACCTGAGCAGACATGACTTAACAATTAATAGTTGTTAAGTTAAAAACTAATGCGACCGTATTGTAAAGTGTTACAGAAAAATCAAATACTGTTACATACACCAAATAATCTCTATTTAAATAATACAGTAAATAAAAGAAATAAATCATAATGTATAGTGATCAATTTGGGAAACACATTTTGTATGATGTGCACCTAAAGTATCATGTTCATATGCATATCATTCCATGTATTTGTTTAGTTTATGTGTTAATGAATGGAAAAAATACTCTAAAATACTATGAAAAATTGATGAATTTTATATTTTATATGTATTTTATATTCATAAAAGAAAATCAAACTAAAAGGAAGATTGGAAAGCAAAGTTAGAAGAAAAAGGAATAAATATAATGCAGGTAATAGAATAGAATAGAATAGAATAGAATAGAATAGAATAGAATAGAATGTTCTGCATGGTATCAGTACAAAATGAAAAGTTATTCAGAACAAAAGAGATTGAATAAGATTGAAATTGGTAAAAATTATTTAAACATACCTTACAAATTCATCTTACGCAGTTGATTAAAGCACTTAAAATGAAATGTCAATATCAATATGACTATTTAGATCTCCCTAAGAATCTTAATGAGCTAATATAGATCTCCTTTAAACAGTGTACACAGTTTTCAGAATCATCCTGCTATATAATACATTTTTTTCTCCATACAGTTTTACTGCAGTAATTATAACTATAGTAACTTTTGGCAGGAACCATGGTTTCAATGGTAAATTTGTGTATATACATCATACATCACATGTATTCATTATGTGTTAATGAATGTAATGTACCTTACTTTCAAAGTTGAATTTTAGAATATTCATAAAAGAAAATCAAACTAAAAGGAAGATTGGAACACAAAATTAGGAGAAAATGAATAAATATAATGCAGGTAATAATAGAATAGAATAGAATTGAATAGAATAGAATGTTCTGCAAGGTATGAGTACAAAATGAAGTTATTCTGTTCTATTCTATTCTATTCTATTCTATTCTATTCTATGCTTGAATATTCTAAAATTCAAAATGTTTTCATTTAATCTATTTAAAGAGACTTAGAAAGTACATTCCATTCATTAACATATAAACTAAATGAATACATGGAAGATAGAATAGAATAGAATAGAATAGAATAGAATAGAATAGAATAGAATAGAATAGAATAGAATAGAATGTTCTGCATGGTATCGTTACAAAAAGAAAAGTTATTCATAACAAAAGTGATTTAATAAAATGGTAACTAGCACACTGTCTTTACTAGTGCAAAGTGGTCAAAATTATATAAACATATCTTACAAATGTATTTATTCATCTTACGCAGTTGAATAAAGCACTTAAAATTTCAATATCAATATGACTATTTAGATCTCCCTAAGAATCTTAATGAGCTAATATGGATCTCCTTGAATCTTCCTGCTATTTAATTTCTTTTGTTTTCTTCTTCCCCCCCCCCCCCCCCCATAGTTTTACTGCCGTAATTATAACTATAGTAACTTTTGACAGGAACCATGCTTTCAATGGTAAATTTGTGTATGGGGTATCAGACACACAATATAATTTGTAGCAAAATGACAAAGTGAGCATGAGCCCTAAAAAAATGTAGTATGTATGCTATGTACAGGCCAGCATCCATTTGAGTACATATATTTCAGTACTACATCAGCTCTTGTGCATTTTGTGTGTATTGGAGGCCTTTTATGACAGACACAGAGTGGGAAACAGACATAGACACACAAAATACACTCACAAAACCAAAGAAATAACACACAAGTCACAAGCTCATGAAGATAAAAAAGAAAATTTGTCTTATAGAAAATAAAAACAGGCCAATCCATAACATGTTATGTATAAACAGAAACATAACATCCACTAAAACACAGAAAACGTGTAATTGTGAACAAATAGAGAAAAATACTTTTTGGGGAGAGGAAAGGAATTCACATAAGTACTTAAAAAAAAGTGAGTTTAACAGGGTCCTTGAATTCACAGGTAACAGACAGACATGAGGAAAATGACAACATTGAGTATAAATAAAAGATTGTACAGTGACCAAAACAGTTAAAAAACATATTTCTGAGCTCAACGACTATCAAAGAGCACAATCAGCACTAGCAAGGCCTTCATGCAGCCGTAACAGGCCATGCAAGTTCTGTTGTCAGACATCATGCAGAAAAGTGATATTTTATTTGAAGGGAATCAGACATGGACGATAACAGCATATGCCATAAAGACAGTTTAGTGATAACAGAATATGAATACTCGCTAACTTTACCTAAAGAGTGCCTTTATTTTGCTTCACTTATCTTTATGGTAATGCATATGCATGTGAATGTGTCATTGTGTCTTGTTCCAGAGCCCTTCAAGCTAGAGTTTTCTCAAAACCTCCATGGAGAAGCATTCATGCTTTATGCCCTCCTTTTATGCATGCAGACAGGGTCCAAAATTAACCCTCGCTAGAGCCAAATGTGAGTAAAACTGGATTTGGTGAGTCAATAAAACAATTTATTGACCAGTAGGTTGATAAAACTAATGGTTTAAATCTAATATGCTAAACAAAACTAGTGCTGTGCTGTATTTAATTTTTTCTTCATGTGGCAAAGCAAATACCACAGCAAAAAAATCATAAAATTCATCCTTTTGCAGGCTTTACTCATATTTGGTGCTGCAAGAGATGCAATAACTTTTTGTCACCAATATTTAAAATCAGCTAAATAGTTTAATTGAGATGAGGTAAAAAAAACAACAAAATTTTTACCCGCCATTGGCAGATGCGGCAAAAAGTTATTTTTGGACCCTGCATGCAGAGATCATGGAATGAGGAACATCCAAGAAAGTGCCACAAGAGCATGTAAACAGGCCTCATAGCAGAAAGACGAGAGAGGGTTGTTTGGGTGGAGGGAGACAGAGCGAGAGATAGACAGAGAGAGACAGAAAGAAAAGGAGACAGGTGAGTCAGAAACACCTCCCTCCTGTAGGGGGCGCTAAGCATAAAACTGGTGATGGAGGGGGTTGATCACAGAACAGAGCAATAACTTTCCTTTTTTTTGAGGGGGGGAGGTGGCTTGGGAGGGATAGGGGGAAGAAAACACACAACTGGGCTGAGGACAGAGAGATAAATGAGGGCCAGAGGTCAACATGATGTCTGTATGAGGTCAAGGGTCAGAGAGGAGGTGCAGAAGAGGAGGAGGAGAAGGAGAGGAAGAAGGCTGGGCTGCATGTGACATATCAAGAAAAACACAAAGCATGGGGTAAAGGGAACAGGTTTAATGCTCTGCCTGAATAAACAGAGTACTCTTGCCAGTTTGCCCACTACTCCAAGACGTCACAGAAATGAAGCATAGCTGTATCTTTTAGAAATTTACTAGGGTTTTGTGAACTAATCTTGTCATTCATAGAAGACTATACTGACTATAGCCACAACAAAGTTAGGGATCATTAACATGGTAGAAACTATGGAGATCACTATAGGGACAAACTTTCTGTGTATTCCCCTATTCCACTGATGCTTGTGTCTAGGAGTCACTCTATTCCCCGACATAACAGTGCAACACAATGTTCCTCTTCATTTTAGGCCCTGTTTACACCTGGTATTAAGATGCATTTTGGTCGATCGGATCACAAGTAGACGAGGGAGACACATTCCCGTTTACACCTGGGGTTTTTTGTCCACTTTCAACCACTTCTGTCCTGATTTCTTCAAGGGGAGGGTCTATAGGTGGGTAAATATGTTTTTTCAGATCTAATGGTCAAAATAAGATTTTGCAATTTACATATGAACATAGAGAAAACAGAAAAAAAAAAAGTAGAGCAGTAGCTTTCGTTTCTGCTCTGCAAGCCGCAAGACCAGCCGAACGCTGAGTGTGTGTTAGAAATCATGGTGAGAGAACATTGTGCTTGGTACGTTTTTCGTCTTCAAACCAAACTTGGGTCTCCAGCCAAAGTTTAAATCCTGTCTGGCTAGCGCGATTCCCATAATGTTTTCACATTAGGTCAGTAGGCGGAGAGTAGGCAGTCTTTTGCTGCTTTTCGAACACATTTGACCACATGAGCGTTTACACTAGAAAAGCAATCCGTTCTGATGCGTTTTTGACTACCTCTGGAAGTGGTCGAAAGTGGACAAGCTAAAAACGGTTTAGACCCCATTTACACCTCTATTTAGTGTCATCCATTTGTGATCTGATTGACCAAAATGCTATCTTAATACAAGGAGTAAACAGGGCCTTAGATATACACTCGCAAACTTCCCTAAGCACTTCCGTTCCCCTGCTGCCCGCAAACTCTTGTGTATGATATATTACTTTGAGATTTAATTGTAAATAATGCCCGGTACACATTGCAAAATTTTGGGCTGTCCCAGACAAAAGATGTCCAAACGTGGCAATTTCTGTGGTTGTGGCTCCTAAACGGAGGTCGTACGTCGTACAGTGAGAAAGGTTCAAAGGCGGCCATTGTCACGGTCTTGCGACCAAAGATAGCCTGCAATAATTTTCTGACAGTGTCAGATATTTAGTATAATCACAGTGTGTTTTCTGCTATGACCTATATCTACTGACTAGCCAATAAAAATGCAACATGAAATGGCGTATTGATCAACGCAACATGACGCTAAAACTTAAAACTACTTAAGCTCCATTTACAAGATTGGCATGCCAAGTTGGTCTCTTTTCCCTAGCCACGACCGCATCCATATTCTCCTCTTTCACTTCCTCCTCTTTTTTCAGCGCACATAAAAACCACAATTGCCAAATTGCGATTCATCTTGCTCTACTTGTTTACCACAAGCGCATGCTGATGACGTTTATTCTTCTATAATAACTTGCGTTGTTGCCTATGAATAGGTGTCATCATCGTACAGTCTACATACATGTCGTACCCAAGTTTAGATCCATGTCATACAGTGTGATTTGTAATGATCTTATAGGATTGCCGAAATCACACAGTCTGTAGTAGGCATAATACTTGTAGTTACTTGTAGATACCATAAGTTTTGTTTTACAATTGTATTGTAATAATTTTTCATCCATTCTATCCATTCATTCTCCAAACCGCTTTATCCTCTGCAGTGTTTCAGGCCACAGGAGGGGGACACCCTAGAAAAATGGCCAATCTATCACAAGGCATCTCCAATTCACCTATGCCTCATTTGTTTTGGATTATAGGGGGAACTCGACCTTCTACCTGTGAGGAAACAGGGGACCAGGGTGGAAGGTCTTCTTGCTTGCTGCCCATGTTATCATTTTCAATTGTATAATTGTTCAAGTTTTCCTCAGCAGCTTAAGCATACCTATAGACCTAGAACGGTGCATAAAACAATCCATAAGGAAAAAATAGCGGATTCCAAGTGATCAAGGGTTTAGGGCATTGCATTTCAACCCATTGCATGGGTTCGGCCAGTAGTGGACACTTGTGCAATGTAGACAATGGTGTACATCTGAGCCCACAAGATGGAGGGAATTTAGTGAGGGAAGGGCATAATTTTTTTTTTATTGCAACACAGCCAGGGTCATCAGATTATTCAAAACCCTTTTCTTACTTGTCTCCAAAAGCCTGACTTACTGCTTTTGTCCTAGAGAAGCTGGGGACGCCGTTTTTTATAACCAGCCAAATTACTGGATATTTTTCGGCAATTTACTCCCAGTTCAGTTCTCCAGCTAATGGTTTGAAGTAAATGGTTGTGGCAACACAGAAAACACTGGCTAGCAGGGGAAAACCTTTGCAGCTCGAAACTGAAACTGCAAAGTCTTGCTATGAGTGGAAAGGAAAATTACAGACTGAAAAAGCCATTGCCCATTCAAGGAGATCTGTGCTCCAGGTAAATGGGATTCTCCACATGCCCACTTGGGCCTTTCTTGACAGCTCACCAGCATCCCAGGAGTAAGGAAGCCACAAAATCAGACAGTTTCCAGTCAAGCATGACTGAATTAGCTTCTAATGCATTTCTAATGCATCTTTTAAGGACCTGAACTCTGGACCTGTCTGAGACAGTGAAAGACAGTGGGTGTTGTTAAAGATCTGTTCCCCTGACTTCAGAGATGCACTGAGCCATGGAAAAGACCAGAGCTTTGTAGTCCTACAGGAGAGAAGGTGATGGCTTGATCTCCCCAGTCTATTAGACAGAGGAAGAGTCCATCCTGGATGCACCAGTGATCCCAGAGGGGATTTTTGACACAGCTTTGATGAGGATGATGCTGAAGAAGTGTGGGGAATAAAAGGGATGACGAGGCTCCACAGCAGCTCTCCCAGACAGCAGCAAAGTGCCCATATCCAACCACATCTGGTATGTGTGGATTCCACGTCTGGGCTGACACTATGTTGCTGTCTGGGCTGTCTTACAAGGAAGACACAATCTTTCCCTCCCACATCACCTTCCCAAATTGTTATGTAGGTGGCAAGTTGGCAACAGGCAACACGTATGCTTGTTGGGTCAGAGTGGGATCCTTCTGCACCATAGACCTGCTACTCTACCTACTCAAGGATCGAGGAAAAAGAAGAGGGTACCCTGCTGAAAAATTCAGCATTGCTGGTCACCAGCACAAGGTATGTTTTGCATGCTGGGACCAGCATAGGATGCTGGTTGCTGGTGCCCAGAATGGGAAGCGTGAGTGCTGGTGAACCAGCTACACCAGCTCAGTTTTGCTTGAGAACAGCTGGTAGACCAGCACTATATCAGCTCTAACCATAATAAACCAGCCTGGACCAAAATGGAATTCATGCTGGATTCTACAGCAGGGTAGCTTGATAGGTTCCCTCTGCAGGGAAATAAGCAAATAAGCAGTGCAGACATTTCCCATTCTCACAGTTCCATAAAGGTCTTACAGTTTTTACCACCAAATAGCATTGCATAACAAAAAAATCCACAAATTGGGAGAACATGCTAAGAGCTACTGCTCCCTTTGAGGTGGTGAGTCACTCAATAGTTGTCCCAGGCCAAATGCACAGTTCAGTGCACAAAATCACTTGCAGCTCCACCACTAGATGCCACCATGGTCCTGTGCATAAACAAATGGTGAGCATGCACAGAGTCTCAGTATGGGGTCAGGCCTCTCTCGCATATGCACAGGGTGTGGACATGCTCTCTGGAAGCAACCCTTTTTACAGGGAATAGAAACTGAGTGTGATCAGACAGATTTAGAACTGTTCATGTATTGGGCAAAGCCATATCTGGAGAAGTTAATCACCAAACGTCAACTTTTGCACTGGATAGCGGAAGTGGTTTCTCTAGTATATTTCAAAAGAAGTCTGATGGCCCAAACTGGTTTCTAAGCATATTTGATAAGATGAACATGGACACCCTTCACAAGGATGCCTGTGCAGTGGCGTGGTGTCCTCACCATACATACACCATTATGAAGGAAGTGAGAAAAAGGTGTTCTTTTTTAAATAATAACCCCATTATGTACAGGCAAGGGGGGCGACTAGACACAAGCATTGTGTTTGCCAGCAAAAGGGGCTGGCATAATGAAACAGGGTTTCTGAAGAATTCACAGAAGTGGCATATCTAATAATGAGACACCTCACTACAGTAAAGTTATCTCTATACTCTATTCATAATTATGTGTGAGTCAGTGTCTGATGCAATGAAGCCTATGCCCTTTTGCTGAACAGAATATTTTAAAGGCTGATGGCAGAGTCAAGAAGCTTTGCTTAAAACTGTTCCATTACTGTTACTACCCATCCATTTGTCTTAATATATCTTAACATACCCTTGAACAAGAATTAAAGGCCTTCTGAGATCTGATATCTCTTAAAGGGGCCATGACATGAGGAATAAACTTTTCCTTGATCTGTTGAAACTTCCTCCCTAATGAACAGTATAGACATACAGTATAGAGAGCAGGAATTTTTCTTCTTCTATGTAAACATGTTATTGATTGATGTTTTTGACCATTGCAACACATCTCATTGCTTGAGTGGTGCATTTTTAAGACACTGTTTTAAGGTAACAAAAAATGCATCTTGAGTTATTTCAGTCTTGCATCTGTATGCTTCACTGTATGCTTCACATAATTTGTGAAATGTAGCTTTCAGCAAATGCCTGGGCTAGTAATGGTTTAGTTATGTGGTTTTTGCAATATATTTAACCTACTTGCCATGGCATTAATACTTATTTCCTATGCAAAGATGTTTCCCAATCATGACAGTGGGAGTTTACACTGAAGTATTAAAGGAAAAGAAGCACAATAACAGCACATCTAATAAAATAGGACTGTTTATGTTATTTACATTATAGTGAACCTCTGGTAAAATAATACAATAAAAAATTATGTCATGACCATTTTAATGTCCCTGACATGAATGTATACTTTGCATTGGATTTTATCCTCTCAGCATCTGTAGATCTGACATCTGAGCCTAGGCTAATGATGGGTTTTAATCGTAAATAAGTGCATCTCTCCGTACTTGTAAAATGTGCGTTAAAAGGTACCACAAAACACAGGAAGCATGCTACTGAATGAACTGATACTGAATTGAATAGGTTACCTTTGTTAATGTTAAAAAGGAACCAAATCATCATATATCAGGTAGCCAATGCAGAGACTATAAAACTGGGGATAGATACACTTAAGCTGTATTTGACAGGATCTGTTTCATGCTGTAAAGTTGTCTAAATTGTTTTGTTTTGATAGAAGAACCTTTGATTACCAAAATAATTCCGATGGGTGGAACTTTTCCCCCATTTATGAATAGTTACAGAGACCGTACTCCAGGTGAAGACAACAATCTCTGAGCTAAAATGTGTTGGAAATATGCAATCCCAACAGGATAACTAATTGGATGTAAATAATGGAGATGCAACATTTGCCACCCAATGATCTATGAAAATATCACACAGTAACTGTCTGTAATAAAACTCGGGAAGGGTTTCTATGATGTCAGTGGTTTATATGATTGGTAACAATGTACATGTGATCCAAGACAACTGTTCAGCAGTGGCGGAACTAGACTTTTATACATGGGGTGGCCGGGGGGTGGCCAAGGCTACTTCAGGGGGTCCATAGACCGTGAAAGAATATCGTGTGTAATACTTATTTGTTTTCATTGTTTTGACCCATGTAACATTTGTATTCTAATAAATAAGCAACCAAAATTTTAGATACCAGTGAAACGTCACAATTCTTGATTCCAACTGATATTCCACAGCAAAAACTACAAGCCTAATAATATAAATTTAAAACATTGAATACAAGTAAACAGTCAGCAATAAAGTAAGAACAGTGCTAAGAATTAAGTGCTTGAAGTTTCAGGTCTAACAGTAATTCAGGTACAGAAATTTAATAATCAAACGTAAAATAACATTGCATAATCTTCACTGTATAAATTAAATATAGATTAATGCATGTTAAAACTAGCTACAAAAGTTATTCAGTCAAGATCAACTGACACGCATCCGATTTCATTTGTCAACTGCTTACATTTGGTTAAGACATAGCCGACTGTGTTAACTATGATACTCAATATTTTTGGCATACCTTTATGCATATTTGTCCGTTCAAGCGCAAGATGCGCTCTCTGTGCACATGACGCACCGCGTTCTCATGTTCAAGCCGGCAATGCAAAACAGTGAATCTAATCACCATACAGGCAAAAAAGTTCACTTCAAGAATGAAAAAAGTGGCGTCGATGTGTTTTGCTGTAAGAACTGCACAAACGGAAACATAAAGGGCAATCTATATTAGCCTATATCTTTCCATAAGCACAGACTTTACACAGAAAGAAAAATACTGAAAAATGCCTATACACACTCTTCCATCTTAGGGTGAAGTCATTATACATTAACAACGTTTTGAGACAAATTGTGTCGTTTAATGGAAAACAATGTGAATGGCGCGGCAGGATTTTGAACAACTCTGCGCTTATGCACGACCCCCTTTATTCTTAATCATCTGTTTGGCAACTAACGTTAATATTCTCTTAATATTCATGATACATGAACAATGTGCCGTGGCGCCGCACGTCAAAATAAACGCTTCTTTCAATAGGAGGTGAAATGGAAGTAGCAATCTAAATTTTGGGGTGGCACCCAGGGTCAAGCAAAAGTGGTCATGACGTGATTCTTTCACATCAGTCTAACATGCTACCTTTGTTGAACTGTTACATATGTACAAGATTTATGGGTAAATATGTTTTCATTAAGAATTTACAAAATAAGTAAATTTTTAGGATAACTGCAAGCCACAGATTCTGTCAGAGCTTAAGCTATATTTTCCCTGGTAATATACATTAAACTGTAAAAATGAACTGTAATTGTAAAAAATAAAATTAGAATGAATAGTGTGACAACCCCTAAATGTGTCCTATCCAATCACACACGCAAATCTCCTTAATCTCAAATATTTCCCCAATTTCAAAAGGAACAGAGGAGATCTTTGAGGAGTTTTAGAACATTTCCCTGCAGTAGTCAAAAAACATTTGGACAGGCTACAAAGATAGACAACATAGTATAGTTCTGGAGGGGTGTCATCAGTTCTGGTCCTGGTGACAGCAGAATTGGAAGAGGAAATGTTAGGTTCATGGCCAAAATATAGGGGGACAAGGTTTTGAAGATACAGGAGCAGATATCAGCTGGATGAGAGGAAAAGCCAGCTCTTGGAAAAAAAAGCATTATGTGGGACAAGTGAAGTGTAGAATGTCACAAGGGAATGTCTCTCTCTTACCATTTGTAATGGCAGGAGATAGATGATCTCTGTCATGATGCCTAGACATGGAAGCTTCTTGCTCCCAGCCCCCCTGCTGACCTGTTGGTGGTCCCTGTCCCTCCATCATGTTCACAATGTCCACTCGGTCAATACTCTTGAGGGCCACGTACAGGCTGTCCACTACAGTGGTGAGAGACACACAGATGGTGGAGAAATGGAGAAGGGGAAGACAGGGTAGTTGGACATAAAGGATGAGGACAGAGACACACCACTGACAAAACCAAAGGATTTCAAGACACTATTAGGAAAGACATCCAAAATGCATTAATTGATTTACTTTTGTTATTCAAAACTAGTAGATATTGTGCATAAATCTGTCTCAGTCACGTGACCTTTTCATTACAGCCACCATATTTATTACCATCATGAAGAAAGCAATGGCAGGGAATTCAAAAACATCCCAAAAGCTATTTTAAGACATAACGTCAACCTCAATTCAAAAGCACATATTTGCAGATACACTATATTGCCAAAAGTATTGGGACACCCCTCCAAATCATTGAATTCAGGTGTTCCAATCACTTTCATGATCACAGGTGTATAAAATCAAGCACTAGGCATGCAGACGCTTCTACAAACATTTGTGAAAGAATGGGTCGCTCTCAGGAGCTCAGTGAATTCAAGCGTGGTACCGTGATATGTTGCCATTTGTGCAATAAGTCTATTTGTGAAATTTCCTCACTACTAAATATTCTACAGTCAACTGTTAGTGGTATTATAACAAAGTGGAAGCAATTGGGAACAACAGCAACTCAGCCACAAAGTGGTAGGCCACGTAAAATCACAGAGTAGGGTCAGCGCATGCTGAGGCGCACAGTGCGCAGAAGTCGCCAACTTTCTGCAGAGTCAATAGCTACAGACCTCCAAACTTTGTGTGGCCTTCAAATTAGCTCAAGAACAGTGCGTAGAGAGCTTCATGGAATGGGTTTCCATGGCCGAGCATCTGAATCCTAGCCTTACATCACCAAGTGCAATGCAAAGCGTGGGATGCAGTGGTGTAAAGCACGCCGCCACTGGACTCTAGAGCAGTGGAGACGTGTTCTCTGGAGTGACCAATCACGCTTCTCTGTCTGGCAATCTGATGGACGAGTCTGGGTTTGATGGTTGCTAGGAAAACAGTACTTGCTTGACTGCATTGTACCAAGTGTAAAGTTTGGTGGAGGGGGGATTATGGTGTGGGGTTGTTTTTCAGGGTTGGGCGTGGCTCCTTAGTTCCAGTGAAAGGAACTCTTAATGCTTCAGCATACCAAGACATTTTGGACAATTTCATGCTCCCAACTTTGTGGGAACTGTTCCAACATGACTGCGCACCAGTGCACAAAGCAAGGTCCATAAAGACATGGATGAGCGAGTTTGGAGTGGAGGAACTTGACTGGCCTGCACAGACTCCTGACCTCAACCCGATAGAACACCTTTGGGATGAATTAGAGCAGAGACTGCGAGCCAGGCCTTCTCATCTAACATCAGTGCCTGACCTCACAAATGCGCTTCTAGAAGAATGGTCAAAAATTCCCATAAACACACTCCTAAACGTTGTGGAAAGCCTTCCCAGAAGAGTTAAAGCTGTTATAACTGCAAAGGGTGGGCCAACTCCATGTTAAACCCTACGGATTAAGAATGGGATGTCATTAAAGTTCATGTGCATATAAAGGCAGGCGTCCCAAAACTTTTGGCAATATAGTGTATTTACACATATTTAATTTATAATCCTCGTACATCAGAGAGTCTGAAGACTACCAAATACTACAACAACATCCAGTAAGTTTTGGGTATACTTCCGTGTGGCCAATGAGCATTTTTTTCTCATTTCTACATAACAACATCTGGTTACCCTGTGTAACCTTGGTTCTCTGGATGAAAGGATTGAGAATTTTGAGCCTGCATCAAAAAACTCGTGGCCGACAGTGTTGTCACCTTGCATCTGCCGCGTCTCAGCCAAAAAGCTGCGCTTGAACACACCAAAAGGACTACAGGCAAATGTCAACTAGCATGTGTGTTCTACGCCTACGTCTAAGGAAATAACTGTCTATATCAGCAGGTATCAACAGTCTATATTTGTCATTCAAAAATGGAAACCGAAACTAGGACTGCAGATATACAAACCGTAAACAAAGCAGCGCTTGCTTACCATTTTGAGTATCAATCATGCTGATCACTTTCTTCATTCCAGGCAGCTCATGTTGTTATGAATATATTTGCGTATTGGAATGCTCAAGTAAGATGACAAAATTAGAACAGCCTTCTGTCTGTGGCATCTTGACTTTGCTCGTTTTCATCACTTTATACTTGTTCGCTAAGCTGAACAGCCAATCAGAGTTCTCTCTCTCTCAACGACGGCGCCGACGCCGAGTCAACATGCTCAATCGGCCAAAATACCCCTGACAATATCCAACTAGGCGTGGTGTATCAGGGTCTTTAAGGCAGTGAGAATTAGCTGCTGGCTTGGAGAGCCCCACAACTTTGCTCTCATGTAAAGTCGATCAGCAGCCCAATTCTCATTCAGAAAGAGTTAAGCTCTAAGGCCCTGTTTACACCTGCTATTAAGATGCGTTTTGGTCGATCGGATCTCAAGTGGATGACGTTAAATACAGGTGTAAACAGGGTCTAAAACATGAGCTTGTCCACTTTTGACCACTTCTAGAGGTAGTCGAAAACACATTTTGCTTTCGTGGTGTATACGCTCATGCGGTCGAATGTGTTCGAAACGCCGCAAAAGACCGCCTACTCTCCACCTACTGACCTAACGCGTCTAATTCTGGAAGCGCACTAGCCAGACGGGATTTAAAATTTGTCTGGAGACCCAAGTTTGGCTTGAAAACAAAAAACGTACCAAGCACAATGTTCTCTCACCATGATTTCTAACACACACTCACAGCTTTCGGTGTCGTCTTATGGCTAACAGAGCTCTTTGGATGTTTTATGCTTATTTTGACCTTTAGATTGAAAGATCTGGAAAAAAGCCCATAAATTTTCCCGCCCATAGACCCTCCCCTCGAAGAAATCAGGACGGAAGTGGTTGAAAGTGGTTACACCAGGTGTAAATGGGAATGTGTCGCCCTAGTCTACTTGTGATCCGGTCGACCAAAACGCATCTTAATACCAAGACGATCTGGAGTTGCAAGGATGCCCTAGTCTGTGTTTCTCTTCTTTCTCTGAGAGTTAAACTAGGTAAGCAGATGTTCTCTTTTAGTCAAGCCCTTTTCACACAGACCACTCTATGGCTACTCGTCCATGTCCAGAAAATGTATTATCTTGCCCATAAGACCATGTGAGTGACATTAGAACAACTTCAGATTTTTTAAAGTCGACATTTATGTGATGAAAGTCGAGTCGACGTCGACTGGTCGCTGATGACGTCATTAATTAACAAATAAGCCTGAACCTTGAGCTGAGACGCGAACGTGGGTTTTCTTGTGCACAGGACAGCTATGGCATATGACACAGCGCTGCCCACAAGGTTATAGCTCCTACATAACAGCTTTTTTTATCAGTTCTTTTGTCTTTGGGTCATTATATTTCTCACAGATTTCTGCTCATTCTGAATCAGATACAGATAAAGTAGCACAATAAAAATTTTATTTATATATGAGAGAGCGATTGCGTGTGAATTAATACTACCTGCCAGCATCTCTCTACAAATAGTGAAGCTGTGGGTTTTAGTTACTAAGAAAAATATGCTAGAACTTTTCAGTTTCTAAGCTATTTTATTGATAAATCACAGAAACAGTGTTGACAATACATTTCTGCGTCACTGAATGATCTCTGTGTGATGTGCGAGCTATGTGTTTGCGTTACAATGCAGCACGCATTAGTTTAGAACGGTGATTAACTTACCTGTACAATAAGCTGTTTAAAATGTGCATTCTCCCGATCAATTTTGAGCATCCAGATGGCATAATCAATGTCTTGTGGAGAGCTCTCTGAGTATGCATTTATTTGACATTTGGAAACGGAGCGTGCGTGTTAAGAAATGGCTTATCCTGTTGCGCTCTCTATAGGCCAGCGACTAGTCAACTTCAAGCTTAAAGCGTTGTGGCAGAGCAATAAAGTCGACTAGTCGATTAGTCGACTAGTCGATTAGTCGACTAGTCTGTGCAACCCCTACTACGGACTAGCTAGAGTGGCTGTTAACCTAATATGGCAGCTCCTCTCCTGCACACTGGTATGCAACTGTATCAACAGTATGAAGATCCAGCAGGGCTCTAATATTACCCCCATGAAGTTGGGAAAGGGGGAGGCATGGCAAGCTATCACTGGGCTCACTCCTCTTAAAACATTGTAGGGCATGACAATAGCTACCCGTGCTTCTTCTTCTTCGGGGGATGTCTTCACCTCACCAGGCCCTGTTTACACCTGGTATTAAGATGCGTTTTGGTCGATCGGATCACAAATGGATGACACTAAATACAGTTGTAAACGAGGTCTAAAACGTTTTTAGCTTGTCCACTTTCGACCACTTCCAGAGGTAGTCGAAAACGCATTTGATCGGATTGCTTTTGTAGTGTAAACGCTCATGTGGTCAAATGCGTTCGAACAGCCACAAAAGACTGTCTACTCTCCGCCTACTGACCTAATGTGTAAACATTATAGGAAGCGCACTAGCCAGATAGGATTTAAACTTTGTCGGCTGGAGACCCAAGTTTTTTGCCATTAATATGTTTATAAGCAACTGAAAAAAGCACAAATGTCAGAGCATGTCAAAACTTCTAAAGGGCCCCAAAACTGGGCAGACTTCTAGGGGTTAAAGACGAAAAACATACCAAGCACGATGTTCTCTCACCATTCTAACCATTCCATTCCATTTCTAACACACACTCACAGCATTCGGCGTGGTCTTGCGGCTGCCAGAGCAGAAAGGGAAGCTGCTGCTGTCTGTGTGTTTTTCCATAGACTATGGGTGCATATGTAAATTGCGAAAGCTTATTTTGTCCATTAGATTGAAAGATTTGAAAAGAAAAACATACATTTACCCACCCATAGACCCTCCCCTTGAAGAAATCAGGACAGAAGTGGTTGAAAGTGGACAAAAGAAACGGATTAAAATACCAAATGTAAATGGGTATGTGTATCCCTCGTCTAATTGTGATCCGATTGACCAAAACGCATCTTATTACCAGGTGTAAACAGGGCCTGAGGCACTGGAGAATGGTGAGATGGACCCCTGCCCCAAGCCCCATGTGGCGTCGTGGCACTAGAGGCATGTTCTGATGGGCCGGCTGTTGCCTGGGTTCACTTATCATAGGTGCCCTGTGATAAGGTGGGTGTTTGAAGCTTTGGGCAACTGGGGCAAAATAAGGGACGGATATTGGCACCTGAGCTACAGGGCAAGGGACAACTGAAAGGGGTCAGATTGCTACACTTTAGGGCACTCCACAAAGCCCAGTTTCTGCACCCTCCATTACCAATGGACTGTTAGGGAGGCTCCAGGAACAGATTTAAGAACCACTGCTCCAATCCCAATTAAGAAGACCACACCCAGAGTGAGTCCTTCCTCTCAATATGATTGCCACATGGATTCGGAGTTGGACAAGGCTGTTATGCAGCATGCTTTGTGTGCTGTAGCGAAATCCCAAGATGATAATTGGGGCGTGGCCTTGAAGTGACATGAAACCCTCCTATTTCAACAACAGTTATTTACACCTCAGATTTGAAGGTGAAGGTTCTAATGTGAAGGTGAAGAATCTTCGAGGGCTGTCCTCACCCATAAGGTGTCTGAGGCACTGGAGAATGGTGAGATGGACCCCTGGCCCGAAGCCCCATGTGGCGCCATGGCACTAGAGGCATGTTCTAATGGGCAGGCTGTTGCCTGGGTTCACTTGTTAGGTGCCCTGTGATGAGGTGGGTGTTTAAAGCTTTAGGCAACTGGGGCAAAATAAGGGACAGCTTTTGGCAACTAAAAGGGGTCAGATTGCTACACCTTAGGGCACTCCACAAAGCCCAGTTTCTGCACCCTCCATTACGAATGCACTGTTAGGGAGGCTCCAGGAACAGATTTGGGAAGCACTGCTCTAGTCCCAGTTAAGAAGACCACACCCAAAGCGAGTCCTTCCTCTCAATATGATTGCCACATGGATTTGGGCAAGGCTGTTTTGTGGCATGCTTTATGTGTTGTAGTGACATCCCAAGACGATGAGTGGGGCACGGCCTTTAAATGACGTGAAACCCTCCTATTTCAACAACAGTTATTTACACCTCTGATTTGAAGGTCAAGGTTCTGATGTGAAGGCGAAGGTTCTTTGAGGGCTGTCCTCACCCATAAGGTGTCTGAGGTGCTTGAGAACGGTGAGATGAACCCCTGGCCCAAGCCCCCTGGCAGGCTGTTGCCTGAGTTCACTTGTTAGGTACCCTGTGATGAGGTGGGTGTTTGAAGCTTTGGGAAACTGGGGCAAAATAAGGGACAGCTTTTGGCAACTGAAAGGGGTCAGATTGCTACACCTTAGGGCACTCCACAAAGCCCAGTTTCTGCACCCTCCATTACTAATGCACTGTTAGGGAGGCTCCAGGAACAGATTTGGGAAGCACTGCTCCAGTCCCAGTTAAGAAGACCACACCCAAAGCGAGTCCTTCCTCTCAATATGATTGCCACATGGATTCGGGCAAGGCTGTTTTGTGGCATGCTTTATGTGTTGTAGTGACATCCCAAGACGATGAGTGGGGCACGGCCTTTAAATGACGTGAAACCCTCCTATTTCAACAACAGTTATTTACACCTCTGATTTGAAGGTCAAGGTTCTGATGTGAAGGCGAAGGTTCTTTGAGGGCTGTCCTCACCCATAAGGTGTCTGAGGTGCTTGAGAATGGTGAGATGAACCCCTGGCTCAAGCCCCCTGGCAGGCTGTTGCCTGAGTTCACTTGTTAGGTACCCTGTGATGAGGTGGGTGTTTGAAGCTTTGGGAAACTGGGGCAAAATAAGGGACAGCTTTTGGCACCTGAGCTACAGGGCAAGGGACAACTGAAAGGGATCAGGGCTGCATTTCTCAAAAACATCATGAGCTAAGATTATCATGGAGACCATTGGTGGCAATGGTACTACAATCTGCTTAGGTTTATGATGCTTTTGGGAAATGCATACCAGAATGCTACAGGACAGGGGACAACTGAAAGTGGTCAGATTGCTACACCTTAGGGCACTCCACAAAGCCCAGATTCTGTACCCTCCATTACTAATGCACTGTCAGGGAGGCTCCAGGAACAGATTTGGGAAGCCCTGCTCCAGTCCCAGGTAAAGAAGTCCACACCCAGAACGAGTCCTTCCTCTCAATATGATTGCCACACGGATTCGGACAAGGCCGTGTTTTGCAGAATGCTTTGTGTGCTGTAGCACACATTATATCAATTCCAACCTAATCACTGAGATTTCAGCAAATACAGTCAACAGGGCTTGACATTAACACCCGCCAACCCGCTAAATGCGGGTGGATTTCAGCATTGCCGTGAAACGCAGTCAATCCTACTAGCCACTTTGGTGTGTTGAATTTTATATATAATATATACATTTTTCATTTGTAGTCTTTTAAAAAGGCATCTGAAATAATAAACTAAGTGCAATGTAGTGTTGTCAAAAATGGCGATTTTTCGATAAATATCAGTTCTGAAATATCTGAAATGCTTCCAACACTCATTTTCCGCAGAATAGATACACGATACCAGCTGCGCTTTCTCGATCTCTCATCTCTCCAACAGCGAGTTGACACAAACCCGCCTCCCCTCATTCGCTTGCTTCATTTGTTCCAGATGAATATTGTTGCTGTTACAGGGCTTAAATTTCAGCGTCCTATTGCGCATAATTTTACTCATTCCCGCAGATCTTGTGCTCACACCCAAAGTGCGCGCACATAAAGCTGCCTCTCAGTACTAAATTGAGTTCTTTTTCGCTGCTTATTGCGCTTAAACAGTCAAATCCACACAAAATAATGTCAAAATGCCGGCCTTGGCAAGTATTCACGTAAACACAGTCAGTTATGTTTTAAGTGAACGTAAACAGTTGAGAAAACGCATGTGTAACAGTATAATGGATCCGTGTGTCAGGTCTTAAAGTGATAGCAGCCTAATATACTTGCTGCCAAATTATGAGTTAGTATTAAAAATATCTTTATGGCAGTTTTTCCCCATGGTATCGAAGTTAAAATTGTGGCCAGTGAAAATGCTGAGTGGCTAGTAACTTTAGAAAACCACTATCCACAGTGGCTGGTGAGCAAAAAAGTTCATGTCAAGCCCTGACAGTCAATAGCTGTGACATCCCAAGACAATGAGTGGGGAGCAGTGATTTGAAACTCTCCTATTTCAACAACAGTTATTTACACCTCTGATTTGAAAAGGGTTCAGAATTGGGGGTGTGGAAAGCCATGGTAAGGGTAAAGGGTAGAGGGGTTGTGAGAGGGAGGAGACTGCATGATAAAGGGAGGGCCTGAAGCGCAGCAAGACAGCTAATTTGCATTCCCGCGAACTGGGCACTCACAAGTTTTGATAGCTCTGAATCCCACAGCACTGCAGGTTAAAAGCATGCTGATATGTATAGCAACAAATATGGCAGCATTTTCATACAGTTACGTCACATGAGACAGATAAATAAGGTCAAATTTGCTCGCAAATAATTTAGGTATTCTTATAGGATCATAGTGAATGGACACTGTGGCACTCACTTTTGGCTCTCTTCCCCTCTCGAGCGGCCCACAGGTTGAGCAGTGTTGAGCTCTGCTCTAAAAGGGAGTTGGGATTCTCCACACGGATCTTATTTATTTCATCTACATTAAACTGCAGTTCACGTCCCAACTCTGTACAGGAATTAGATATGATACATTATGTGCTAGCATGAATTAATTTGTTCCTTCACTATTAAGTGACTTATTTTAGACTAAAGCATGATTTACTGAAATATGAGGGCTACATTTGTGCCACT
Source organism: Coreius guichenoti (assembly GCA_039654105.1). Classification (NCBI taxonomy): domain Eukaryota; kingdom Metazoa; phylum Chordata; class Actinopteri; order Cypriniformes; family Gobionidae; genus Coreius; species Coreius guichenoti. The sequence goes on along the minus strand of CM077169.1, from coordinate 50,244,085 downwards.
CAATAAAAGACTTTTGTATCAATAAACTGACAAATCAATAATCAATCACATATGAATTGTATAAATTGGTGGAGACAAAGATAAAGCAATAACAAATGAATCAACAAAGAAATCCGAAATCAGTGTCAAAATAAAAACAAGTGGACAAAACTAACATGTTGAAAAGTTTCGCACATTTAAATTTTTTTCCCCTAACAGATTTATGTTGTAGGTCTATATTTATGTTCTAGTTTCTTGAAAAAAAGGTCATTAGGATAAAAAAAAATTAAAATTGGCATCTGTAGCTCTTAAAGATTAAAGTAATTATGTTTAGACAGGAGAGTGTGTATTGACAAACACTGCAGGCAATGGAACTGCATTAAAATAAGAAAAATTAGCATTTATTTGCATATATGATATGAAAGTATATGACATGATCTGACACGCCTCCTTCCAATCCTCACATCATTGCTACATTTTGTACAACTAAATTGACTAAACTTATATATATATATATATATATATATATATAATTTGTTACATTTATATAGCGCTTTTCTGGGTACTCAAAGCACTTTACATATAGAAGGGGGAATCTCCTCAACCACCACCAATGTGCAGCATCCACTTGGATGATGCGGCGGCAGCCATATTGTGCCAGAACGCCCACCACACACCAGCTGATTGGTGGAGAGGAGACTAAGAGAGAGCCAATCAGTATATTAGGATGATTAGGAGGCCATGATGGACAGAGGCCAATGGGCAAATTTGGCCAGGATGCCGGGGTTACACCCCTATTCTTTTTCCGAAGGACATCCTGGGATATTTAATGACCACAGAGAGTCAGGACCTTGGTTTAACGTCTCATCCGAAGGACGGTGCTTTTTGACAGTATAGTGTCCCCATCACTATACTGGTTTGTTAGGGCCCACACAGACACAGGTTGAGCACCCCCTGCTGGCCTCACTATATATACAGTGGGGAGAACAAGTATTTGATACACTGCCGATTTTGCAGGTTTGCCCACTTACAAAGCATGTAGAAGTCTGTAATTTTTATCATAGGTACTCTTCAACTGTGAGAGACGGAATCTAAAACAAAAATCCAGAAAATCACATTGTATAATTTTTAAGTAATTAATTTGCATTTTATTGCATGACATAAGTATTTGATACATCTGAAAAGCAGAACTTAATATTTGATATAGAAACCTTTGTTTGCAATTACAGAGATCATATGTTTCCTGTAGTTCTTGACCAGGTTTGCACACACTGCAGCAGGGATTTTGGCCCACTCCTCCATACAGACCTTCTCCAGATCCTTCAGGTTTTGGGGCTGTCGCTGGGCAATACGGACTTTCAGCTCCCTCCAAATATTTTCTATTGGGTTCAGGTCTGGAGACTGGCTAGGCCACTCCAGGACCTTGAGATGCTTCTTATGGAGCCACTCCTTAGTTGCCCTGGCTGTGTGTTTCAGGTTGTTTTCATGCTGGAAGACCCAGCCACGACCCATCTTCAATGCTCTTACTGAGGGAAGGAGGTTGTTGGCCAAGATCTCACAATACATGGCCCCATCCATCCTCCCCTCAATACGGTGCAGTCGTCTTGTCCCCTTTGCAGAAAAGCATCCCCAAAGAATGATGTTTCCACCTCCATGCTTCACGGTTGGGATGGTGTTCTTGGGGTTGTACTCATCCTTCTTCTTCCTCCAAACACAGTGGAGTTTAGAACAAAAAGCTCTATTTTTGTCTCATCAGACCACATGACCTTCTCCCATTCCTCCTCTGGATCATCCAGATGGTCATTGGCAAACTTTAGACGGGCCTGGACATGCGCTGGCTTGAGCAGGGGGACCTTGCGTGCGCTGCAGGATTTTAATCCATGACGGCGTAGTGTGTTACTAATGGTTTTCTTTGAGAACGTGGTCCCAGCTCTCTTCAGGTCATTGACCAGGTCCTGCCGTGTAGTTCTGGGCTGATCCCTCACCTTCCTCATGATCATCGATGCCCCACGAGGTGAGATCTTGCATGATGCCCCAGACCGAGGGAGATTGACCGTCATCTTGAACTTCTTCCATTTTCTAATAATTGCACCAACAGTTGTTGCCTTCTCACCAAGCTGCTTGCCTATTGTCCTGTAGCCCATCCCAGCCTTGTGCAGGTCTACAATTTTATCCCTGATGTCCTTACACAGCTCTCTGGTCTTGGCCATTGTGGAGAGGTTGGAGTCTGTTTGATTGAGTGTGTGGACAGGTGTCTTTTATACAGGTAACAAGTTCAAACAGGTGCAGTTAATACAGGTAATGAGTGGAGAACAGGAGGGCTTCTTAAAGAAAAACTAACAGGTCTGTGAGAGCCGGAATTCTTACTGGTTGGTAGGTGATCAAATACTTATGCCATGCAATAAAATGCAAATTAATTATTTAAAAATCATACAATGTGATTTTCTGGATTTTTGTTTTAGATTCCGTCACTCACAGTTGAAGTGTACCTATGATAAAAATTACAGACTTCTACATGCTTTGTAAGTGGGAAAACCAGCAAAATCGGCAGTGTATCAAATACTTGTTCTCCCCACTGTATATATATATATATATATATATATAGAGAGAGAGAGAGAGACTACTTATAAAAATCTACTTAATATAAGAATGTACTTAATTTAAATCTCCTTATTTTTAAGTTAATTTAGAGACTGAGTGCAATGAAAAAGTGCTTAAATAATCAAGTACAATAGTTATAATAATTGCTTTATTAGCATTCATTCCTTTTTTTTTTTAAATGTTAATTTGTGTAACTATTGTTTAGCCTATCTGTTTATAGAATAACTTTCAAAAGTCCTAATTTGATCATTAATTGATTATTGATTTGTCAATTAATTCAACAATTTGCGTGAATAGGCCCCCGTATGAAGACCCTATAGCATGAAAAAAGTTTAGCTTGTGCAAAATGATCTTTTGTAAAGCCAAAAAATTAAGCTCATTAAGCTCAAAAAATTTATCTCATCTGCACATGCTAGACAAGGTGAAATGTTCTTGAGGTAAATTTTGACCTTAAAGTAAATGACTTGTCAAAACATTTTGAATTCTCTATAGGCTACAGCAGAAAAATTGACATCCAGATATGTCTTGACAAGACATGGCCAGTTAAGCGAAAGAAGTGCATTCAAACCCTCACACTCACCAGCCCAGCTCAGGCCTAGCTGTTCAGCTATTAAAGCCATCTTTAACTCCGTCCTTTCCATGGCGCTCAGTGATGCTGCAGAAACCAGACCATCATTGGCTCAAGAGTTCAGCAATCTGATGCTGCAGCTCACATCTTATTCAAAGCAGGGTCAGGCAAAGGTTGTATGAGATTTGGGGGCTTAACATGCAGGAGCTGTCAGTGTGGGAGCAATCTTACCCATGGCTGGTTCATTTAAAGCACTGTATCTTTCTCTCAGAGCCAAAGGTGTCAGAGTCCTCCGTCGCTCATCGCTTCCTATAATCTGTTATGAAGAAATAAATGCACTGTTAGAGAACAAATATATATATGAGTGTGTAGGGAATGTAAACTTGACAGTGACCCATTTTGACCTTTGTATTACCTTAATGCACGGTGGCATGGTGACGTTGAGGTTGCACAACACATGTTGACTATCTTCGTATTTGGTTGATTTGCGCATGAAAGACAAAAAGCCAGACGGGTCTTTACTGCTGTCCCTCACCTGGAGGAGAAGGGAAAGAAGTGGATATACTATGAACATGTGATGATACAGGCAATTATTTGTTCATAAATATTACATTTTAGCCATTTTAGTGTTTATTTTTTTATTATACATAAAAATGTCATATAATATGTAAACTATTATCAAATGAATTAGCAAAATTGAGATTAGCCCTTGCAGAATGTCTCATTTCTCTTTCGTTCTTTTGTTCAATGAAAGCATTTGGTGACCACGAGGTGTGAAGCTCCAAAAAGTGTACCAAATTTGAGTGTGCAGGTGTGAATGAGATTTTCAGTTTGTAATGTAAATTTCGGTCTGTTCCGTACACAAATGCTTTATGGATCTTGACAGCACTTGCTCACTGTCTTCTTTTACTTAGTTTAGAAAAGAGAGAATTGGATATTGTGCAAAATAACTACTTTTGTGTTCTGTAGAAGAGAAAAAAAATGTTCCCCAGTGTGCCCCAATGTGAACTATTCCTATTCATTTTATCCCCGGTTTCACAGATAAGGCTTAAGCTAGTCCCAGACAAAAATGCATGTTTGAACTGTTTTAATTGAAAGCATTGCATAATATTTAATGATATGTCAGTGCCATTGTTTTGTCTCAAGACGCACACCAGTAATGTTTTTTTTTCTTCTAAGGCATGTTTATAAAAGCTACTTAAATGTCCTAATTGAACTAAGGCCTAATCATGGCTTACTCTAAGCCCTGTCTGTGAAACCAGGCCTATAACTTTTGAACATTGAACTTCTGTAACACTCACACCATAACTAACCAACCAACACCAACCAACCAACCAACCAACCAACCCAACCAACCAACCAACCAACACCAACCAACACCAACCAACCAACCAACCAACCAACCAACACCAACCAACCAACACCAACCAACCAACCAACCAACCAACACCAACCAACACCAACCAACCAACACCAACCAACCAACCAACCAACCAACACCAACCAACCAACACCAACCAACCAACCAACCAACCAACCAAACAACACCAACCAACCAGCACCAACCAACCAACCAACCAGTGCTTAATTTGAGCCAGATCCTGTTCTGGAAAATGTCATAAACAAGTGCATTACATGATGACATGTGTGCGCAAAGCTTACTGCTTACTGTCAGTGCTTACTGCTTATTCTAGCTGAGCCCCCAGTGTGAGTTTTTTAAGGAGCCGTTATTTTGAACGTATTAGTTCCTTGGCAACGCGTCATGAAGCCACACTATGACATATATGTAGGATATCGCGTTTATTTAGCTTTTCCTATTTATTCAAAATATTCACAAACTTGTTAACTATATCATGAATATATATATATTATATAACGCGTGATGAGTTTGCACCGCAATTCAGAGGATCTGCTGGATTTACATCACCTAAATTCATACATTTTTCCTGAAATACATAAAAGTAAGTGGCCGGTGAACTGGGAGAAGAATAGAGTAAATTTTTTTGTTTCATACACAATGTGTAGGCTATCTGATATGAATAAAAACTTTGTCAAATTATAATTGAAAGGATTATTATTGCAGCTTCCATAGACATCAGTGTATGAAATTGGAATTTAACAAATTATAGGCTACTTGTATTTTTTATATAGTACTCCATTAAAATAAACATTATATGGTTGAAAACACTGAATAGTTGTGATATATGAAAAGCACTGAGCGCGTCCATTTCTGGCTCATCGCCAGCCAAAGTGTGAAAGCACTTTTGAATTGAGCAGTGACTGAACGTTCTACTCACCGGTGTGATCGTATGCGTCAAAGGGTTAAAATCAGTCCCGTTGACAAATTGAAACTGAGGAGGCACAAATCAGATCTGAGGGGGCAATGTCCCATTTTGCCCCCTCGTGGTGCCGGCTCTGAGGCAATGACGTCGTCTTTGAGAAAATATCACTGATCAACTAAATGATTTTTGGTCTCAACGCTAAATACGTGACAGAATAATACACTAGGCTGTAGTTAGGGCCAAGCAGGAACTTGTGAACGATGCTCTTTCAGTTGTGCCATCACCATTTAGTGATGTCATTTTATGTTCTGGGAAAACTGAAGTTGTATGGTCAGTGTCGGTCACAGCGTCTTTTAATTGCTGTTTTTGATCCGGCAATGATTCATTTACAAATTAAGCACTGCAACCAACAAACCAACACCAACCAAGCCACCAACCAACACCAACCCCTAAATTCAATATGGGTGAAAGAATCTATTTTGTAATCAATAATGTAGTCTTGAGCAATTGAGCACAGATGAACTGTAACTGGGTGTGATGACTTTACCTTGACAGACACAGGCAGTCTGTTGTCTCTGAAGGCTTGGAAGCTGAAACAACGGGGTTGCTGGGCAGCCTTCCTTATGGGAACCAAGTTTCCGGAACACTCCAAATACAACGGCATTCCCTCCATGACCTACAGAACAAATACCAGCCGCTATATTTAGGGTTACAGTAGATGCATCCTAAATCAATCACATTTGAGTAAAGTCAACATGAAACATTATTAGAAACACATTTACTTCTGTAATGTCACGTATTTCAGAATATTCAAAGAGAGAAAAAAATGGTAGGTTTGGATTTTATCCATGCGGATTTGATTGGATTGTGAAAAGTGGGTTTTCCTTTCCAGAATGGACCCAAACCTCAAATGGAATTTTGCATTCGATTATGGAGAGATCTATCTGGCTATTGGTTAAAATTATTTTCCCCGCCCACACTGTTAAAAGGGATACCCTGCAATTGCTACCTTATTTAAACCCTAATATATATATATATATATATATATATATATATATATATACACTATATTGCCAAACGTATTGGGACACCCCTCCAAATCATTGAATTCAGGTGTTCCAATCACTTCCATGACCACAGGTGTATAAAATCAAGCACTAGGCATGCAGACGCTTCTACAAACATTTGTGAAAGAATGGGTCGCTCTCAGGAGCTCAGTGAATTCAAGCGTGGTACCGTGATAGGTTGCCACCTGTGCAATAAGTCCATTCGTGAAATTTCCTCACTACTAAATATTCTACAGTCAACTGTTAGTGGTATTATAACAAAGTGGAAGCAATTGGGAACAACAGCAACTCAGTCATGAAGTGGTAGGCCACGTAAAATCACAGAGCGGGGTCAGCGCATGCTGAGGTGCACAGTGCACAGAAGTCACCAACTTTCTGCAGAGTCAATAGCTACAGACCTCCAAACTTCATGTGGCCTTCAGATTAGCTCAAGAACAGTGGGTAGAGCGCTTCATAGAATGGGTTTCCATGGCTGAGCAGCTGCATCCAAGCCTTACATCACCAAGTGCAATGCAAAGCGTGGGATGCAGTGGTGTAAAGCACGCCGCCACTGGACTCTCGAGCAGTGGAGACGTGTTCTCTGGAGTGACCAATCATGCTTCTCTGTCTGGCAATCCGATGGACGAGTCTGGGTTTGGCGGTTGCCAGGAGAACGGTACTTGCCTGACTGCATTGTGCCAAGTGTAAAGTTTGGTGGAGGGGGGATTATGGTATGGGGTTGTTTTTCAGGGGCTGGGCTTGGCCCCTTAGTTCCAGTGAAAGGAACTCTTAATGCTTCAGCATACCAAGACATTTTAGACAATTTCATGCTCCCAACTTTGTGGGAACAGTTTGGGGATGGCCCCTTCCTGTTCCAACATGACTGCGCACCAGTGCACAAAGCAAGGTCCATAAAGACATGGATGAGCGAGTTTGGTGTGGAGGAACTTGACTGGCCTGCACAGAGTCCTGACCTCAACCCAATAGAACACCTTTGGGATGAATTGGAGCGGAGACTGCGAGCCTTCTCGTCCAACATCAGTGCCTGACCTCACAAATGCACTTCTAGATGAATGGTTAAAAATTCCCATAAACACACTCCTAAACCTTGTGGAAAGCCTTGCCAGAAGAGTTGAAGCTGTTAGAGCTGGAAAGGGTGGGTCAACTCCATATTAAACCATACGGATTAAGAATGGGATGTCATTAAAGTTCATGTGCATGTAAAGGCAGACGTCCCAAAACTTTTGGCAATATAGTGTATATATATATATATCCCTGAATCAATCTAAATACAATCTAATGTATACCAACAAAACTAAATTCTATTAATTGAATACAATCAGTTAATTTAGATGTTACCTTTTTTTTCAGCGTGCAGCCTTGGCGATGTCAGTTGAAAGTTGTTTAAATGGTGGAACATGTTACTATGTTTATATGAAAAATTACTAAAACAATTATTTTTGTTAGAACTTTAATTTGGAGAATCGTGCACTCACGAATCAGGTACAGTAAGACCAAGAATGTGTATTAAAGTCATCATGAAATTACAATTCTTGTTTAATTATGGTATTTATTATAAATGATTGCTCTGCTGACAACATTATTATTATTATTTTTTTTAATTCATGTGCCTCGTAATCTTGAATCAAAATAACTTCCCCTCCCTCATGGAGCGAAATCTCTTCTCTGATGACGAGGGCGGGGCAACCTGTCACTCACATGAGATCCACCAATAGCAAACCACCACCATCCAACCATCCAACCATCCAACCATCCAATCAAATCCCCACAGAGAAAAAGCAAGCCCCGCCCTACATTACTTCCTGTTCCAGAAGCCGTTTTACTCGGATATACGTCACAATAGGGAAGAAAAGACTTCCTTTTCATGCTGACTTTAACAGGGTTCATTTTTATTTCATATTAACTTTCTTTTTTTTTAGGTTTAAATATTTTATATAAATAATGCCACTTGCTGTAAACACATGGAAAAACACACAATAGACGCATTGTAGATTTGCATTTTAGGTCTATATGAAGTACATAACAGACTATATCATATGACCTCAATGTCTCTGCTACGAGCCACTTCAGAAAAGTTCTCGTGCTGCTCCAGGGTTTTGTCCATTTTGTCATCAGTCATGCAATAACAACGGAGACGACCCTCTCGGGCTTCATTCATCTTTGCAAAAACGACAAACTTGGCCATGTACGGCACGGCTGACAGCTCGCGGTACAGAAGGTTGGCAAAGGTCACGGCCTCTGCCGTCCGAGGACAGTCTGCCAGCCAGAAACTGTGGGAAAGCAACACGTATTTTGAGTGAGATTTTTAATGTGACCAAGGTCAAATAATAAAATAATGTTGTGAAGACAACACTCATTGAGAATTCCTATAGTAACTAACATGTGATGTACAGGTTATAGCACTAAGTGACGTCTTACCGAGCAGAGACATTGGTGGTGAAACTGGCACAATCATTGGAATATAGAAGTTTGGTGGTGCCAGTTATATCTTCCCACTGGGCAGGAGCTGTGCCACCTATGAAATGTAGAGTATAAGATATAAAGATATATATATATTAACAGCATAATCCTTTCATTGATCACTACTGAAGTTGAGGTGTGCAATTTATGTGCCACTAGTGGCATTAAATGGAACTGCAAATCATTTCTTTTATCAAAATGTTCTGAAGGTGTCTCTTTTATTTTCTAGTGCTTAGATATGGATTTGTGATTTTTTTGCTCATTTTAATATAATCTGGGTAAAAATCTTCTCTGTACTTAAATGTATAAATACAGTGTAACAAAGACACCTTAAAATAAAAGGTTACGCTTTATTGTAAGGTGTCTGTGTTACAGTGTAATTATACATTTAAGTACTGAGTAATAAGAATTAACTACTTACTATAGGGTTAGGGTTTGGTTTGGGGTTAGTTGCATGTAATTATGCATAATTTATAGTTATTACTACAGTAACTACATGTAACATGTGTTACCAAATAAAGTGTAACCACTTTTTGCAATGTAAAAATGTTGCGTGGCTGGTTACCGATGACGCTGCAGAGCAGGCGGAGGCTGGTGGTGTCGCCCTCGCCGGCGTCCCGCGGACTCTCCCTCCAGGAGGGAGGCAGAGGAATCCTCAGGCCAATGGGACGGTGAAACTTGCGCCGACGAGGCTCTACTGTCACCACAGGGCCGAACGTGGCTTGGTTCCCCAGAAGCTTGGCCACCAGCTCATCGGGGACCGGCTGGGCCTGAGTGCCAAGGATGGAGGGGGAGAAGACCAAAACAGTGTGGAAGAGCGCAAAGTAAAAGATGAGATGGGGTGGGGAAGAGCAAAGGCGAAAGAGAAGAAAACGGAATGAGAGTCAGACATGAAGAAATAGCAAATGGTATATTTACGTATGAATGGACGAGAGGGGGTTCAGATCGGAAATGTGTAACAAACAAATTTTTCATGAGAAGAAATCAAGGGAAAGAATAGACAGAAAAGATCTTAATATATTTCCATTTTCTAACTATTGCAATTCAAGACACCAAATTTAGCTTGTCAATCAGTCTTATTTATTAATGGAAAATGTGTTACAAACATTGAACCAAAATTCATTCACTTGCAGTAGAAACTAAACACACAGACACAACAATTTGACCCTGTATAGTTGTAAAGCTTTTGAAGATCTTTGAGTGTGCAGTTCATTATAATCATCATGTTATTTATTTACAATGAATTACAAATTAAGTTGAGTCAGGTGTGCTATACTGCGGTTAATATGGCTATATCAAAGCATCACAATCCTTGGACAGTTCTCACATTTTAATGAATTATGAATATAATGAACATTTGTAAAAATATGCATATTTGGGTATTCGTTGGATCAGGAGTGGAGGAATTGAGCCAACTGAAAGTATTTCTCACAGAGCTTGTTTAAAGTGTATCGTGGTTCAAAGTTCATATTGCATATCTGTGGCTCAGTGTCATTCATTCAACCAAATCTTCCAGATATTAGAGAAACATCTCTAACAAACTGAGTGCAATTCTGAAAAACATTTTTGTACGTTATTGCGGAAAAATATATGAACTATTAAGAGTGATTTCAGTAACACTTTACTTAAAGCATTTATATATAATGCATTATAAAGGTATTCATAATGTACATTATATCTTTTCATATATAATTGTAACCAAACTTAAAATGCATTATAATATTTGCAGATTCCTTGTTACATTTGAAATTGGTTGTTTGTCATGTTTTTAATGCATTAAAGGTGTATTCAATAAGTATTATAATGTATTATAACACTGGTTACAATTATTCATGAGACCATACAGTGCATTATAAGGTGAATACTTTTATAATGCATTATATATATAGGTTTTAAGTAAAGCGTTACGTAATTTCATTTTACAATAATTGATTTCCTGACTTCCAGTGTTTTTAGACAACACGAAACAATGCATTGTTTATAATTCAGCACAATGAGAACTGATCAAATTTGTCAATTCATTAAGATTATTAGATTATTAGGTCACTTCTCACAAAGAAAAGAACAGCAAAAATGAAGTAAAATAGAGAAATAATAATGTAACAAATGATATAAATGATTAAACACACAATGGATTAAAAACAAGTAAAAAATCAGCTTTGGTATGAGCCGGTGGTTACACTTGCAGGCCAAAAGAAAACACAAAAGTAAAACATGCACAATCATTTCATTCTAAGTTCCAGAAATTTTAAATATAAAATTGCATTAAAGATGTTTGTCTAGCTAATAAAGTTCTAAAATATCTAATAAAAATCTCAGTAACTAACGTTTGTGTATATAAGGTGCTTCAGATATTTTCAACAGTACAGAAAAATCGTCATCATCCAATTATTACTCTCAATTTTACTAAGCTTCAGCTTGCTTTTTTTTTTACCCTCCTCAACTTACGACTTCCTCTATCAAGACCTGACATTACCCTGAAACATTCAAACAAATGTTCCATCCATTCTCAACTTTTGCTGTGTTTTTATGCCACTGCACTGTAAATATGTCTGTATATGTTGATCTGTATTTGATCCAAGCAGGAAGTAGAAAGACCCCATACCATACTATACCACACTTCATCATTCATATTTACCATCACCGAGCAACTTACAAAATTACATTCATTCACATTCCACAAGGTTAAATTAGAGCCCAAGTCATATGTCATTTTGAGAAATGAAAGATGAGATGTTTGGTCATGTTTTATGCCTCACGACCAAACAGGAAAAACAAAACAAAACAAAACAGAAAAAATCTAAAAGCTGCCAGATACATTATGGTAATATGCAGGAGATAAGCTTCCTCCATTTTCCATCACATCTTCCTCATCATCATCCTCCCATCTCACCTGCAGTCCAAGACGGACACGCTTGGTGACGGCTGTCTCAGGAAAACTGGCCTGGACCAATGGCACCAGCTTACTGGTGAGAGAACCCCCTTCTGGGCCAATCAGATCGTTCTCCTGCTGGATACGGGACACCACGGCAAAGTAGAGCGGGAAGTCTGTCGAGATGATCCGCCTGATCCTTTTCTTCACGAGTTCCTCCTGACTCTCAAGGTCTTCAGCACACAGTCGACAGAGAAAAGACAATGAATGAGACAAAATGACCACAATTCACTGATTACACAGAAGTCAGAAACACAGGAAATTACAAAGCCTGTCAAGCAGTGCTCGAAGTGGGCCGGTACGCACTTCTATATTGAAATCTGTAGCATACCCTCACTTTTTCTTTCGTACCAGTACTAAGTGCAGTAAGTGCAAATATCCCGCCTTGTTGGCAGAGGCTATTTACACTAACTCCACCCACTGACGCCTGGCGTCAGACAAAATTACGGATGTCACTGGATCGCTAACAGTAGCAATAGTGTAGGGGTAAGGTGTGAGGCAGAAAGTTTTGACGTAAATCAACCCGAGTTCGAATCCACCTTTTGCCAAACTCGCTCTACTCCCTTTTCCCAGCACATATCAGATCGGAAAGGGATTTATTTTCAATAAAAATGAAGAAAATATTTGAAAAGTGGAAATAAAGTGTCTAACGTGTATTTAATGATAAAGTGTTTATCAGTGTAGAGAGGACTTTATTGTCCCAGTAAGGTGGCATCCATTTAACAATTTTAATAAATATAATCATGTACACTCTGTTATTATTGCATACAGTTCAATGTACAACACTGAGGTGCAAATAGTATCTGCCACTATTTATAAGTATAAATAGCATCTAACTACTGTTTACACTTGCTATTTAACTACTATTATAAATACTATTATTTTTACACTTATTGCAATGAAAACACTGCTATTTTTACATAGTGTAAATAGAATCTAGCTGCTATTTACACTTAAATAGCATTTATCAATATTTGCACAGTGTAAATAGCATCTATTTATTTATCACTTAGTGCAAATAGCCACTGCCATTAATTCATTATATTTATACCATGGTCTGTCTGAATGCGCGATTCTGATTGGCTGGAAGGTGTGCAATAAAAGGTGTGCACCGGTAGTTCAGAATGTTAGATCTCACGAGCCGTAACTGAAGAAAATAACCGTCAATTTCGCTCTTCCAGTCAAATATTGTGCTGCAAACATCAATTTTACAACAACAGCTTTAAGTTGTCAATGTTGGCAAATGACCATGGTATAAGCGGGATAATCCACGGTGAGCTGTGCATTAAATGATTTTATTGAAGTTTGGAGCTTTTATAAGCCGCACAAACTGAACGGACCAATTATCGGCGCAATATGACTGAAGCCCAATTGTTTAATTTTGCATGAGTGGCGCGCAAACCACTGTAGGCACGTTCACACGCGAGCCGCTCTTATTGCAACGCTGATGATAAAATGCGCACCCATTTTGAATTCTATTGAGAATTTACACTTTAAAACGCTATGGAGAAAGTCAAACATGACCTAAAACAGCCACTAAAAAGACTGAGGAAAACATCATCCTGCATCAACATAAATTAGAAAGCTTTTTAAACTACTCAAGATCACCTTTACTAGAATTTATCACGTTCTATTGTATTTGTTGTGGTCAATTTTGACTAACTTGTAGAATTTATAATAGATAATCTGTTAAGGGAATAGATTTTTCACTAAAGATGTATATTACAACTGTGGCATGTTGTAGCTAAACTCTAAATGTGTAGGTTGCTATTTTTCGTAAAAAAGAAAGATAAAAAAAGAAGGAAACCTCCCCCCCCATCAGACCCCCTTTATTCTCTATTTTTGAAGGAAATGGGGCCTATCTGAAAACTATAATATATAAGATCTGCTCAAATTTAACAGCAAATGTTACTGTATATACTGTACATAAGCTGTAAATACAGTATAACAGTATAGTTTTGCTTGGATTAAGGGATGGAGTAGCATTGTTTGATGGTAAGAGTTTATTATGCTAATTAGGTCATTGCACAGTATCTTGTAATTGATAATATTCAGATTGTTGTGTTTATTAATTGACTGTATTGTCTATTTTTGTCTTGTGTTTTTGTTTTGCTACTGTAACACCTTTTTGTAGCAACAGTTAGTACACACCTTCATCCATGCCATTGAGGATGGTCTCCAAAACCTCGTCACCATAACGATTACGATGTTCCTTCCAGACCGATCCGTTCTCACTCCTCAGGACCACAAGTTCACGATCTCCCCGACCAAGTGCCGCAAAATGGGGAATCTCAACAATCACAGGCCTTGAGGAGCAATATGAGTTAAAGTGTTAGTTTGTAATTTACGTTTGTTAAAAAAATCTTGTTTTCTGTCAAATCTGGTTTCCTCACCCCAAAAACTGCATGCCGGCTGGACCAAGAGAGATTATGCGGCTTGCGAGACCCTCACCCTCCACCAAAGGAGGCGGTGTAGCGAGTTTCTGAGGCTTCACCAGGCGGCAGGTGATGCGTGTTGGAGCAGCGCAGGTACGAGGAGGAATGATGACACGCAGGCCGTTGTGTCTGCTCCCTCTCATTGAGCCACCACGAGCGTCCACCATGAAGCTTACCAGGAAACTGCACAATCATAAGGATATTAATTCATAATATTTCAATTTCAAGAGCTGAATTCCTCCAAAATGTCACCAATATTTCAGGTAGGGGCAGGAAACTAACCCGGTGTGGATGGGACTTGCTACCGGACTGACATTGTCTGACGTCTCTGTGGCCGGACTGCTGGGGATCAGGGAATCCTCATCGTACTCCTTGGCCAAAGGAAGAGGGGTCTGCTGCTGTAGATGTGTAGATATTGACACAAACACACACACACACACACGCATGTTGGTGCACCTATCATTATGAGGACATTCCATAGGTAATGGTTTTTATACTGTACAAACTGTATATTCTATCCCCTTACACTAACCCCACCCCTAAACCACACACACACACAATATATATATATACACACATTAATTAGGCAGTAGTAAAAAATAAATACAAAACCTGCATATGGATAATAGCCCTTAAAATGTACTTTGGCGACAACATAGTACAATGGTTTCTGATAGTAATGACATTGTATATCATACTATGATATATATTCAAAATACGCTACCATGGTACAAGACCAAAAACATGGTATAGCTGTAGTATTATATGGTACTCCAAAGTACTTCAAAGATTATGATATGGTACACGCTAACATTCAAAAGTGTGGAGTCAGTAAGATTTTGTAATGTTTTTGAAAGTCTCTTACCAAGGTTGCATTTATTTGTTTAAAAATACAGTAACATTAGAATTTTAAGATTTAAAATACCGGTTTTCTATATTAAAGTGTAATTTATCCCTGTCAATTTAATAGTCTTTACTGTCACTAGGATCAATGAGTGCGTTTACATGCACGTTCTTAACCTGATTATGCTTAATAAGCCGACAATGCACGTGATCATGTAAACTCGTTTACCTGTTTTAAGCATAAACCGATCGTCACAGCTAGATTTTTGTCCCTTACGCCGATTTCGCCCAGCATGTAAACACATTAACCTGATTTCTGTCCTTACTGTGGATTTAAGCACATCCAGACAGAGCGAGCGTTTTGCAGTAAGGGAGGAAATATATTGCAAACTCAGACTCTTTCTTGACCCAAAAAATGATAAAAGTGCTCTCATCTTGTGCAGCAGAAGAAGTGGTACAAGCTAAATGCTGCATCTGTAACTGCATGAGAGGATAATAGATGAGCCGTTTCCTGCTGACATGTTGCAATACTCTTCTTCGGTTTTTAATGCTTTATTTAACATCACAACTGACAAATGAAAGTCAGATATGCAAATTATTGCATTTTGATGTCACTGCGAAATGCATTAATAAAGTCTTGTAAACGTGGTTTACTTGCGTTGTTATTAGTTTGCATGTAAACCCGGACAACGTAATGCATGCTTGCTGAATAAAGGTATTAATTTCTTTCAAAAACAAAAAAAAATCTGATCCCAAACTTTTAAAATCTTAAAATGTAAGTACACAGTAGTAGTCCAAGACCTATGATGATACCAGTGCACATATTTACCTGCTCGATTTCATGTTCTCTCAGCATGACTGTTTCGGGAGATACGCATGGGATCCTTGGAATTGCAGGGGAATGATTCCTAAGGAACACAAGTTAAAAATAAGTCTGGCACAAAGGAATCAGAAAACGACAGTTCTTCGGTCCCATCATAATTCATCTCAGTGGCCTTTCCTCTGTTTGGGCTCTGATCTTTTCTATATTCAAACAATAATAAATCTGGTTTGAAATATTCTACGTCATTTCTTCCACCAACATTAAGCTGTCCTCTACTTCCTGTTTTATCTGATTCATCTTCAACATCATCACTCTCCCTCGTACTCTAGAACTTTCTTGGGGGAAAGGAAATCCTCATCATGGTCCTTTATGTCCTCCATCTTCAAATACCTGGCACCCTCGTTCCCCAGCAGCTCCTCGCCTGCCGCAAGGAGGGATGAAAAGAGAAAAGAAAAAAAGAGACGACTTAGTGAAAGGGTGTTAAATGTGTCATCAAGAGGAAATGAAAGCTGAAGATGGAGAGGATATAAATGTGAGAGCTGTTGAGTGAGTGAAAAATGTTATGACAGTAACAAAGAAGCACCATGGTACAACCAAGGCTCTTTTTAAAGGGATAGTTCACCCTAAAATGAAAATTAAGTCATCATTTACTCACCCTGGTGTTGTTCTAATGCCCTTCTTTCTTTTATGGACCATAAAGGAGAATAAAAAATAAAAAAAATGTCCTGTTTGCGCTTATCCATATAATGGCAGTGAATAGCAACCAGCATCACGCTTTTTAAAAAAGATGCAAAAGTATCACAGAATGATCCCATGTGACACGTGCCATATATTCCTGACCTTGGCCGCTGGTCTTCTGTGCACAATGTGCGCGTTCGTGTGACTCGATTAGCATCGTAGTTCACTCCAACTCGCCCAGAAAAAGCACACAAGTTCAAAACGTATGAAATACAATACATGTACCTTCTTCTCTGAGGTGAATTTATCCGTTGTGTTCGTCGTAACAAGAAGTTATCGGGTTCACATCTGGCAACTTTCATTCTAACTGTCATCAGGCAAACTCAGTTCTGGTCTGGAGATATTTGACTTTAAGTGCCCAGATACTTTTTTGGGATTTCTAGGCATTGTATTTCATGTCACGTGTTTATTAATCTTGATTTCTCACAACTTGTGTGCTTTTTCTGGGCAAGGTGGAGTGAACTGCTAAGGATTTTCAATAAATAATACATTCAATTTCGGTTTGTTTTTCAACAAACCCTATCGTACACTCCCAGAACACTATATACGACACGTGTCGCATGGGATCATTCTGTGATACTCAGGGTTCCTACACAATTTCCATTTCAAACTTCCATACTTTTCCAGACTCAACCTCTCTGTAGATTTTCAGACCATTTTAAAATCAATGGTTCATACAGCATTATTTTCAGCTTTATATCTGGTATATCTAGTATAGTCATCTGTAAATATTTTTATTTTCTCAGGTGTTTCTTCATTGATTTTCTCAAGTGGCTACATACATAGTCCCTAAAATAAAAAATACATAAATAAAAAAATATAGACTTCTGCATGCACACGAGAAACTTTTCACATGCGCACAGGAATTTTTGGCGTGCTTGCGCATTACAATTTCTAGTTTTATATATACCTATTTACTTTATGCATCACTGCCATCTTACTATGAAGAAAACAAGAGCATGGATGCACATGAATTAATAGAGATCTATTTGCTCAAATAGGGCTTTCCTTAGGGTAGTACCTCTAATATCAAGGCCTAATGTCAAATTTAACACATCCTCTGTGGCGGCGGAGAAACCATGACACGAAAAGGACTCATAGCACAATACGGCAGTGTGCATTGTCCTATTTGCCAAGTTCAAGGGTCTATAAAAAAGACTGATACTGTAAAAAAGTGTTCAAAATTTGGCTTTCCTTAGGGTAGTACCTCTAATATCAAGGCCTAATGTCAAATTTAACGCATCCTCTGTGGTGGCGGAGAAACCATGACACGAAATGGGCTGATGGCTCAATACGGCTGTGTGCATTGTCCTATTTGCAAAGTTCAAGGGTCTATAAAAAAGACTGGTAATGTTCAAAAGTGTTCAAAATTTGGATTTCGTTAGGGCAGTACGTCATATTTCAAGGCCTTAGGTTTGCTTTGACGCGTTTCTCTTAGGCGGCCAAGAAACCACACCGCGAAATGGGCTGATGGTGCATTAGGTGGCCCAGTGTGCATTGTCCTATATGCTAAGTTTAATGGTTTCTCGTGAGCACACGAAAGTCTGTATATTTGATATTTTTGCAAAGGTCCTGTAATACAGTGCTAAAAATATCATGAGAAGAAACCCAAAACGCTTATAACCTGCATTTTTGCATAATGAAAAAGTGCACCTTGAATTCATTCAGTCGTGTTTGACAATCACTAAAGAATCACTAAACAGCTGTCATGAAAACACACTTCTTGTATGATAAATTATTAATTTTCTATTATAGAAAACTAAATAGGGGCAATAGTCTGGCAATGCAAATTTTTTTTCTTTTTTCCATACTTTTCCAGACCTGGAAATTATTCAAATCAAATTCCATACTTTTTCAAACTGCGTAGGAACCCTGATTACTTTTGCATGTTTTTTTAAAAAAGCTTGATGCTGGTCGCTATTCACTGCCATTATATGGATGAGCGTGAGTGGGACATTTTTTAAAAATTCTCCTTTTGTGGTTCAAAAAACAAAAGAAGGGCATACGGCATTAGAACAACACCAGGGTGAGTAAATGATGACTTAATTTTCATTTTAGGGTGAACTATCCCTTTAAGTACCTGAGTACTATGTAAACACCATGGTATTCATTCATTACCATGGTATACCAAAGTATGATTTTATAAATTGTACCATGGTACTTCCACAATACTTTTTTCTGAAAAGTGAAAGTAATGCATTCCTGTATTCAGATTACTTTTTACTCAAATAAATGTAATCACTTTCAGTAATCACGTCACAATTACCTTTGTGTCTTTACTTGCTTTGCATTTACAGTTTTCAATAAACAATGAATAATTTCAAGTCTAAATGTGTTGTTATAGGTTTTAGAAATTCATTCATGTTACATGATTACTGTTCAAATGTGTTTCATTACAACGCTGAGAAAAGTAATTAGTAAGTATTAACTAATTACTTTTTTGAATTCCCCAACACTGAATTGCAAGTGAGTGAGAATGAAGAAAAGGGAAAGATTTGTGATGGACATGCTGCAATAAAACATATCAAAGCAAATTAATAAGAAACAATTTTGTGTGTGTGAGTGTGTGTTTATAATATTAAATTAACTACAAAGCAGAGGCACAAATGACCTTCAAAACACAATGCCTTCAGTGATATCACACAGCTGAATGCATAGTCATAGGTAAACTGTGCTTGTTTTCATGAAAAAACAAGACATTAATCTTAATTGTGTCTATTAAGGTCCTTTTATAAGCCATCCTCTTGGGAAGTTGTCTTGCAAACAAACACACTATAATGACATTTTTTCACATAATCAACAAACCTGCATTTCCAAAAGCAATAAGGTCAAGCAGCCTTCAATTCTTTCATAGACTCTATGTGTGTGTGTGTATAACAAACACCTATAATAAATATGGCATATATATTGTATATAGTACTATATATATACATATACATATATATATATTGAATAATGAAAATTATGGATTAGATTTGCACAAGGCAGCCATGTGAAGTACATCCGTGTGAGAGCCCAGATGCATATGAAACATTTTCAGGACATTATGTAAACACACCTTTAATATCTATAACCAGGAGCTGAAATACAGTGCTGTCCACATGATAAGGCCTTTATAGGACTTAATTATTGATTCTACAACACACTCTTAAAAAAATGGTGTGACACTTTATACATTACTGATTTTGCAAATCTGAAGAAATTAACAAATGCATGAATAAAATGTAATAATGCTATATTTACAAGTCCTTAATCAGTATTTTTGTCAATTTATTTGATAAGCAAAATTGCATAAGATAAGCTTGTTTTCAGAGACTATATCGTCAATTAATTGTATTACTCATAACCTGTTGGGTACAAAGTATTTACCTGTGGGGTAAAAAAAGACAAAACTAAACAGTAACACTTTATTTTACAGTGTGCCTGTTATACATCTTACATGTATTTACTATAGTAATAACAGTAAATTACAAGCAACTAACCCTAAACTAAACCCTAACCCTAATTATAGAGTAAGTACATGTTGTTAATTAATATTACTCAGCACTTATTCGTATAAACACTGTAACAAGGACACCTAAAATAAAGTGTAACAAAAAAAATAAAATAAATAATTGAACCCTCCTAATGCATTTGGGTACGTTTTGACCTGAAAGAGGTACATACAAATTTCTAAAAAAAAAAAAAATGCAGTTTTTTGTATGAAAATTAAACTTTGGATATGCTTTGTAAAACTTTGTAAAAATGTTTATTTCAAAGAATTTATAAATTTTTTAATGAATAAAAAGGGGTACATTTAGTAGAAACATAAAAAAATTACATTTTGCACATTTACTCATCAATGAGTAGTTACTGAAAAGATACACTATGGTTTTAGTTGAAAAATATTAAGTTATGACTGTTTTATAAGCTATTTTATTAGAATTGCCCCTACACTACACAATTTTAAAGTAAAACTCAAAACGTATATTTTCTTTTTGTGTATTTGTGTAGTTTCTGGTCTTGTTTGTGTTGTATATTGGTTGTATATGGTTTTCATTTTGATGGTTTTTGATATATTGTACAGCACCAGGTCAACAATTGTTGTTTTTAATGGTGCTATATAAATAAAGTTGACATAGAAAACGGACCCAGGAATGCAACAGATGTATAGTTTCTTACAACATAGTCTCTGTATGTTTTATTATTTTATGCAATTTTGATTAACTCTATATATATTTAAATAATGTTATTGGACAATGTGACAAAACCCCTTTTTTCTAATATAGACCATTCATCACTTTTGTTCCTGGCCTACTGAACTTTCAATCACACAAGTCTGTAAGTTCATATTTATACGAATACGGCAGTGTATAACTGTTTTACTGAGAGAAATAAATTCAAGAAAATCTGTGCTACTCCAGAAGGAAAATAAAAGGAGATGGAGAAGGTTAGTGGGAGAGGTTTCAGGAATAGTTAAGTATTTTGGAAGGCTTATTAACATAAATGCACACATGCTAATGACACGTCCATCATAATTGTCCAAGTGCACCACAGAATGACAATGTGTTTGTGTGTGTGCGCTTGGAATGAAGTCACTGTACGAAGAAGAAAGAGGGAAATTCATACCTAACGTTAGCTGTGCAATTCCTAGAAAAACCAAGAGGAATCTAATTCAGGATGCTCTTTAAATGCCTGCTCATTTGTATTTCGAATTAAAATATACACAACACTAAAACAGACCATGAAGTTAAATCGAGAGCTGTATTTACCTTCATCTTCAGACACGTCCAAGATCTCATCAACTGTCTCGGGGAAACTCATGCGATGTTTTTCTGTGGTAGTCTTAAAGGGAAATGTTTATTATGACACATATGAACAAAGTTTATTTTAAAGTTTAGCCATAGTATGAGATTAGTTTTATGAAAGGTGTAACTTACCATGGTAACTGTCTCTTCGGTGACCAGTTTGAGTACATCAATGACTGAGATGTATCCAAGGCGCTTTGCGATGGCAAGAGCTGATGTGCCATTCTATAGGAGATGGAAATATTTTTGTGTTTATTTCATCTGTCAGTGTCCAATCAATGATGTTAATCAGTTAAAAGTGGCTGGACTCTTACAGATGTAATTTCATTTGGTTGTGCACCATGTTTCAGGAGAAGCGTCACAATGTCCGTATGGCCCTGCTGAGCAGCCTGATGTAGCGGCATATACCCCAACTACCAGTCCCACGAAGAGCAGTCAAAGTCAGAAAGAAAAACCACAAATGAGATAACATGTCAAACGTTTCTGCTAGAGAGACACCAGATTAAATGAAGTGCAAATTAAGACTCTTGCTTCTCAGATTTGTCTTCTGAGAAAAAGACGCTCAAATTTGTCTCCTCTAGATTTTCAGATATCAACAATGTCATAAACTGCACAAATGTCAATTGTTAAAGGGATAGCTATTTAATTAATTACTCACCCTCATGTCATTCCGAACTACCACTTTGATGAAAAAGTTCATAAAGAGATCCATATGAATTGAGCGGAAAAGAGACTTAATCGCTTTATATGATGAACAGATTTAATTTAGGCTTTTATACACATATAAACATTCATCAACTCACATCAGTTGTGGTAAACAGAAGCTCAAGCATGTTCTCTTGACGTGCGAGAACCAATGAGGTTCATTCTCGTGTTACGCAGCACGTTTGAGCTTCAGCGAGAACCAATGAGGTTCATTCTTGTGTTACGCAGCACGTTTGAGCTTCAGCGAGAACCAATGAGGTTCATTCTTGTGTTACGCAGCACGTTTGAGCTTCCACAAGAACCAATGAGGTTCATTCTCGTGTTACGCAGCACGTTTGAGCTTCAGCGAGAACCAATGAGGTTCATTCTCGTGTTACGCAGCACGTTTGAGCTTCCTCAAGAACCAATGAGGTTCATTCTCGTGTTACGCAGCACGTTTGAGCTTCAGCAAGAACCAATCAGGTTCATTCTCATGTTACGCAGCGCGTTTGAGCTTCAGCGAGAACCAATGAGGTTCATTCTCGTGTTACGCAGCACGTTCGAGCTTCCGCAAGAACCAATGAGGTTCACTTTCGTGTTACGCAGCACGTTTGGGCTTCAACAAGAACCAATGAGGTTCACTTTCGTGTTACGCAGCACGTTCAAGCTTCCGCAAGAACCAATCAGGTTCATTCTCATGTTACGCAAAACGTTTGAGCTTTAGCAAGAACCAATGAGGTTCATTCTCATGTTACGCAACACGTTTGAGCTTCCACAAGAACCAATGAGGTTCATTCTCATGTTACGCAAAACGTTTGAGCTTTAGCAAGAACCAATGAGGTTCATTCTCGTGTTACGCAACACGTTTGAGCTTCAGCAAGAACCAATGAGGTTCATTCTTGTGTTACACAGCATGTTTGAGGTTGCTCAAGAACCAATGAGGTTCATTCTCATGTTACGCAGCACGTTTGAGCTTCCTCAAGAACCAATGAGGTTCATTCTCGTGTTACGCAGCATGTTTGAGCTTCCTCAAGAACCAATGAGGTTCATTCTCATGTTACGCAAAACGTTTGAGCTTTAGCAAGAACCAATGAGGTTCATTCTCATGTTACGCAAAACGTTTGAGCTTTAGCAAGAACCAATGAGGTTCATTCTCATGTTACGCAGCATGTTTGAGCTTCCTCAAGAACCAATGAGGTTCATTCTCATGTTACGCAGCACGTTTGAGCTTCCTCAAGAACCAATGAGGTTCATTCTCATGTTACGCAAAACGTTTGAGCTTCCTCAAGAACCAATGAGGTTCATTCTCATGTTACGCAAAACGTTTGAGCTTTAGCAAGAACCAATGAGGTTCATTCTCATGTTACGCAGCATGTTTGAGCTTCCTCAAGAACCAATGAGGTTCATTCTCATGTTACGCAAAACGTTTGAGCTTCCTCAAGAACCAATGAGGTTCATTCTCATGTTACGCAGCACGTTTGAGCTTTAGCAAGAACCAATGAGGTTCATTCTCATGTTACGCAGCACGTTTGAGCTTCCTCAAGAACCAATGAGGTTCATTCTCGTGTTACGCAGCATGTTTGAGCTTCCTCAAGAACCAATGAGGTTCATTCTCATGTTACGCAAAACGTTTGAGCTTCCGCAAGAACCAATGAGGTTCATTCTCATGTTACGCAGCGCGTTTGAGCTTCAGCGAGAACCAATGAGATTCATTCTCGTGTTACGCAGCATGTTTGAGCTTTAGCAAGAACCAATGAGGTTCATTCTCATGTTACGCAACACGTTTGAGCTTCCACAAGAACCAATGAGGTTCATTCTCATGTTACGCAGCACGTTCGAGCTTCCGCAAGAACCAATGAGGTTCATTCTCATGTAACGCAGCACGTTCAAGCTTCCGCAAGAACCAATGAGGTTCATTCTCATGTTACGCAGCGCGTTTGAGCTTCAGCGAGAACCAATGAGATTCATTCTCGTGTTACGCAGCATGTTTGAGCTTTAGCAAGAACCAATGAGGTTCATTCTCATGTTACGCAACACGTTTGAGCTTCCACAAGAACCAATGAGGTTCATTCTCATGTTACGCAGCGCGTTTGAGCTTCAGTGAGAACCAATGAGGTTCATTCTCATGTTACGCAGCACGTTTGAGCTTTAGCAAGAACCAATGAGGTTCATTCTCATGTTACGCAACACGTTTGAGCTTCCACAAGAACCAATGAGGTTCATTCTCATGTTACGCAAAACGTTTGAGCTTCCACAAGAACCAATGAGGTTCATTCTCGTGTTACGCAGCATGTTTGAGCTTCCTCAAGAACCAGTGAGGTTCATTCTCATGTTACGCAGCACGTTTGAGCTTCTGCGAGAACCAATGAGGTTCATTCTCATGTTACGCAACACGTTTGAGCTTCCACAAGAACCAATGAGGTTCATTCTCGTGTTACGCAGCACGTTTGAGCTTCAACAAGAACCAATGAGGTCCATTCTTGTGTTACGCAAAACGTTTGAGCTTCCACAAGAACCAATGAGGTTCTGAATCTGTTAATCATATAAAGCGATCAAGTCTCGATTCATATGGATTAGTTTTACGATCTCTTTATGAACTTTTTGAAGCGTCAAAGTGGTAGTTGCGTAGCTGTCAATGGAGGGACAGAAATCGTTTAGATTTCATCAAAAAGATCTTCATTTGTGTTCCAAAGATGAGCAAAAGTCTCAGGTTTTGAACGACATGAGGGTGAGGAATTAATGAAAGAATTTTCATTTTTGGGTGAACTATCCCTTTAACATACTGATTCTTATTCCTGTTCTAGGAAAAGAAATCCAAGGGAGAACATTTGAGACAAAGATGAAAGTTTGAATAATGAAACAACTGAACAAAGCAAAAGCAATATTTAATTTACCCTGGTCTTGCTGTTTACGTTGGCCTGTTGCTGTAAGAGGAACTTCACCATCTTGATATTGCCATAATGACAAGCCACGTGAAGGGGAGTGTAACCCATCTAAAGAGAAATCAGCAATGATAATTATAATCATTGACTATGTTTACATGCACCCTCATAATTTAGGCAGTACTGGAATTAAACTTTCCCTCATGTCAACACAATATTGATGTGATTAAGCTCATAATCATAGTAAACATAAATCACAGTAAAATATGTGGTGTTTGCTGATTTTAATCACAATAAACAGGCATGCAAACACTTCAATTGCATCTATTCCACTCTGACCAAAGTGCACACTGATGACGTTGTCATGCAAAGATTCATAAACATAGCAGTAAAGAAGGCATTGCATTTTGAGGCGCTGAATTTTGCATTTTGAGTTCATGTTGACAACATTGCGTGATGAGTATAATGCAGTATATTGATGTCGAAAACATTGAGATTAAGGCATTTTAGGCGCGTACAGTGGCCAGTAACATACCTACCATATACAGAGTTTATCATCTGTGCTGTGCATTGGGGTATGTGAAGAATGGTGGTAAAAGAACCACAATTCTTAGCGAATAATCAGAATTTAAGGAGTGAAGAGATTTGCTCATATCACGTAAACTTCTTACTGTGTCCTTACTCTGAGTATTGGAAATAATCACATTATTGGTGCATGTGTAAATGTAGTCATTGATTATTATCAATAAATAATGTGAATCATTATGTGTATTCTGTAGAAAAACAACATATTGCATTGTAAAAAAAGGTAAGTTTTTACCCGTGTGGCAGCGTAGACGGACGCCCCATGTTTCACTAGTATATCAGCAATCCCAACATGCCCCTCCTGAGCCACAAGGTGCAGAGGTGTCAGACCGCTCTGAGGACAGACAGCAGAAGTGTGTCATTGTATGGACATAAAGAGAGATATAGCATGCTATCACAACTCTAAATGGCCCGGACCTCTTGACTCCATACAAACATAATTTATGTAGATCACTTCATACACTTTTTACTTTTAAGACATTTCATATTTGAAAATTACAAAATCTAAATGACCAGTATACAGCATTACCTAATCTTTGTTCAATATTAACTTGTCCATATACTAATGCATCTCTTAAAATTAATGGCTGAATTTGTTAGAATTAGTTCAAATGAAATGATCAACACCTCATTAACATTTACTAATCTTTGGTTTATATATAACTAAGCTATATAACTAACCCTATGTATAAACTCAGACATTCAGACAATTTCTCGCAATCGCAAGTTTATATCCTGAGTATATAACTTAGAATAAAATATCAGAATTGTGAGATAAAAAGCAGCAACTTCAGCTATTTCATTTTTCCCTTCATTTATCAGTGGCCAGTGCATGAATCGCGTCACGTTATCGTCCTGATCACCCTGCCAGATTTATTTTGCAATAATGAGGCTAATTGTCAATTATACCTTACTTAGTACATCGTTATTTTATCTGAAATGATGCAGGAAAATTTAAATCCTTATGATATGACCTCTAATGACTCCTTTTGCTGTCATGCAAACACTGCTATTCAAGCAAAATGTTGTTTTTGCTCTTTTCATGAATGAGATTGCTTTTGGAAGGGGGGGAGGGGGGGGGGGTGCTTGCTTTAAAAAAGGGTGCAAAAATGTAAGCATGATAAGTTTACCTTATTGCCCAGATTTACATTGGCCTGCTTTGAGATAAGCAGCAACACCATGTCTGGTTGGCCCTCTTGGGATGCTAGGTGTAAAGGTGTGACCCCTTGCAGTGACTCAGCATTGGCAGAGGCTCCATGCTGCAGTAAACTGCTCGCTACCTCCACCTGGTTCTGTTTGGAAGCTATATGGAGCGGAGTATAGCCGTTCTGAGGAGGAAAAATTAGCAAGTTAATAAACTTTGTGGCTAGAATAAAACAGTTAAAAATAATGATTAAGACTGTGAGTTTTTGCAGTGTAATGACGGTCAAGCAGGGCAATAACAGTTTCATACTCGAGCGGCGCTGTGTGGCGATCCCCCTTTGCTGAGCAAAAGATTGACCACATCTAGGTTGTTATGATGGACGGCCACATGCAACGGCGTGAGTCCAACCTGTAGAGGAGAAGGCATCTTACATCACTACCATCAATGATACCCAATGAAAATGCAATAGATATGAATGATAAAAAAAGAAGTGTGCTTAATTGTGTTGATTGTGCACTTGTAGTGTACTTCAAATTTTAAAAGTATATTTAAAAAACTGTACTTGCAGATAAAATATTAATGAAGTAAAAGGCCACTTAAGTGTAGGGATTTCCCAACTTTTTTCTCAGCTGAACCTCTTTGACCTAATATATTTACTTGAAGTTAACAAGTTAGATCAATAATAAAATTAACCATCATGAACCCTAGTCTGGGAAACCCTTCCTGTTGTTAACAAAAGTACATTTATATCAATACGGTACAAGATTATCCTATTCAAGTCAATGTGATAAACGAGTTAGGTCAAAAGTAATCAAAAAGTAGTCAGAATACATTACCTAAAATGAGCAATATACATAACTACTATTTTTGTCATGTAATTTGGAATCAGTAACTGACTACAATTTGTAAGTAATCTACCCAACACTGCATGTTATGTGTTAAATTGTAATCAGATTATAATTACTGAATTTCAAATTAGTTGTGTCTGTTTACTAGGGCTGGACCAGAATATTAGAATATTCGTTCGGTGGGTTGGTATTTGATTTTCATTTCTGGGAATTTTTTTCTTTTCTTTTTTCTCGCAAACCCGTTATCCCCCTCGAAGCGGTTCTCATTCGTGCTTGAATATGTTTACACTATAAAATCTGGCGAAATACAATACTCTTTTTTTTACAATTATCTTATATCCTTGCCGTTTTTAATAGGATGGACAGTTGTATAGGAACCCAACCTCGTTATACTTAATAAATATATTTGCTTCTTCTTAGCGTTCCCTGCAACGGAGTATTCTCTGGCTAGGGTGCACGACTGCATGAGCTTATATGGAAGAAGCGCATGCCTGAGCTTGCATTTTGGGTTAAGCTGCGTTGGTTTGACATTGTGGAAATTAGAATAATAGAATCAAAATATATTAGCCTTTTACCTGTTAGGGATGTGACGGACAGGGAGAAAATTTACCCTCACCATCACATTACAGTGCTTGTGCACTGTGCGGCCGTGAATGAATGACAGTGCGGCCGTGCGCATTTTACCTTCAGTTTAGAATTAGCGCCAATTCAGGGGCGGGTTGCTTGAATGGTGGGTTCATTAGCCTATTATTCTTAATGAAAAACACAACAACAAAACAGTACAATGACAAACTCCCTTAAATAAGCACTTTTACATTTCGCTTTGAAACCAAATCTTCTGCGATCATCTTGTCATTCAGCTTCTCACTCTCGTGATGAATGAGATCTGACTCCTCCTGCTGCTGGTCTGTGCTGCCACTCTCGTTCGGCTCTCGTTATGCCTGAACACCGGTAACACCGACTATCGCAGCAAGCCTATTACCCGTTATTATCAATCTAAATGAATCTACTGCGAAATATAGGAGCTTGTTACTGGAACGTAACAGACCTGTGTGTTTTGTATCACTATTGCAGTGTCTGTTCTCGGAGCATATAAGCCCTGCCTGCGTGAGGCGCGCCGCTGAGAATCTCGAGATTCCTGCCTTTATTAGAGAGAAGAATATGTTCAGCCCCCTCCCTCCGAAGCTTCGTATATTCGGTGTTGATTACTACCGAAGCTTCGAAGCTCAAAAAATGGTATTCGGACCAGCCCTACTGTTTACACATGTCGACCCATTTCAGTCAATCACTAATTCTATCTATAGCTATAGAAATAACTATTCCATTTTATAAATGTGTATAAATGCATACATGCATGCATCTGATTCATACTTTGCCTGCAGCATTTGGATTGGCTCCTCTCTCTAAAAGCAGCTCTGCCACGTCCACCTTTCCGTATTTGGCTGCCACATGAAGGGGAGTGAAGCCTTTCTGCACGGCACCAATCAAACAGCATTGAAGGTTTCAAAAGCGAGTTTCAATACAAAACCAAAACTATTTAAATACAATAGGCTGGTGATTTAGGTGTTGGGTAGCACTGTACCTTGGTCATTTTGGTTAGCTGGGCGTTGACATCCAGGAGGATGCTGGCAGTTTGTGTGTGTCCCTCACGGGAGGCGATGTGCAGTGGAGTGTGTCCTGCTGTGGTGGTGGAGTTGGGGTTTGCTTTGTGCTCCAACAGCAGCTTCACCATCTCGTTGTGGCCCATGCGGGCGGCACAGTGTAGCGGCGTCTGGTCATCCTGATGGAGGTGAAGATCGATAAGTGATGCTTTTTTAATAACATGCTTGAAACAAACTGAAAAAACAACAACTAAACTTTGTCATGGCCAAATTTATTATTTTTTCTCAAATTATATTTATATTCTAAATTATACATTTTGATTTAAAGGTACAGTGTGTAGTATTTATGAGGATCTATTGACAGAAATGCAATATAATATACATAACTATGTTTTCAGTGGTGTATAAAGACCTGACATAATGTACCGTTATGTTTTTATTACCTTAGAATGAGCCATTTCTATCTACATACACCGCGGGTCCCCTTACAGTGAAATCGCCATTTTGCGGCGTCATGCTTCTACAGTAGCCCTAAACGGACAAACTTTTAGGGCAAAAGCGCTGGTCACTCTCTGCTCTCTCCGATGATGACATTTTTGTCCTGTGTCGGCCACCGTAGCTTCTCTATGTGCTTTCAAAAGGGAGGGGTGAGCGGTGGGTGATTGCAATTCACAACTCGCTGCTAAAATTCACACACTGCACCTTTAATATTAAAGATCACAAATATTTTGTTTCCCGAAGATAGGTATTTATCTGACAAAATTATTTGGCAAAAAAGGCAAGCAGCTACAGCTTTTATTTTACTATATTTGGTAACAGTTTGGGGTCCAATTCTCACTATTAACTAGTTGCTTATTAGGATATTGGCTGTTTATTAGCACTTATAAAGCACATATTAATGCCTTATTCTGCATGATCATATTCTACATCCCTTAATCCTACCCAATACCTAAACTTAACAACTACCTTACTAACTATTAATAAGCAGTAATTATGAGTTTATTGAGGCAAAAGTCGTAGTTAATAGTTAGTTAATAGTGAGAACTGTATCCTAAACTAAAGGATATATATTTACTAAAAAATTATTTACTAAATCTTTAACACATGTTTTTTTTAATAATATTTGAATAAAGGATGAAGATGTCAATTTTCCTAGGCCGAACATCACTTTTGGCCACTACTAGACAAACTGAACCAAAAGGTTTAAACCATAAACGATGATTTTTTGATTAGACGAATTAATATAAAAATGAAGTTTAAATAAATCACACGGTTGTTTCTCTTTTTTTTCAGTGTACTATTGTATTTATTTAACATTTTTTTCTCATTTTGCTTAAACAGAATAAAAGACCCACATATACAAACTAAACTAAACCAAAATGTAATTGAGGCCCTGTTTAGACCTGGTATTAAGATGCGTTTTCGTCAATCGGATCACAAGTGGACGGCACTAAATACAGGTGTAAACAGGGACTAAAACATTTTGAGCTTTTCCACTTTCAACCACTTCCAGAGGCAGTCGAAAAACAATTGCTTTTGTAGTGTAGACGCTCATGTGGTTGAATGTGTTCGAACAGCCGCAAATGCCCGCCTACTGACCTAATGCGTAAACATTATTGGAAGCGCGCTAGCCAGACGGGATTTAAACTTTGGCTGGAGACCCAAGTTTGGTTTGAAGATGAAAAACGCACCAAGCACAATGTTCTCTCACCATTCCTGATTTCTAACACACACTCACAGCGTTCGGCGTGATCTTGCAGCTGTCAGAGAAGAAACAAAAACTGCTGCTCTCCGTATGTTTTTCTGCCGTCTCCATGTGCGTTCATATGTAAATTACGTGAGCTTATTTTGTCCATTAAATCGAAAGATCTGAAACAGCCCATACATTTACCCGCCCATAGACCCTCCCCTCGAAGAAATCAGGACAGAAGTGGTTGAAAGTGGACAAAAGAGAGATTAAAACACCAGGTGTAAACGGAAATGTGTCTCCTTTGTCTACTCGTGATACGATCGACTGAAACGACATCTTAATACCAGGTGTAAACAGGGCCTGAATGTCTTAAGCTAAAACACAAAATAACATAAAACGAAATGTACCTTGGCTTTGGCGTCCACTGGAGCTGCATTTTGCAACAGGAACTCAGCAACTTCACAGTGACCAGCTCGAGATGCCATGTGCAGAGGCGTTTCCACTTTCTACAAGTACACATTAATGTACACGTACAGTAAGATCACAGCAAAAGCACAGCTTGCAGTCAAAACATCTGAAATCACCTAGAGATAAAACTGTGAGGAAAATGTTGCTGATATTTATATGATGTTGTGATGTTATTTGCTTTTACTGCTGATATTTCACCTACCACGTTTGAGGCATGTGGTGAAGCTCCTTTTTGCATCAGTATCTTCACTATATTCAGGTGACCCATAAAGGAAGACACATGCAGTGGGGACAACCCTGACTGTTGGACAGAAACAGACACAAAAATTTAATTATGGCTGCATAAAATTGCTCACATCTCTTTAGTAGAGCGTGCTCGATTCAAAACGTAAACGCTACCTAAAATGCATGTTCGTATTTATTGCTCTTGAAGTGAAATTCATTCCCAAAGAATCACTGTATCTGTTTTATGCTTTGGTGGATTTTTCTTAATTGCCTGCCATGTCTTTTCCCCCCAAGAGGTCTATAATATCTGGAGAAAGCTATCATTCATCTAATGACTAATCACCACAAGCCACAAGGATAATATCCTGATAAAACTGATGTGGTGGTGGCTGATAGGATGGCAAGAACATGCACAATCCTCTAGCTCTTAGTAGCATCTATTCTGAGCTGTGATATTGTTACTGTTTTTTCCGCAAAATAAGTCACACCTGAAATTGCATTGTTGATGGGAAAAAAAACACAGATAAGTCACATTGGTGTATGTCACATTGTATTGTTACATTCAGAAATAGTGTAAAATACCAGTAAAAATGTAACGTTATTTAAGGCAGAATAGGAACGAAAAATATAAGTATAAAACAAACATAAATTATATTGGCATTAATTATAAACAGCATTTATTACAAACACAAAGCCTAAACAAGTTTATTTAAAGCAAAACTGAAACTACTGGTGTGTGAGAAATGCGCTTTACAAATAAACTTTGCTCATTCGACATTAATCCAAGTTCTTTGTTTGCGTGCTTGATGTTAATTGTATTATAAGTTGCTTTGCAAAACGTTTCGGATGAAAAATGTATATTTCGGAAAATATGTTACGTTAATTTCACGACTTTATAAGCCTAAAATGAAACATTTGAGATATAGCCTACATTTGTCAGGTTTAAGTTCTGCTTTGAGACTCTTATTTTGATTTTAGCTTAGTTCTATGTTCTCTGTGTTTCTGTTTCCTGTCTTCCTTAGTTGACCTAAACTGTGTTCGAAATCACCCCCATACCCGTAAACAGGGCACTCTTTGAGGGGACAGCCATTTGTAGTGGCGTCCGAAACCATAGTGGACGTGATCGAGTGCACTCATTCAATCCCATAATGCACCGCAATAACAAGTGTACAACTGATGTACATTCAACGGCTAGAGAATACCCATAATGCACTGTGAGAGTCGCACGCCAAATGAATTCCCACATCTGACCAGAAGATGGCGCCTGCAGCCAAACCGCTGTCATGGAAACTAGCATGTAAAACCTTAATTAAACTATTTAATAATCAATTAAAAAGGTATTTATACCTGTATGATATTACGCTGTACCCACATTGGACCAGAGGTTTGGAAAATGGATAGATGGATGATTCAACTGTGAGTGCCATCTTCTAGTCAGACATGGGTGTTCATTCGGCAAGACCCTCACAGTGCATTATGGGTGTTCTCTAGCCATTGAGCGTACATCGGTTGTACACTCGTTACTGCGGTGCATTATGGGATTGAATGAGTGCACTCAATAACGTCCACTATGGTTTCGGACACCACTACAAATGGCTGTCCCCTCAAATAGTGTCCAATTTAAGGGTGATTTCAGACACGACCTTAGTCTCTGTATCGTTTAGTTCCTTGTCCATTCTTACGTCTCATACTATGTTGGTTTGTGTATTCCTTTTGCTCTTGAGTTGATACTCCAACATGTATTAGTTTTGTTTGCTCTTGTAAATAAATATGTTTACTGCAACTATAGATTCTGCTTCAACCTCTTCTTGCAAAAAATGTATTTTGTTAGAATATACAGCTAGTTTTGCATGGATGACAATGGGAAAAGATGCTTTTTGGCAGCAAAAAGCATGATACACCTTTAGAGGCTAACTGAACTGTGCTATCTTGGTTTGACAATTCAGATACAAGGTAAAATTCATAATAAAAGTCCCCAGTACACCAAACAAACACAATGACTACTAGAACTAACCGGTGAATACTTTACAATAATTTAGCTTTTTATTAATTTAAAATAATAAAATGTCATTTATATTACAGTGTGAACCTGTTGCTCACCTCTGTTACAGCCTCCAGGGACGCAGAATGCTTCAATAGTAGGTCCATTACACGCATGTGGTTCTTCTTGCAGGCAATATGGAGTGGCGTGAAGCCATTCTAAGCATAAGCAGACAAATATTTATATATAAGTGCAATTTTGTGAACAGTTTCTGGAAG
Source organism: Coreius guichenoti (assembly GCA_039654105.1). Classification (NCBI taxonomy): domain Eukaryota; kingdom Metazoa; phylum Chordata; class Actinopteri; order Cypriniformes; family Gobionidae; genus Coreius; species Coreius guichenoti. The sequence goes on along the minus strand of CM077169.1, from coordinate 50,210,184 downwards.
TTTCAGAACAACAGGGTAAATGTTATTATGTGCCTTTTAAATGTGTACTAACCAGAGCACGGGTGTTTGGTTTGGCTCCTTTGTCCAGGAGCACCTTGGCCACGCGATGATGTCCACAGTGCGCCGCCACATGCAGTGGTGTCAGGTGGTCCAGAGTGATGTCATCAATCTCTGCATTGTACTGTAATAGCTGTCTGATACAGTCCAAATGATCGCCCTGGGCTGCCATATGAATTGGAGACAGGCCATTCTGTGCAGTGAACATATGGGAACATTTAGAGCTGCCAACTGCACCGCATTCTTTAACATTTATGGCAAACAAGCTGATTTTTTTTCTTCTTTAACTTTTCATTCAGGTTAGATTTCTGTAATAAACTGAATGTGTTTAACCATGTTTATATACATATTTATCATATTATATATTTAAAAATCCAAATAGCTTCAATTAACTAATTGAATATTTCTTGTTCCACAACTAGCCATATTTGAACCACGTTTATACTTTTTAAATTGATAAATTTAATTGTTTTCACAATGAACAGATTTATGCTGATTCTAAGCAATTTGAACAAATGCATTTTCTTTTAAAATTATTATTTAAATACAATCAAATGGATAAGATTTACGCAATTGAATAGTTTACTGAATTGAATATTAATTATATTATACAATCAATTATTCAATTAAAATATGTAAGGATTACTCAATTCAATTTGATGGAATTTTGCTATTATTTGAAATGCGTAAATCTTAAAAAAAGGCTTGCATTTTCTTTTTGAGTGTATGCCATGCTTTTTTTAAGTCCAGAAATCTTACCCATTTCATTTTTGACTGACAAATATGCATCAGATTAATTTGTTTATGTTAAAATGTTATTTGTGTAAACCAAATAAACAGAATTTTTATATGCAATTCAAATACATAAATCCTACATTTAGGCCTACATTTTTTTTGGATTGTTGTTTTTTAATTAATGCATATTATTATATTTGCACTGCTGACACAGTCTACTGGAAACTGCAGTGTCAATAATATATGCAAGAAAAATTTGAAATTTGATCTACAAGTGTAAATATTCAGTCAAGACATGCAACTCTTTCTCTTTTTCTATTTTCTCCTGACACATTGTTTGGATGCAAAGCTGCAAATGCAGCAAATAAAACGTAATAAAACCTAAAAATGGCAGTTTTTTTGTTGAGAAATGTTTGCATAATTGCCATTCAAGAACAATAGCTTGACCTACAGTATGTTGATGTAATTGACCTACAGTAGATGAATCAAATAACAGAGACTCATAAACTATCAAATTGCTGATGTCTCAGATTTTTTTGTTGTTACTTCAGAACACCATATGACTACACCACAAAATGTCAATTTTTTTTTGTGGCTATATGTAAGTGCCAAGTGTTTGGGTGTATGCCTACTTTAGTCTTGGCCTGTATTGGGGCTCCTTGGTCCAGAAGGATCTCGATTATTCTCCCATGGCCATTTCTGGCAGCACAGTGAAGAGGAGTTAACTCATCCTGTGACGACAAGGGAGGAAGAACAAACATGTACATACAAATCCTCTAGTGTCGTTAATATTTAGAATATACTATAACATACTTTTGTCTTAGCATCAATCTTTGCTCCTCGGTCCAGCAGAAGTCTGACCATGATAACATTTCCTCTCCTGGAAGCAATATGTAAAGGTGTGATCCCATTCTGAAAGAAAGACACACTAGTTTGCATGTACTGTAGCTGTAAACAGACTGAGGTTTATCAGTGCAGAAATATTTAGAAAGACAGACCTTGGGTGTGAAGTTCACATCAGCTCCTCTGTTTAAAAGTAGCTGGGCGACATTCAGGTTTTCATAGTGGGCTGCGATATGGAGTGGGGTGAAGCCTGTCTGCAGAGGATCATGGGAAATCGAGTTAGTAACCAGCAACAGTTGTTCCTTTGATTGCTTCAATATCATTGCAAATGTCAATGAACTGTATGCAGTACCGTTCAAAAGTTTGGGGTCTGAAAGATTTTTGAATGCTTTTGAAAGAAGTCGCTTATGCTCACCAAGGCTGCATTTATTTGATTAAAAAATACAGTAAAACAATAACGTTGTGAAATATTATTTCTCATTATCAATGTTTAAAACAGTTGTGTTGCTAATATTTTTGTGGAAACCATAATACATGTTTTTCAGGATTCTTTGATGAAAGTTTAAGAGCCCTATCATACACCCGGTGCAATGCGACGCCTGGCACGACGCAAGTGTTTTTTGCTAGTTTCAGCCCGACGCAGTTATCATTTTCACATCCAGCGCCACGTTGTTTAAAGCAAATACACTCGCGCCCATCTGTTCGCCCATGGGCGTCTGGTCTGAAAACCAGGTGTGTTCAGGCACTTTGCTATTTTGAGGAACTGAAAACGACTGCGCCATTGACCAACAAAAATCTGCTCTAAAGTCAATAGTGCAGTATGTTTTGTGTTTTTTAAAGTGTGTGTTAGTAATGTGCGCCTATAGGCGGGTGCACAACGCGCGTACACTCTGCTTATTACACACACAGGGATGCGCAGCAGCACACAAACATTTTAAATATTAAAAATAAAAGGATTCAGCGTTCAGTTTTTCCACTCGCAAATCCCACCATGTAAATAGCGAATCCGCCATGGTGCGAACGCAACTGGCTTTTAAAGGGAATGGGAGATGAGACTCTGATTGTTTTATTGCACATTACGCCCAAAACACACCCATGACTCATTAAGAGAATAGGTACAACCCTTTTGGCCAATTGTTTTTTCCGTCGTTAAACTAGCAAAAGTGGATTCGGATTCCCTAAGTGCCTGCGCCATGCGCTTCAGACCATGCGTTCAGATCGTTAAAATGTCTCTACTATCACTTTTGATCAATTTAATGCATTCTTGCTGTATAAAAGTATTAATTTCTTAAAAAAATTAAATCTTACTGACCCCAAACCTTTGAACAATAATGTATGTTTACACAGATTAAAGCAGTAAGTCACACCAGGCTTACGGTGATTTTACTTCGGCTGGTTAAAGTTATTAACAACAATTTAACTGTTGTAGAATCACTGTAATGTAACAACAGGAATGACTCAAATGTTAACTTCAATAGTCTTTAATCCAAGAAATCAAATACTCAGGAGACACTTCAGATAATGAAAGCACACACAACACATTAGGCAATGACGAGAATCAACAAGGGACAACAGAAACTCAGGGCTAAATACTGTATACACAAGAGAAACTAAACTAAAACTAATCATTTCTGTGCTTTCTTCCATGTCATAATGGTAAACCCGCTCTTTTCTGTTCTCACACTAGATTTAGGCGCGTTGCATTCAGAACACACACTGAGGAGACTGGCGGAAAAACGTGCTTTCTGTGGTTTAGAAATCAAGCATACACTCTAAAAAATGCTGGGTTGTTTCAACCCATGTTTGGGTCAAATATGGACAAACCCAACCGTTGGTAGAGCTGCACGATTCTGAATAAAATTAGCATCACGATTTTTTGGCTTCAAATTGAGATCATGATTCTCCAACGATTCTGAACAGACTACTAACTAAACTAAATAACATGTAATTTACAAGTGGTTCTGACAAATGTTAATTGCTTCTATTTAACTCTTTCCCCGCCATTGACGGAAATTTCCGGCTTTCCGTGTTTTCACTGTTATACGGTAGGGAGTGCTATTACACATCTTCTGAAAGAGTACTGAATCTCCTGATCAAAACACATGCGAAGAAGACGCAGAAACAAGCGATATCATATGTAATCATATGCATATGTAAAAAATAACGCGATTACCAACATTAAACAGAATATAAATCAAAACTGCCTAATGGTACTGAATGAAATGTCAACCCAGGACTGTGAAGCTTTGGGGGTGTTGATGGACTCCATCTACTCCATCTGTGTTTGATCATCGTTCTGAATCCCATCGAGACATAGTCTTTGACAAAAACGTGATTTTCAACGTTGAAAATCAAAAACGTTGGTGCTTTTTTATGAAACTTTCCCACATTCATATGTTGATTAAAAAAAGAATACAATAAGCTAGAATAAAACGTTTTTTTTTTTTTTTTTTAAGCAGATGGTCTGTTCTTTCTTTTGATACATTGCATGTTCAGATTTTCATACAACTAAATATTCTGGGGGCCATAAAACTTTTGTGAAAATTATCAAAAATGCTGGCGGTGGCTGGCAACTTAAAAAAAAAAAAAAAAACTCTGGTGGGGAAAGAGTTAAAATGTTTTGAATGAAAAAAACGGTTTGAATGAATGATTCAACAACTCACTTATAAGTACTTCATTGTTTTATTACTGGATGAATCAGCGTTTTTGAATGAATCTCTTGAATGAATGATTCACTGACAAATACATTTTTTAAGCCACTTGTCGCCACCTACTGGTGTAACGACATAATGATACAATCGCTATTTCAAGCGCATTTCAAAAGGTGATTTGCTCTATTTTAATCGCTTCTGTAGACAGCAGTGTTTATATCAGAACTATACACTTTTATCCCAGTTCTTCTATAATATGAATATTTGTAACACAGAAATATTGATACTGTGTGGTTGTTTATGAAGCTGTTTCATACCTATACATGACAACTGCTCTCTCTGGATCAGCGGCAGCACCAACGCAGATTTGTATGTTCCGATGTGATTTTGTCAAAGGTTTAATAGACGGGCAAAACCACTGTCATTAAGTAATGAGATCGCATAGGTGTTTGAATCGAGATCGCAATCTTTTAACGATTAATCGCTTCGCTCTAACCGTTGGGTTTAAAATGTGATTTAAACATTGGGTTTGTCCATATCTGACCCAAACATAGGTTGAAACAACCCAACATTTTTAGCGATTTTATTACGATTGCGATTAATTGCACAGACCAAGTACTTAATACATAAAACTAATATAAATATAACTATAATATATTTTAATTTCATTGCTATTACCATGCAATTAAGTGTTAAAACATTACATTTTAATGGCTTCAAACCTGGCTCATTTAATCAGATAATAGAGGCAGAACTATAATGTTACATTTACACTAGATGTCCAGGAGATTAGAAAAAAGTTTTTCATCAGTTTACACAAACCTTGCTTAAGACATCAGCATTCGGGTCATTCTGTAAAAGCACAGCGGCAGTTCGGGTGTCATCGTTTCGGGCAGCGATATGCAGTGCAGGAAGGCGGACCTTGCCCTTAGTACCGTGGTTGATGAGCAGGGCCACCACATTCTCATGGCCCTGCTGAAGAGCCACAGCAAGAGGGGTAAAGCCATCCTGCCAGAAAGACAAACATACAAGACATCACGTGAACAAACATCCATATTTCTTTGAATAACCTGTGTGAAAATAGCAGGTTGAAGGTAAAGTGTGGACCTCCTGTTGGCTTAACATGCTATAAGTTTGCTTGGAGCAGTTAAGTGTGATCCCACCCAAAATTGTAGTGCACTTCAAATTGTATACATTTATTTTTTTTAAAACTGTACTTGCAGATAATACAATTATAATAAAAAGCAGGTTACCTGTAAGTGTACTTAAAGAGTAAACATTCATGACTATGCTTCTTAATACACTTAGTCATATTTTTCATGCTTTAAAGAAGTGCAGTTATTTTGATGTGTTGACTAACACGCTAAAGCACATGTAAAAAAAAAAAAGAACGATTATAATTTGAACTGTAGTGTGTTATTCAATATTACACTTAAAGTAAAGTAAATGCATTTTAAATGTACTAAATTGCAACTTATATATCCTCCTGAGAACCAGAAAAAAAATGTTTTGTGAATTTAGGATTTTTTTGTGTCATTACATTGTTTAGAGCATAAGAAAAAAAATGAAAAAATAATATTTTTAAAAAATAATATTTTATTCATACAGTGGGGAGAACAAGTATTTGATACACTGCCGATTTTGCAGGTTTTCCTACTTACAAAGCATGTAGAAGTCTGTAATTTTTATCATAGGTACTCTTCAACTGTGAGAGACGGAATCTAAAACAAAAATCTGTTTGAACTCGTTACCTGTATAAAAGACACATGTCCACACACTCAATCAAACAGACTCCAACCTCTCCACAATGGCCAAGACCAGAGAGCTGTGTAAGGACATCAGGGATAAAATTGTAGACCTGCACAAGGCTGGGATGGGCTACAGGACAATAGGCAAGCAGCTTGGTGAGAAGGCAACAACTGTTGGCGCAATTATTAGAAAATGGAAGAAGTTCAAGATGACGGTCAATCTCCCTCGGTCTGGGGCACCATGCAAGATCTCACCTCATGAGGCATCAATGATCATGAGGAAGGTGAGGGATCAGCCCAGAACTACACGGCAGGACCTGGTCAATGACCTGAAGAGAGCTGGGACCACAGTCTCAAAGAAAACCATTAGTAACACACTACGCCGTCATGGATTAAAATCCTGTAGCGCACACAAGGTCCCCCTGCTCAAGCCAGCGCATGTCCAGGCCCGTCTGAAGTTTGCCAATGACCATCTGGATGATCCAGAGGAGGAATGTGAGAAGGTCATGTGGTCTGATGAGACAAAAATAGAGCTTTTTGGTCTAAACTCCACTCGCCATGTTTGGAGGAAGATGAAGGATGAGTACAACCCCAAGAACACCATCCCAACCGTGAAGCATGGAGGTGGAAACATCATTCTTTGGGGATGCTTTTCTGCAAAGGGGACAGGACGACTGCACCGTATTGAGGGGAGGATGGATGGGGCCATGTATCGCGAGATCTTGGCCAACAACCTCCTTCCCTCAGTAAGAGCATTGAAGATGGGTCGTGGCTGGGTCTTCCAGCATGACAACGACCCGAAACACACAGCCAGGGCAACTAAGGAGTGGCTCCGTAAGAAGCATCTCAAGGTCCTGGAGTGGCCTAGCCAGTCTCCAGACCTGAACCCAATAGAAAATCTTTGGAGGGAGCTGAAAGTCCGTATTGCCCAGTGACAGCCCCGAAACCTGAAGGATCTGGAGAAGGTCTGTATGGAGGAGTGGGCCAAAATCCCTGCTGCAGTGTGTGCAAACCTGGTCAAGAACTACAGGAAACGTATGATCTCTGTAATTGCAAACAAAGGTTTCTGTACCAAATATTAAGTTCTGCTTCTCTGATATATCAAATACTTATGTCATGCAATAAAATGCAAATTAATTACTTGGATTTTTGTTTTAGATTCCGTCACTCACAGTTGAAGAGTACCTATGATAAAAATTACAGACTTCTACATGCTTTGTAAGTGGGCAAACCTGCAAAATCGGCAGTGTATCAAATACTTGTTCTCCCCACTGTATGTTATGCTATGTCCTCTGTAGTGGACACCAGGACTCAATTAAAAAAAAAAAAAAAATGACATGAATAGACGTGAATAGGCAAAACCATGGATTTTTTTTTTTTTTAAATCACCAATCAATTTTTAGGTTTCAGGATTTTTTTATACCAAACTTTGTATAAAGATGATTCTCAACTATGTTATAAAATATATAACAGAATGATTTGATATACCATTTTGCTTTATTCAATATGTGTGTAAAATGGCCATAAGTTTTCCACTTGTAAAAAACAAAACAAAACAAAACAAAAAAAAACAAAAAACCCTGAATTCTGAGGTGAATCACAGTTGAATTTTTGAATTAACATGCCAAAAACATTACATTCAGTTCACACTTAAGTATATTCTTTTAAAGTATATATAAGTAGCCTACTCTTTTTCATTACCTCAGTTGGAATGGTCTGATTGGCTCCATTATCCAGGAGAAACTTCACAACCTCTAGGTGATTCTCTTGTGCAGCCATGTAGAGAGGAGTGAAGCCCTTCTGTTGCAGACAGACATAAACACCCATATGCAGATACAATACCCAAACTAACACAAGCACACAGATACACAGATGACAGTAGAGGCAGACAGATTTTAGTTCGGACAGCAATACTACATAAATTCAAAATGACTCAACTGTTCAAATGAACTGGGGAGAAGAAAACACATAAACCCCTTTATATATATATATATATATATATTGATGTTAGGTGAACGCTCACAGATAATCCAACATATCAATGCCTCAAACCCATCTGAAAAGAAATCCCTTTTGTTGCTTACCTGAGACTGAGCATTGACATTGGCTCCATAGTTCACCAGCTCAGTGACCACCTGCTCCTGTCCAGCTAATGCAGCTATGTGAAGAGCAGTATTTCCTTTCTACAAGACAAATATCTTATTTAACGACACATTTTTTTTCTTTCAAATCCTATATAACACATTAAAAACTGTACTTGCAGGTAATATAATATTAATGCATTATCACTAAGTGTACTTAAAGAGAATACACTTTCATGACAATGTTTCTTAACACACTTAAATACACTCTGTAATAATATCAAATTAAACATTTAAAATCATTCTGTTTTAATAATCTTTTGTGGTGGTTTAAAGAAGCACACTTATTTTGATCTGATGACTAACATACTAAAGCACTTGATTATAATTGTAGATAATGTAGTGTGTTATTTAATGTTATATTATTATTTTTTTAAATGTACTAAATTGCAGCTTCATCATTACAAAGTATAAGTACAAATCTATTTAAATACACTATAATTTTCAATAGAAATTTTAGTTTATGCTTTACATTCAGCAGTACACTATAACCTTATTTCAAAGACAATAAAAATAATCAAATTACATTAAAAAAAAACATACTTAAGTCTAACTTAAGTGGGACAAAAAACTATTTTGGTAACACTTTATATTACAGTGTCCTTGTTACACATGTTACATGTAGTTACTGTAGTAATAACTATAAATTATGCATAATTATATGCAACTAACCCTAAACCAAACCTATAATCCTAATCCTAACTCTATAGTAAGTACATGTAGTTAATTATTATTAATCCATACTCAGATGCATAATTACACTGTAACACGGACACCTTAAAATAAAGCGTAAACCAAAATTTGTAAAATGCAATTAAGTGTCCAAAAACATTACAATCAGTTTGCACTTAAGATTAGTCGGTTACACTTTATTTTAAGGTGTCATTGTTACAGTGTAATTATATATTTAAGTACTGAGTAATAATAATTAACTACATGTACTTACTATAGGATTAGGGTTTGGTTGAGGGTTAGTTGCATGTAGTTATGCATAATTTACTGTTATTACTATGGTAAGTACATGTAACATATGTAACGGACACTGTAAAATAAAGTGTTAGCGATTATTCTTATAAAGTATATTATGTTAATAATAAGTACTCTTTTTAAAAATATGCTTAAGTGTTTCACAATGGTTTTTAAGGTACATGTGATGAGTATTTGTGTTAAGTTCCTAATTGCTTCATGAATGCAGCCACAAAAAGTACACTTTAACAGGGCTTTAACTATCTAATATCATTGTATTAGATAAGAGATTTATTTGGATATTTAAATCGGTTAGTTAAAATTAAATGCGAATTAAAGGGATAGTTCACCCAAAAATGAAAATTAGCCCATGATTTACTCACCCTCAAGTCATCCTAGGTGTATATGACTTTCTTCTTTCAGACGAATGCAATCGGAGATATTAAATAATGTCCTGGCTCTTCCAAGCTTTATAATGGCAGTGAATGGTAGTTTCTGTCTGTGTCTGTTTTTGAAGTCCATAAAAGTACATTTGTCCGTCATAAAAGAAATTAGCTTCCAGCAGACAGCGAAAGAATAACAAATGAACTGACGCATGCGCAGAGGTTTTGCTCTATCCTCGGCGCAGTTCAGTTGTTATTCTTTCGCTGTCTGCCAGAAGCTAGTTATTTTACTTAGTAATAGTTTTAAATATGGATATTTTTCTCACACAAACACATCGATTCGCTTCAGAAGGCCTTTATTAACCCCCGGAGCCGTGTGGAGCACTTTTATAACGGACAGATGCACTTTTATGGACTTCAAAAACAGACACAGACACAAACTATTCACTGCCATTATAAAGCTTGGAAGAGCCAGGATATTTTTTAATATAACTCAGATTGTGCACCTAGGATGACTTGAGGGTAAGTAAATCATGGGCTAATTTTCATTTTTGGGTGAACTATCCCTTTAATGCAATGATAACCTTTTTTAACATCCAAATACTTTTTGCAGCCTTTTTGTAGCTCTAACTCTTACCTTTGTGGCTGTCTCAAGTACAATACCATGGTGCAGTAGTTCCAGCACCATTTTAACGTGGCCTTCCTTCGAGGCCAAGTGCAGCCCATTGAGTCCATTCTGTGAAGGGAAAGAGACAGCAGAGCAAACTCACTCTGAAGGTCATCAATCTCAAATCAAAGGTCTTCATACTGCACCGTCCCAAAGAGACTGAAATGGGGATGTGGGGGGTTTGTAGTTTACTCCCACTCTCACAAAACACATGGAGCACTGTCAAAAGACATCAACCGATGATGATGATGATGATGATGATGGTGATTTAGGTGGATGGCAGGCCGGTGGTCTCTCTGCTGGGAAGAATACGGGCCATGTGGGATAGGTCTAACCTCACACAGCCTTCCTTCAGCCTCACAGGACATGTGAGGTTGGACCTTTCTCACATTTCTGATATTATCCCCTCTGAGTGTAGAGACCACACACCCCATCTCAATGTGACTCAAAGAAAGAAACACAGCAACAAAGAAACAAAAGAAAAAGAATGGATGGATGGAAAAATACTGAACATTTACAAATGCACTTTTGTTGCATGCTCATGATTGCTCACTCAGCTCATTTGGATTAAAACTAACTCGTTTATGCAAGTAAAAACATGAACTGTTAAGTACATATTACAGAAAAACGTCATGTGATTACTGTGCCGCGACAGGGCTAGTGTGAACGACACTCGAGACATTTGACGGAACTGCCACTGTCCCGATCAGGCCACTTGTTTGTAAGCCTTGCCAATTTAAATATTAAAGTACAAGAAGACACAAGAGAGAACTCAATTCAGTACTCGCAAAAAAATAAACAGTACTGGATCCGTACATTAGGTCTTAAAGTCACAGGAGCACAATAGTATTCCTGCTGCTGTCTATGTCTTTTGTTGTTTGATTAACATAAAAATGATATCTAATATCTATGTACTAAACTAATTAAGCCAGATAATATGATTAATATTCTTCTGGTTTCCTACCCTATATTTTTTAAAAATTACAAATGCAATAAATATACAGGTATCGGTGAGTACCAAAAATTAAAGTACACTGTAAAAAAAAATTGATGCCTCAAATGTTTAAGTACAATCAACTTGGATGTTTAAGTTATTTCAACTTAAATTACATTAAAGTGACTTAAAAAAATGAGTTGAATCTTATAACTTATAAAAAAGGGCTTATGTATTTTTGCATATTATATTATAAAACTATAATAATATACAAATAATAGTAAAATAACACTGCTGTAGAGTATTGCATACTGCATCGCATACAATTTCTGAAAAAAAGGCAGTGTCTTAACTCTAAGAAGTATGCTAGTAATCCTATTCTCTTCCAAACACAACAAATATTTTCTTAATTAGTATAGAAAAAGATAAATGTATTTTTAGTTTATTGGACAATATATTAAGGCAGAGAACATACAATATATAGCAATATATATTTGTTTTTCTTACCCCATTGACAATTATTTTTGTCAAAATTTATTTGTTTTCTTGTAAACTGTATTAAATTTATACTTAAAAACAAGAAAGCAAAACATTTTACTTATGAGGTAAGAATAATACATTTAATTCAAGATATATTTACTGAAAATAACTCAACATTTTTTTTTTGTCAAGCAAGTGTATCTTGCTTCACGTATATTTAAGTGCAAGGCAATAATACTAAGAAAATATGATTGTGCAGTATAGCCTTCATGTATCCTAGCTCAAGTGTCTTGCAGCTTAAGGAGTTTTTTCAAAGAGCTCAGCGGTGCATGTAGTCAGGGTCACTGAAGCCCTCCAGGGAGATCTGTGGACCTGCTCACACGTTTGCTACAGTACGAGGACTAAATGGAGAAAAGCGCTGAAATCATCACTCACAACACATGTGGTCATTAATCAAAGGGCATTATCATCTCAATTACTGCTGCCGCTCCTGATGTGTGCAGACCCACACCACAGCAGGAAATGTCAGTGTAAAAACAGGCTGAAGGGAAAAGAAGGGGACATGAATGCAACTACTGGACTTACACACAATAGCATTTGTGCACAATAGACATGCAGTGCAATTAAAAAGTGGATTCAGGCATGGAAACAGAACATTTACAATCCTTTAGTAAATCTATCCAGTTGGCTACCTGTTAAGACAGGGCGTACATAATGCAATTTTAGCTGTCACAGGACCTTGCAAATTATTTTTTTACATTGGGAGAAACTCGGACATGTCCACATTCAAGGATTTCATCCGATGGGTTTAAACAGCTCACCCTGTTACAATAGATTTAGTTCACAAATAACTGACAGTCATAAACAAAGTATGATATTCTTTTACAAAAATCAATATTAAAATTCAGAATTAGTATCTTACTTTTCATGCCATAAGTCACATGCGTACTCAAGCTCTGGGAATCTCGGCACATTTTGAGTCAGACTCGCTCAGACCAGATCATTTGAATCAGTGAGTCGAGAACAGCTACAATCGGATCAGTCCAATTCACCAATGAATCATTCAGTGCGATTTCTGAACCGACTGAACAGGTTCAGAATGGGTGTCTATTTCTTCAGCTTGAAGAATCACCAACAATGAAACCTACTATCTCCTCTTCTGACTCCATGTTTAGTGCAAAAGCTTATGCAATTGCCACCATCATATCGTGCACCAACTGTTTCAGCACAAAAATCAGGTAAAAAGACTCAATCTATGCAAGAGTGTCCAAACTCGCACCCTTAGACGGGTGTACATGGTGCAAACAACTTTAGATGAACCGAGTATGTTAACTAAAGAAGAACAGTCCTTAAACCTGAACCAAACATTAAACCTATACTGTCCTGATCTCCATCACCTGCTAGATGCCATTGACTGTGAATAGGGTTTCACTGCAGTTGAAATTCACTGTTAACCTGGCTGGGAAAGGCGTTCCATACCGAATCCCTGGCTTATCCCGAAGTTGCTCTCTGCCCTTCGCTTTGCCATCTCTGGAGTGAAGTCCAGAAAAATATGGATCCCCTTCCCATTATAGGTAAGGTTCTTCTGCTCGGCAGCGCTCACTGTTAAAAATAAAGTTTCTTTATAGAGGGTATGCATGTGACATCACCGTCGGCCGGAGTCGCTGCAGTTACGCCCACTGAGTGGCAAAAATACAGCGACAGCATTGGTTTTCAGCCGCAAAAAACACACAAAACACATCTAAAACGGGAAAGAGCTTTGAGATTGACTTCAAATAGATTTGACAAGAAAAAGAAAGGTATATTTTTCAGACTGCCGAAAGCTACAGAAAAGAGAAGCAAATGGATTGCTGCAATTCACAGAAACAACGTGACTCCAGGCAGCGAAACGTGGATTTGCAGTTATCATTTTGTGTCAATATGTTGAATTTTGGAGTAAAATTATACCCTATATATTGTATTTACAACTCATCAATTAAATATTTACCATCTAATATTCTGCATAATTGGATGTTTTTAAATAAAGATTGACAAAAACTATACATGTTTTAGGGTTGGACGGTATGACGATATATATAACATCGATATAAGTGGTCACCCGGATTTAGACCTACCTATACTGTATTTATATAAAGCGTTCACAGGCAAATTTGCTTTATGTATTTCCCTGGCGTTGAAATCAGGCTCATATAAATGTCAGGAAACACGATCCTGGCTGCATGTCAATATCCATGGATCATGGGATCTTTGGTAAGTTGTAAGGAACACTATATCGAGTCCAACCTTTAGTTTAAACTGATAATCGCTTGTTTTACTCGCATTTTCACAGTTTCCCTATTAACTCCAGTCATGCACTAGGCTCGTTTGCCACTCATTCCGGCTGAGGGGGCGTGTTCCGGCAGGAAAGTGACATCAATGCATACCCTCTATTGATGGTTCCACGAAGAATTTTTGACATCCATAGAACCTTTCCATTCCACAAAAGGTTATTTATAGTACAAAAGGGTTCTTTAGATTTTTTAAATGTTCTTCACACTAAGAAAAAAAAGGTTCTTTTTAGAACTGATCACTGGAAGGTTCTTTGGGGAACCAAAAATGGTTCTTATTTGGCATCACTGTGAAAACTTTATTTTTAAAAGGACTGTTGCCACTTCACAGAAATAATGAAGTCGCACTATATGTGAGCAAGGTGGCCCTGTGTCATATGAGCATTTATGCAACTGTGTGCACTATCCATCATCTAGAGACAACCCTGCTGAAAAATACAGCATTGCAGGGCACAAGCACAAGGCATGTTTTGCATTGCATGCTGGGACTGGAATGGTGGACCAGCTACGCCAGCTCAGTTTTGCTTGAGAACAGCGCGACTAGTCCACGCTATCCAGCATAAACCAGCCTGGACCAACATGGAATTTATGCTTGGTTATGCTGGATTTTGATCACATTTTGTCTTCTAGGGCACCCCTTAAGATCACGCATTTATCTGTAAAGCCGGGTGCACACTGTGCGATGTATAATAGTCCTTTACGATTGTTCCTTGTCAGACTGTACGAGCATGATCCCCGCCATAAGCCATGTCACACTGTAAGATCTAATTTGCCATTAATGTCAGACTGTACGATAGTCAAGGCGCGTTAAAAACGGACGCACGCAAGAAAACTCGTTCGGAGTTTTATATCATCAATCAGTGACGCGTTCGGTGACAGTGAGCTGCATTATACACGGGATTTAAATGGTGGCTACAAAGAAATCTCTAGCACTCATTTTGGTCATGGTTTGTCTTGAAAAATGGAGACAATTTGACGGTCATCGTAGGAGAAGTCACACTGCAGGACTGTGCGCCAAATCTTCTGACACTGCCAGAATTTCGTCTGAAGTAAAATTTGATTGCAATGGTCATTAATTGGCTGTCGGTGAACATGTCAAACTAACGATCAAATACTTCAGATTTAAGCCTAGGATCAGAGGAATCTTTTAGGATTCGCAAAATTTGTCTCAGACGGACAAATCATGGCAAAAATCGCACAGTGTGCACCCGGCTTAAGACGATTCACTTCTGCAAGCGGACATTATTGAAGCCTGACTGTGACTCAAACAGCTAAGCTTCAGAAGCCCAAAGGACCGCAATGATAACTGTCAATCAGACAAATTTATTTCTCTTTTGAAAAACCACAGATGACATGACTGGCTGTGTTGAGGGAGTCTTACCTGATTGGCTGTGTTGATGTCGATGCCATTCTTGATGTGGTCTAGAGCCTTTTCCAGATTACCTGAGCGAGCTGCACGGAGGAAACTGGTGGTAGCGTCCTGAGAAAAAAATACAGGAAGTAATACAAGAGGACAGAATTTAAAAAAAATAAGAGTTTGATTTTTTATGACATAATTATAACATGAAAATGAAGCCATTCTGTATTTTCATCGTAGAATCTCACGAGTGTTTAAAGTTAAAAATCGTAACAAGAAATTTGATTAATAGTAGTATAATTTTTTAAAAACAGCAACAACAACAAAATGGGGCAACACCAGAAAAACTAAGAAAAAAAAACACATTTTTCAACATTAAATACATACACAAATACATTACTGTACACACACCAAAGTGTAAAGCTCCCATGAAATTTTACAATTTCCTTCCAAGATGATCAATATTTTAGGTATTTTCTTCCTGGAAGAGAAAGACAAATGTGTACTGTATATCTGCTAAAAGTTTATTTTGTCAACTTTAAGAGGTACACTAGAATTTAGATGGTCTCTATGGACTAAAAGTCACTAAAACTCAGATTTTGATTTCATGGGGTCTTTTAATATTAAACATTTAACCAAGAAACTGTGTTTCATTCACCGATCAGTGCTATTGAGCTACATAATACTGCAAAAGAAAGAGTAAGAATTCAAGAGAATTCGATCAGAGCAGCGGATAGAAAGAGAAAAAGATTGGGAAAAGGGAAAAAACTTAGTAATGCATCTTAAAATTCTTTGGCATCAAGTCTGAAATAATAAATGACATTATATGTACGTGGAGACAAACTTATTTGTTATACTTACAACAAAAAAATCACATTTTCACTCACATACCAGCGTTTTCATGAAGGAAAAGCAGCTAGTGTGTGAGAATTAAATAAAATTGTGTAATTAATTAAAATAAATAAATTACTGTACCATGGTTTCTTCTGTCCGATAAACACACTCAAAGCTTTCACATTTTCAGCCAAAGATTGAACGATTTCTAGAAAGCCAATCTAGAAACACATTTACAAAATTCCCGACCGACACCCTTCGATTTTAATCGCACACGTGGATACGCTTCCGTGTCTTAAGGTCATATGAACAGATTTCCACAAATCAACCCGTCCTTGAAACTGAGATGTTCTTTTGAATCAGTTTAAGTACATTGTATCGGTTCTGCTGTTGCTGTGGTGATGACAGTCGGAATGTGTGAGTGTGTACCTTCCCTAACAGCAGGGCTGCTTCTCGCTGATCAAACATCCTTGACAAGTACATGGAGACACGGCACACATGCAGAACAGCAAAGTGTGAGTTGGCATGGGGATGACTTAGTGACCTCCCAAGAATTAGGAGCACAATTTTTCTCCCCTCATCTCTCTGGCTCGGTCAGAATTCACATACTTACACACAAAAGTTTGGGGTCAGTAAAATGTTTCTAGAGCAGCAATATTAGAATGATTTCTGAAGGATCATGTGACACTGAAGACTGGAGTAATGATGCTGAAAATTCAGCTTTGATCACAGAAATAAATTACATTTTAAAATATATTACAATTGAAAACAATTATTTTAAACTGCAATAATATTTCACAATATTACAATTTTTACTGTATTTTTAATCAAGTAAATGCAGCCTTGGTGAGCAGAAGAGACTTCTTTCAAAAACATTAAAACATCTTATCAACCCCAAATTCATTTAAGCCCCTTTAACACCGTAGTAAATTACAGTAAAATTACCAGAGCGACTTTTCCGGTAAATACACAAATGTGTTGCACACAAGCAATGGCGTTCCGCCTTTTTACGAGTAAGATCCCATTCACACATCAGTACCAAAATAGCGGCAGACTCTGTGATGTCAATCGTCGGAAATGACATTTAAGCTCTTTAGTTTCATTACCTGTCCAATTTGACAACATTTTTTTAACTTCTGAGTGACATGTGTAAGGGGATGATCACAGAATGCGGTTTAGCTCTTAAGATACATAATAGTTACTATAGTATGCAATAGTAAATGCGTTGATGAATGGAAAAGGAGGAAGGGTCTCAAACACGAGACGCGGTGCAATGTCAGACATCTGTCTAGTGCATGTTTACATAGAAAAAAGCAGCAGAGCTTACGTCAGCACATACTGACCTTGTACGTGCTCATCTTAACACTACCAGTAAAAACTTTAACCTGAACCTGAAACCTGCTGTTGTGCAGAGGCAATGGTTATGGGAAATATTGGCACAAAAATCATGCATGGATGCACACTTCAAAAATCCAATGTAACATTGGCTTTCTATTTTTTACATAGGATACACAACTGTGAAAATGAGTGTATCCATAACACCACATGCTATTTTGCACAGTCAAAACAAAAGAGATGGCATCATGCCATCCATTAAAAGAGTCCTATATTCCTATCGCTCAAAGAAAAGAACATAATTAATCTTAGTTTGATTTAGTATACTTTAAAAATCACTAAAAAATTGTGCTAAAATAACATATTTATTTGATCAAAGTCACAAGTTGGTATATAAATTGGTTGTTTTTTGTGGGTAACTGCTAAAAACAGTAGGAAGAGCGACATCTCAATCATTAAAGGGATAGTTCACCTAAAAATCTCATGTTATTCCAAACCTGTATGAGTTTCTTTCATCAGTTACACTTTATTTTAAGGTGTCATTGTTACAGTGTAATTATATATTTAAGCACTGAGTAATATTAATTAACAACATGTACTTACTATAGGGTTAGATACTATAGTATGATAAGGGGTTTGGTTGAGGGTTAGTTGCATGTAATTATGCATAATTTACTGTTATTACTATGGTAAGTACATGTAACATATGTAACACTGTAAAATAAAGTGTTACTGTTGAAGACAAAAGATGATATTTTGAAGAATGTTGGTAACCAGTTAGTTGACGGTAGCTATTGACTTCCATAGTATTTTTTTTGGTTACTCATACAGGTTTGGAAAAACATGAGGGTGAGTAAATGACGACATTTTTGGGTGAACTATCCCTTTAAAATGAAGAAAATCCTGAAGTTTTGTTTTTGTTTTTTATTAGTCATTTCAGTAATGTATTATGCATTTGTAAAATTGCTATTGAGTAACCATTTTTTGAGTCTTTCCCCAGTACATGTGTAAAATGTGTTTGCAGATGATAAGGCAGTGGAGGCGATCATGTAGACCACACCTAATTCTTTGCCTCAAATTCTCCACACTTCTATACAGCGTACCGCAATGTGCCGAGAGAACAAACAAAACGCAGCAAAAGATGCTGTTTTGACCCTTCCGCTTCAAAATGGAAATAGTGAAATAAAGCATAAATAAAGAATGAATGTCCATCGAAATCTAAACCTCCTCGTGGACAAGTTATTAATATTGCATGATTCAATAGCTGCCACAATTGATGGGTTTTCTTGGAAAACTAGTACTGATTATTTTAGAAACAAAACTTGACATTTATTAGAGTAATGCAGTCCCGTTGATTCTTCAGTGTAAAAGATAAAGCTTTCAATGAAATGCAAAAAACAAATGATAATGTTAATATAGCTAATAAAACCTATAATAATATTCTGAAAAAAGATTTAAAAAAAAGCATGTTCCCACCCACCCCAGCGTCCCCCCTCTCTCTCAGACCAAGAGTACTGCAGCAGACAGGATGACATCATCACTGAGACGCAACACTGCAGTGTGTATGTTTATGACTGCATCCGAGAGAGAGACGGAGCAAGTGGAGGAACGAGTCTTTAAATTGCCCTCTACTGAGAAACACACACATAGATGAAGGGGAAACACACAGAGAAGATCCAATCCATCAAAATAACTCTGCTTGCATAGCAAACAACAGCGAGAGCAGGTGGTGATGTGCATTTCCCATGAATGAGGCGCCATAAAATTATGCTCACACATATTATTGCACTGCTATATGTGTGTATTAGTAATATATACTTAAATCCTGCATGACTGAGAGCATAAACTCTTTCTGCCAACTGCAAAAATGTTTTAAAAATGCTGCCTTCTCTCGCTTCTTCCTTCTCCACATCGGAAGTTCAGATGATGAACATCCAGCATTATCCAGGATCATAAATGAAGAAATTTGTGTGATGTTGGTGTATTTTGGACTACATGCATTGCTGAGCATTCCAGTCTTTCAGTGCAGTTCCTGTAAAAACCTTGACTCACTCAACATAAATGCTCTCATATCAACTGAGAAATCTGCAGAATGCATAATAACTATTTTCTTATGTGTGCATGGGTAACATAAGACTTGTTTCACTGACCATTCCTGCTTTATATAATTAGATCAAGTGAACAGATAACTACTGTAAATGTTTAAGCAAAACAGAGAAAATATTTTTGCGGTGATGTTTGCAAATGAATGATAATGAACAATGAATTATAATTTGATGAAACAAATAAAGTACAATTCAATTTTAAACTATAGTGGGTTGGTCACCTTTTTCACATTTTAGCTACTCTTTATTTTAATGTGTCCTTGTTACAAATGTTACAAATATTTACTATAGTAATACTGTAACAGGTGATTATACATAATTTCAAGCAACTAACACTAAACCAAACCCTAAACCTACAGTACATGTTGTATTTTTATTTTGGTTACACTTTATTTTAAGGTGACGTAGTTACATTGTACTTACTCAAATAAGTATTGAGTAATATTAATTAACTACATGTACTTACTATAGAGTTATGGTTAGGGTTTGGTTTAGAGTTAGTTACTTGTAATTATGCATAATTTACTGTTATTACTATAGTTAGTACATGTGTAACTACGTCATTTTAAAATAAAGTATTACCATTATTTTTGCTCAGTACATCTTAGAGTAATTGCAGTGTAACAAGGACACATTAATGGTACATTTACACGACAAAGATGTACTAAAAACTGAAAAGTTTCCTTTTACGTTTTTCACATACAGACGGCAACGTTTGTCCAAACGATTGGCGAAAACGATTAAAAATGCTGTATTCTGCTGCCAGGCCAGTAGATGGCAATGTCACTTTGTAAAGAAACACTACGCACCTATAGACTGAACACATAAAACACATGCGTACAATGTCATTTATAGTTGTAGTTTACACGGAGACGATAATGGCATCGTTTTCAAAAACGTGCACTTTGAAATTTTTTTTCAAAAGTTTGCGTTTTCAGGCCCCCAAAACTCTGTTGTTGTGTAAATGAACGGCCAAAATGCATAAAAAGTTTTCTGTTTTTAGGTGTAGGTCGTGTAAAATGGCCTCTAAAAGTGCTAAGGGTTACACTTTCGTTTTAAGGTGATGCTGTTACAGTGTAATTATACATTTGAGTACTGAGTAATATTAATGTACTTACTATAGGGTTAGGGTTAGGAATATGGGTTTGGTTTAGGGCTAGTTGCATGTAATTATGCATAATTTACTGTTATTACTACAGCAAGTACATGTAGCATGTAATAGGGACACTAAAATAAAGGGTAGCACTTTATTTTACAGTCCTGTTCCCCATGTACATACTATGTATAACTGGGTAATAACTAGGTACTAACCCTGAACCTACCCCTACACCTAACCTTAACCCATGTAGATGTGCTTACGGTGTACTTGCCTAAGAAAATACTGGTAATATAAGGTATATTACCAGTATTTTCTTAGGCAAGTACACCGTAAGCACATGATAGTGCACGTACTGTAAAATAAAGTGCAACCAAATAAAGAGTTACCATGTAAAGAATATGCATTGGCCCCAACAGTATTTGCATATTTAAGCTACATCTAAAAGTCTGTAAATTAAAAAAAGTACATTAGACAACAAAATAGCAAACTAAGTAGCATTTGTTTTAAAGAACAGTAATACACTTTACAAAGAAAACTAAAAATGTATATTTTTTAAATATTAAAATAGACGTTTTTAATTAGGCAATTGTCACGTCTAGTGAGATGACGTAGACCTTTGGTTCCTCACGCCTGTGTGAACTTGAGGAGAACTGACTTCATACACTAAAATCACATTGACATCATTTGGTGAAAATAATATGTTTGCAGATGCCACTCAGTTTGATATTTCCAAAAAAAAAAAGTCATACATTTTACTTGTTATTCAAGTGTCCAAAGTTTTGGGAACAAGTTAAATTTGCATCAAAGAACGAATCTAATGTGAGTTTTCCTGTTATTCTTGTAAAGATGAAGATGAGACTTTGATTTCCTCTTTTAAAAGTACCTTGCATCAATTTATAAAAAAGTGCAAAGGTGTTTCTGTTCATGCCACGGCAAACAAAAAGCATCTTAAATTCACAATTTGAAAGTCTCAGTTAACACCATTGAACTTTTTTTTCATGTATAAATGTGAATATTTTTATCCTTAGTCTTTCTTTTTAGTCCCATGTATATTATTTGCACAATATGTAAAGAAAGAAAATTTGCAATTGCTATCTTTAGGAGCTTATAAATTACTTTTATTGGCGTTATCGGTAGCAATTTATGGTAACACTTTATTTTACAGTGACCTTGTTACATATGTTACATGTACTTACCATAGTAATAACAGTAAATTATGCATAATTACAACTAACCCTAAACCAAACCCTAATCCCACCCTAACCCTATAGTAAGTACATGTAGTTACTAAATATTACTCAGTACTTAAATATATAATTACACTGTAACAATGACATAATAAAGTGTAACCCAATTTATTTTACAGTCCTGTTCCCCATGTACATGCTATGTACTTATTATAGTAATTACTATAACTGGGTAATAACTAGGTACTAACCCTGAACCTACCCCTAAACCTAACCTTAACCCATGTAGTTACCTTATATTACCCCTTTCTTAAGTAAGTACACTATACGTACACGTAAGTGCATGTACTGTAAAATAAAGTGCATATATTGTAATCAGGTTGATTCTGTCATACTACGCTTACAACCAGTTCAATTTCATGTTATGACATGAAGCATCTTTTTAACTTACTTGATAGAACATTTTGCAACAATGCAGATTCCTGTCTCTCTCTCTGCAAAAATTAGAAAAAATATGACTGCATATAATAGTTTGGGTTGGGGTTTAAAAGCAACATGCCCCCATGGACAACAGTGAAGTATTTTGAGGAAGCAAGCTTCCAACAATCGAGAATCTTCGCAACTAAAACAACAACAAAATAGATGAAGGAATCTTTAGGAAAGTTGCACTTACTCCACAAATGATGGTGTTCATTGGCATCCCAGTGCACCCTCTCTACGTCTTTGCCTCACTGCTTTCCTGTTACACTATCTGGGTGTAGGGGTCCGGGCACTGCCCCTTTCCCCCTGCACGCACACACACACACACACACACACACACACACACACACACACACACACACACACTTGTGAGGGGATGGGTGGGGCTGGGGTCTTTGAGGCCAGAGGGTTTATCTCCAGAGGAATGCTGTCAATATCGACACACACACACACACTTCTAGCCAAAACTAGATAATAGCATAAGTCTCTCTCCCCATTTTTCCATTCCGTAGAGCGTTCTCGATCTGCGCAAAATTGCTCGATGCATTCTGACAAGCAAAGGGCCTTTCTGAATGAGCCTTGGGGAAAAGGACACATTATGTGTGTGTGTATCTGAGCTTTGGCACTGTTTCAGTCTGCAGAAGGACTTACAGTGACAAAGACCCTTGGAGGGGTGGGGTGGGGGGTACTTCAGGAGTACCAAGCCTGGTGACAATGGCCCAGACACGGATGGGGAGGGCATGGTGTGTGTGTGAGTGTGTGTATGTATGAGGGGGGCCCAGTCTCTTTCAATAAAAGATCTGTCACTCCCAGCCTGAAAAGGCCCCTCCGTCCTCTCTCTCCTAGGACCATGCTGGGAAAAGCACATCTATGCCAATGGTATGCACCCAAATAAATGTGTGTTGCAGAAGTGGACGAAGAGAAAGTACATCTAGAACTCAGGTTATCAATTAAAATGGGGGAGTTTTCTAGTGAACGTCCTGGCATTGAGGAATTGGGATCGCCATGGTGATTCCCTTTCTAGGGGATTTATTGCAATGGCAATGAATCACACAGCCCTTTGAGGTGACTCAAGAATCAAGAGCACTCGTCTTTGATTCTTTCAGGAAATAAAGGTGCATTCACATTTATAGCTGCTCAAACTTTCTCCAGTCATTTCTGCTTGGAGAACTTATAAACACATCACTGAGAAACTATAATCTTGGGTTATAATGCGATAAATAAAAGTTCAATTTTTTTCTCTCATTACCACATCTGCACTCACGAATGTGTAAAAATACATGCACTACATATACAATTACTCTTGACTTGAACATGGAAGCAATACTCCAGAAATGACAGCAATCCAGTCGCAGTGTAATTCACTTTATTGAGGACTGTAGCATACGGTCCCCAATTCCTGAAAGACTGTTCTAAATTTCCTGAAAATCTGAATGTATGAAGGTTGCTTTTGTAGGCCACTGTAACGTCACCTCCACCCTCTCTATCCATAAGTAAGTACTAATTAATTTTAACCTTATTTCAGAGGATTCCTTAAAGCTTGCACTAATCACGGTGAATAAAGTACTCCATACAGACAATACAGCCAACCTGTCATCAGTCATGCATTCTACTAGATCTATCAGCAGCATTCAATAGTGTAAACCACCAAATCCTCCTCTTTACCCTCAATGAAGTAGACATTACAGGCTTAGGGATCTGCTTGATCTCCAAACCAACTACCCATTCATGTTCCACAAAGATTAGTAGCTACTTGTATTCTGACTTCATACCAAATTGCTTAGAAAAGTTATCACCTGGAAATGTCTGGAAGTATTTGTGCATGGATAAATGCCCATCATCTGAAGTGGAATTTACTGAAAACCAAACTGCTCTACATCCTTGCCAAGACCTCGTCATATACAACACAGTCATTTCCCCACACATATACAGCCAAGAACCTTGGCACCACACTGGACAACGGTCTGTCATATGCATCCCACATACTATCCACACTCTCAGAAAATAATGTACCTTTAGGGGTACAACAGCTTGTCTGGGACAGTAACCTCAAATGGACATCTTTGTACCTTATTCACCCCTAAAAGATTTGTAGTAGTGGTACATATTACTACTCTAAGGGACTAATATTAGTACAAATTAGGGGTAGATAAAATGCAAAGTTTTGCTTTTAAGGGTATTTCCCCAGTTACAAGCTGTTATACTTCTAAGCAAGTTTTTCTGACAGTGTGCAGTCAATACATTCCTTATGCAGAGTCCTTTTCTTTCTAGACAAGCTGCTCAGATCACAGTACAGGTAGTCTACAGGTGAAATTCATAACACTTGTCCTGGCTTACAAGGCAGTCAATGGACAAGCACCCTCCTACATCCTGTTCATGCCAAGGTGTTAAATATGACTAACTTCCACACCTTATCTCATACAGTCGCCCTTCCAGCAGTGCTAAGCACCTTACTGTCTGCAAACCCAAATCAACTTTGAAAGTTAGGGTTTAATTGCATTTGTATCATGCAAATTGGTATCAGACAGTACTTGGTATATGCATGTTCAAAACACTTCTTTTCCTGTGAGGTAATTTTCTGAATTGCATGCTTGTGTTGATCTAGTTATGGATTGTCACGACCTCCTCCATGTTCCTCCTTACACCAGGAAGAGGAGAGAAAAGAGCTGAGGTAAAACATGAAGTAAGAGTTTCAATCCAGAATACAACAACTGATTACTCCTTTGGAATTGTCTGATGTCTTCGCAGTTGCAAAAAGCATGCATATTTCATAGTTAATGTCTTGAAGACCTTACCTTTATGTTTTCCTAGCATCTTTTAGGTGGCTTCACAACTTTTTCCTGTATTCCAACGTCATGTTATCATCAGTTGAGTGTCCTGATACTAACCCAGGGGCGTACAATCCAGGTCTTGGAGGGCCAAAGTCCTGCAGAGTTTAGCTCCAACTTTCCCCAACTAATCTGCATTGAAGTTCCTAGTAATCCTAAAGACCTTGATTAACTTGGTTAAAATGTCTGTAAATGTGGTTGGAGCTAAACTCTCCAGGATAGTGTCCCTCCAGGAGCAGGATAGGACACCCCTGTTCAGGAATGATTACTCCAGCTTGACATAGACGCCCTCTTCTACACCTTTACCTGTCCTCCCCATTCAATATCCATACACTGTTTCTTAAAGACAAGTATACAGCAGAATCTAGCCAAGAATTGGAATCATAAAAAGGTTTGCCACAAGGGGTACAGACTGACAGCTGATAAGAAAGTTGGAAACAGAGTGCACTTGCCCATTCAAGTGCTTTGAGGACATCTTGATCCATCTCTTAAGAGGGTATGAGACAAATATTCTGAACATGGTCTTTAACTGCAAGAGAATAGAGGCTTCAGATGAGGAATGTGTTGTACGATTACCTCAGCCTGAAGGTAAGCAAGGCTAAAAATGGTAAATCAAGAAGGCATGACTACAGGCAGGCATCCTCCTTGATCCTGATGTCATCCTTTGTTTACTATGTATAGACATTTTACCACATGCTTCTCTGACATACAACAGACAGCAATGACTCGTTCAAACTGACCAAGAAGCAGAATTCCACAGTGAATCCAAATCAACACCCAGGACCATAAAAGAAAATCCTGCCATTTTGGGTGCCATCCAAGCCAAGACAGACTAACTCCTAACTTCGAAACAAAGAACGCTTGTAAGAGATAACTATTAACATTAACGGTTAGGCAGTTTAACCAAGACAAATGGGTTCGGAGATGGGTCGGATCTTGAGTCTCACAAGGAAAATCATGAGTTGACACCAAAGGGGGTTTCTTTACTTAGTTTCTTTTCTTTTCTGTTGAGAGTCTCGTTTTTTAAAGTTAAGTTTTGCTGCAAAGCTTCTGTCAACGACTCTATAGTCTTTGCTCGCCTCAAACTTCAGCCACGAGACCCTGCTCCATTCATCCATCAACACACTAACTGATGCCCAAGACGTCACTCTAGACGCGAACAGACCTCCAGTGAATCAACGAAACTGGGAAACCCCTTTTCAACAAGGACGCCACAGAAGGGAATCCCCATCAATGACACAAACAACAAAAGCAAGTAACGCCTCCAGATTCTAGCCGAACTGGTGCATTGATATAAATTGTAATAACCCCGCCTAAGAAACGATAGAAGGGTTAAATTAATAGAGTGATAGTTTGTTCGGGTCAGGTCTTATAAATTTCTAGAAACTTGGGATTTCATCATTTTACTTTCTTAAAACGAATTATTTCCTCAATTTATTTATTTCTGCAACTCGTGTGAATGCGTGTGTTTAGATATCTGTGTATAAGAATAGTTCAATAAAGTCTCATGGTATTTAAAGAGAAGTGTCTTGTGTTATGCACTTATAATTGAATGTCTTAAACTGCTGATCTTATAATAGCATTCTCACTATATTTTAGATATTAATATCTGCTACAGAGTTGATAGTTGAGGCCTGTTCATTTGAGCGCTGGACGATTCCTTTGTTCGGCCTTAAAATAAGAGATTTTGTCAAAATTCCCTACAAAATTAATGTATTCCCTTTGAGCTAAATTGAGCTGTTTCCCTTACACATATCACCAACAAATACTCCTAAACACTGGACAACAGCAACAACTTCATTAACGAGGTTACGCTGGGAGAGATTCTGCAGAATAAAAGCAGTAAAAGCAACCAACACACAAACAAACACAATTGGAAGTGCTTCAGAAGAAAGCAAGGCTGAGAGCCATGCATACACCTGCCAAGTATCCTGCTAGTCAACACCCAGTCCTCGTGAGACAAATGGGGCCTAATCAAGACCAGAATGAAATACTGGGGTGTTAAAGACTGCAGCATTCAGCTTCCTGATCAAGACATGGCTGACTTCCTTGATCTGGATCTCCTGATGTTGAATTTTAAGCAGGACATGGATCCCTGGAACAGCATTCCTAATCAATCAATTATAGCCCCAACCCTTTCCCTTAACCAAACTCAAACCATTTCCAACCTCTAAAATCAGATAAAATTATGGATGATAATAATGTTTTTCAAGCCAGCCTCAAACCTTATCTTACCCCCAAAATCTAATAGAAATATTGTTTCAGGACAAACAAGGATGATAATGTAGGAATACTTACGTTAGGCCTGGACCACACAGTATAGTTCACGCATTCAGTGTTCATCACTAGAACAAAACAACTGAATCAAACAAATTGAAGGGAAGATGCGTGTTTCTTTTTTATTAGCAGTTAGTGTGACAATACGAATACTGCCTGCCAAACCTGGTGAAGTATATTTTGCCATTAGATATGCAATATGGATTTCTATTGCTTCATTTATTTATTATTAAAACTAATTTTATAATGAATAAGGAATTTTTGTTGTTCTAGAGGGGAACATTAAGCACAATATTCTTTAAATAGCAAAAGCAAATAATTCAGCAGTATGTGAGGATTTTGACTTTTGGATTAGACCCTTGTGAAAAAGAAGAAGTGCACTCAATTGTATTGAATGTGTACACTTCTAAAAAGTACAAGTTTAAAATACCACCTTTTGTAATTTAAAATTCAGCTCTTGTTGTGCAATCTGTACATTTCTAGCATCAGTTAATACTTGGACTTCACTGTTTGATACCTTGGCCAAAGACCAATAAAAGGGATTGGAAAGAACAGAACACAATCTAACATTTTGCCGTTTTTACTATGTCCTTTTTTATTTCAACAAAGCGCTTGATCTGGCTAAAAGAACAACCTCTTACACATCTCACATGTATGTAACATAAAGCACAATCATCCATTGAGGGTCATTTACCTAGGCAAACAGCAAATTCATTTTTGACACATAAGAACAAGAAACATGTCATTCCTTAGTAAATGTGACACGAGTCAATCAGTGCTCATTGTACATATCAGAGAACTTGAAATTCAATACTGACTTCTAAATCTAGATCTACTTTTTATACTTGAGTTATTAGGAAAAAACTGATCAAACAAACACATACACAGGTAGACACAAATGGTTAATTAAGGATAGAATAATATTTGTTCAGACCTAAACCATGTCTACATTGGAAGTGACCAACTTTGGATCATGCCGCAAAGAAACATTCTGGAAAGCTGCACACTAAAGACCAGCTGTGAGCTTAAAGGGACAGTTCACCCAAAAAAGAACATTTTGTCATTAATTACTCACCCTCATGTCGTTCCATACCAGTAAGTCTTTCGGGTAACACTTTATTTTACAGTGTCATTGTTACACGTTACATGTAGTTACTGTAGTAATAACAGTAAATTATGCATAATTACATGCAACTAACCCTCAACCAAACCCTAATCCTATAGTAAGTACACAATGTTAATTATTATTGCTCAGTACTTAAATATATAATTGCACTGTAACAAGGACACCTTAAAATAAAGTGTAACCGACTTTCGTTCATCTTTGAAACACAAATGAAGCTCTTTTTGATAAAATCTTAGAGCTTTCTGTCCCTCCATTGACAGCTACGCAACTAAAACTTTGACGCTTCAAAAAGTTCATAAAGAGATCGTAAAACTAATCCATATGAATTGAACGGTTTAGTCCAAATTTTCTGAAGAGACTCGATTGCTTTATATGATGAACAGGTTTAATTTAGGCTTTTATTCACATCAGCAAACATAAACAAAAGCTCAACTGAACCTTTTTGATGCATGAGAATGAACCTCATTGGTTCTTGCAGAAGCTCAAACGTGCTGTGTAACACGAGAATGAATCTCATTGGTTCTTGCAGAAGCTCAAACGTGCTGCGTAACACGAGAATGAATCTCATTGGTTCTTGAGGAAGCTCAAACGTGCTGCGTAACACGAGAATGAATCTCATTGGTTCTTGCAGAAGCTCAAACGTGCTGCGTAACACGAGAATGAATCTCATTGGTTCTTGAGGAAGCTCAAACGTGCTGCGTAACACAAGAATGAATCTCATTGGTTCTTGCAGAAGCTCAAACGTGCTGCGTAACACAAGAATGAATCTCATTGGTTCTTGCAGAAGCTCAAACGTGCTGCGTAACATGAGAATGAACTTCATTGGTTCTTGCAGAAGCTCAAACGTGCTGCGTAACACGAGAATGAATCTCATTGGTTCTTGCTGAAGCTCAAACATGCTGCGTAACACGAGAATGAACTTCATTGGTTCTTGCAGAAGCTCAAACGTGCTGCGTAACACGAGAATGAACCTCATTGGTTCTTGCAGAAGCTCAAACGTGCTGCGTAACACGAGAATGAACCTCATTGGTTCTTGCAGAAGCTCAAACGTGCTGCGTAACACGAGAATGAACCTCATTGGTTCTCGCAGAAGCTCAAACGTACTGCGTAACACAAGAATGAACCTCATTGGTTCTCGCAGAAGCTCAAACGTGCTGCGTAACACGAGAATGAACCTCATTGGTTCTCGCAGAAGCTCAAACGTGCTGCGTAACACTAGAATGAACCTCATTGGTTCTTGCTGAAGCTCAAACGTACTGCGTAACACGAGAATGAACCTCATTGGTTCTCGCAGAAGCTCAAACAAACTGCGTAACACGAGAATGAATCTCATTGGTTCTCGCAGAAGCTCAAACGTGATGCGTAACACAAGAATGAACCTCATTGGTTCTCGCAGAAGCTCAAACGTGATGCGTAACACAAGAATGAACCTCATTGGTTCTCGCAGAAGCTCAAACGTGATGCGTAACACAAGAATGAACCTCACTGGTTCTCGCAGAAGTTCAAACGTGATGCGTAACACGAGAATGAACCTCATTGGTTCTCGCAGAAGTTCAAACGTGATGCGTAACAGGAGAATGAACCTCATTGGTTCTCGCAGAAGCTCAAACGTGATGCGTAACAGGAGAATGAACCTCATTGGTTCTCGCAGAAGCTCAAACGTGATGCGTAACACGAGAATGAACCTCATTGGTTCTCACGTCAAGCGAACATGCTTGAGCTTCCATTTACCACAACTGAGAGTTGAATGTTTTAAAAGCCTAAATTCAATCTGTTCATCATATAAAGTGTTCGTGTCTCTTCATAAAATTGGGACTAAACCGCTCAATTCATATGGATTAGTTTAACGATCTCTTTATGAACTTTTTGAAGCTGTCTATGGAGGGACAGAAAGCTCTCAGATTTTATTAAAAATCTTGTTCCCAAGATGAACGAAAGTCTTACGGGTTTGGAACGACAAGAGGGTGAGTAAATAATGATTAATGGTTAACTATCCCTTTAATACTAAACTCAGAAACAGTAAAATGGGTGAATAACTTTGTATCCTTCTTTATTTTTAAACATATTCTTTTTTTCTTTCTTTTTTTGCATGGGCTATTGTACAATTTTTACACATAATACACAATAATTGCTAGAACAGTGGTTAGAAATATGGTTTGAAAATGAAAGATGAACTTTAATTTAGATGGCCAGAAACTACTTTATTGTAACAGTGAGAAGTTACTTTAAAAAAGGCTTAAAATAACTATAATTCATAGCAGTCAACTCACCCAATTGATAATTAAATAACTTGCAAAATAACTTTTGTTGTGCAACAAAAATTGTGTCCAACTGCAAGCAGGTAGCTGACATTAAGCACTTTTGAGAAGTTGCCACATGCTAAGCTATCCAACTATTTTAAATATTATTTTGCTAATTATTTTATAATTAACTATTATGCATCCAGCTTATTATAATTTGACATACTGCATGGAATATTTGTACTTTTAAAATTGCATAGTGCAGGACCATGTAAAATATGGATGCTAGAAAAAGTAATGATGGCCATACACTTCCCATCATATACATTTTGTCCAGTAATCTTTTTGATGTTGATTAAAAAACAATCTACAGGCAATGTTATGTCTCAACTACTCGGGTGCATCCCATCACATCACTTCCACTTAGCAGCTTTGTTGATAATAATGGGTATGATCTTGTGTTGTTGCATCTCTGTGTGACTTCCAGTGTAGACATCTTTTAGCCTTTAAAAAAAGTGTCATATTCTTTTGCATATTGTGTATTGTGCTTGTTTGGATAGATAATTTAGGGCTTTAAATAAATAGCTGACAGTGGGGTAAGATGTGCCACGTTTTGGGGTAAGATGTGCCACACCTAAATATGTTTCAGGATGTCTGTTATCAAAAGAAATTAGAATAAAACGTCAATAACATGCAGCCACTTCTCCAAAAAAAAAAAGAAAAAGAAAAAAAAGGCTCATGTGAAGGGGTTAGATGTTTAAATGGATAATATGTGAAACATTCACATTTCAAATAATAATTTCAAAAACATGTTTTTTTTTTATTATTGAAAAATTATAACACACCCCATTCTTTTTTTTGCAGCACATTGTTCACATTTCCAGTCAGAAAAAGGTTTAATATTCAAAATATTTGAATGTAGTGAAATAATACTAAATACTAATTCTAACTCTAATACTAATTCTAATAGTATTTCATATACTAATCACTATTTTATTTTTTTTTCATAAATAAACAAGTGGATAATCAAACAATTTGATATGTTCGCTTTTACATTAAATGTACATGCAAAAAAATGTGCAGTTATTTGACAACAAATTGTGCTGACACATCTTACCCACAGTGACACATCTTACCCCACTCTCTACATCCTTGCGCTACAAAACTGTTTTACAAACTATTCTAAAATGATTCAGAAGGTGACTTTGGAAATCTGGCTTTAATTCAGATCAATACATAGAAAAACTGGAGACTTACCTGAGTCACAGATAGTCAAAGCACTGTTTAAACAGAAACACTAACACTACACTAAACATTAAATCCACAACACAACACACAGACACACTATGAAATGATCACTATCACAACACATGTACACGTACAGTACACCACAAGCACAGATGTGAAACAAAACACAGATGAAACAAACTGAACCTCACTCACCACTCAGATTCAGCTCTCACTGCACAACATGGAAAGATGTGGATAATGTGAACATCAACACATGTCAGTGCATGCATAGGTGTCTGGATACAAATGTGTTCACATGATAAAGTGTTTGTGAGTAACACATCAAAACATGTGAAAGGTACACTTAAGAACCCACAGGTAAAATAGGTTCATTTTACTTTAAGCCTTATTGTATCCAACCCATACTATATATGTAGTCTATGTTACTAAGGTGATGTGTTGGTCATTTTTTTTTTTTTTGCCCGTGGACTCTTTTTATGCTGTGGAGTACACTGATAAACGCAAAAATAATCCACACATCACAAAAACGGAACAAAAACGCAACCAAAAAAATCTCAGAAAACGACTAGGTGAAACTGATAGAAAAACACAAATAAACCAACAAAAAACTTGTCCAGCCTGGACCACGACCACATCTACCGTTAAAAAAAGCCAGCACAACACCAAACAGTAATACGAAACTCTCAAATAAAACCAGAGTTTTGTTAAACTGAATGTTACATAAAAACTTTATGGTGCTAAAATCAAATTCACAAGAAAAAAATGTGGATGAAATTAGAACCACTACACCAAAAAAACACTAACAACAATGGAAGAAGCATATCTAGTGACAGATAACGTCCATATACAATATGTATATGTATATATATAAATATATGAGAATAAAAATTTAGATATATGTTGCAGATATTTACTGTTTCATCATAGTGCCACACTCCCTGGCCATCCGGCAGCTCAGAGCTCACACTATTGTCCTGATCGATTAGCCAGCGATGAACGACGTGGGCCTAAAAGGACACACGACATAAACACAAGAAGCCATTAAAACTTCACACTTTTGAGGTACAAAGAGAGAACGAGAGACAGGTACAGAGAGAGGGCGACAAAGCTGGAAGAGAAAAGAGTCCCATCTATTTCTTAACATGAATTGAAAAAAGAGCCTACGCTTGAATTAGTCAGTTCATATTATAAGAAAAGGCAGACAAACATGAAAAAGAGAGGCAGAATGAGAGGAAAGTGCAGAAAGAGGCACAGACAAATCCAGGGGGAAATTGATAGTTCAGAGGGTATTTAAAATTAAGTTTCATTGAATCAACTTTTTTTTTTTTTTTTACCACAATTCCTTTCAAGGAAGACAGTTGAGATCTCATTTGTGTTTTTCCCCCCTATGGGAATATATACTATAATCATCTTCCTACTAGGGGTGTAACGGTACACAGAAGTCATGGTTCGGTACGTACCTCAGTTTTGGGGTCACGGTTCGATACGAGTTCAGTACATTTACATGTCCGGCCCCTCCAGATTCCTGATTGCTGGAATTGTTGATTTATTACTCTAATTGATAGATTGACCAATGATGCGCGCTAAAATGCAACGGCTGGTTTCAAACTTATTGGTTTGGGTAACGTGTTGTGCGCTGTCATTTTCTTTGCATGTGAGAGTTCATTAACAGGGATGCACAAAGTTCAATATTACGCTTTTTCAAGAAACAGCAGCGAGATTACAGGAGACAGTAAGTGAAGTGGCACCTGCGGCTTCCCATTTCCAGGACACATTTCATCACTGGACTGTAGTGAGACTTCCACGACGGCACAATGCCAAATGATTTTGTCTCATTATAAAAGCGAATAACTTAAAATAATCCTGTCATTTATGGCATAAATTATGGTCATAAAGATAAGTATGGAAGCTTGTTTCCGCCACAAAATAAAAAAAAATGTAAAAAAGGTAATTGTGACTTTTTATCTCACAGGTCTGACTTTTTTTAATCTCAGAATTGAGTGATATAAAGTCAGAATTGTGAGTTATAAAGTCAGCGTTGTGTGATATAAAGTCAGAATTGTGTGATAGAAAGTCGCAATTGCGAGTTATAAAGTCAGAATTGTGAGTTATAAAGTCAGAATTGCGAAATACAAAGTCAGAATTGCGAGATATAAAGTCAGAATTGCGAGTTATAAAGTCAGAATTGCGAGATACAAAGTCAGAATTGTGAGATATAAAGTCATATTTGCGAGTTATAAAGTCAGAATTGCGAAATACAAAGTCAGAATTGCGAGTTATAAAGTCAGAATTGCGAGTTATAAAGCCAGAATTGCGAGATACAAAGTCAGAATTGCGAGATATAAAGTCAGAATTGCGAGATACAAAGTCAGAATTGCGAGTTATAAAGTCAGAATTGTGAGATATAAAGTCACAATTGCGAGTTACAAAGTCAGAATTGCGAGATATAAAGTCATATTTGCGAGTTATAAAGTCAGAATTGTGAGATATAAAGTCAGAATTGCGAGATACAAAGTCAGAATTGCGAGTTATAAAGTCAGAATTGCGACATACAAAGTCAGAATTGCGAGTTATAAAGTCAGAATTGCGAGTTATAAAGCCAGAATTGCGAGATACAAAGTCAGAATTGTGAGATATAAAGTCAGAATTGCGAGATACAAAGTCAGAATTGCGAGTTATAAAGTCAGAATTGTGAGATATAAAGTCAGAATTGCGAGTTACAAAGTCAGAATTGCGAGTTATAAAGTCAGAATTGCGAATTATAAAGTCAGAATTGCGAAATACAAAGTCAGAATTGCGAGATATAAAGTCAGAATTGCGAGTTATAAAGTCAGAATTGTGTGATATAAAGTCAGAATTGCGAGATCTAAAGTCAGAATTGCGAGTTATAAAGTCAGAATTGTGTGATATAAAGTCAGAATTGCGAGATCTAAAGTCAGAATTGCGAGTTATAAAGTCAGAATTGCGAAATACAAAGTCAGAATTGCGAGTTATAGTCAGAATGCGTGTTATAAAGTCAGAATTGCGAGTTGCGAGATACAAAGTCAGAATTGTGAGTTACAAAGTCAGAATTGCGAGTTATAGTCAGAATGCGTGTTATAAAGTCAGAATTGCGAGTTGCGAGATACAAAGTCAGAATTGCGAGTTATAGTCAGAATGCGTGTTATAAAGTCAGAATTGCGAGTTGCGAGATACAAAGTCAGAATTGTGAGTTACAAAGTCAGAATTGTGAGTTATAAAGTCAGAATTGCGAGATATAAAGTCAGAATTGCGAGTTATAAAGTTAGAATTGCGAGTTGCGAGATACAAAGTCAGAATTGCGAGATATAAAGTCAGAATTGCGAGTTATAAAGTCAGAATTGCGAGATACAAAGTCAGAATTGTGAGTTATAAAGTCAGAATTGCGAGATACAAAGTCAGAATTGTGAGTTATAAAGTCAGAATTGTGAGTTATAAAGTCAGAATTGTGTGATAGAAAGTCGCAATTGCGAGTTATAAAGTCAGAATTGTGAGTTATAAAGTCAGAATTGCGAGTTATAAAGTCAGAATTGCGAGATACAAAGTCAGAATTGCGAGTTATAAAGTCAGAATTGCGAGATACAAAGTCAGAATTGCGAGTTATAAAGTCAGAATTGCGAGTTATAAAGTCAGAATTGCGAAATACAAAGTCAGAATTGCGAGATATAAAGTCAGAATTGCGAGTTATAAAGTCAGAATTGCGAGATACAAAGTCAGAATTGCGAGATATAAAGTCATATTTGCGAGTTATAAAGTCAGAATTGCGAAATACAAAGTCAGAATTGCGAGTTATAAAGTCAGAATTGCGAGTTATAAAGCCAGAATTGCGAGATACAAAGTCAGAATTGCGAGATATAAAGTCAGAATTGCGAGATACAAAGTCAGAATTGCGAGTTATAAAGTCAGAATTGTGAGATATAAAGTCAGAATTGCGAGTTACAAAGTCAGAATTGCGAGTTATAAAGTCAGAATTGCGAGTTATAAAGTCAGAATTGCGAGTTATAAAGTCAGAATTGCGAGATCTAAAGTCAGAATTGCGAGTTACAAAGTCAGAATTGCGAGTTATAAAGTCAGAATTGCGAAATACAAAGTCAGAATTGCGAGTTATAAAGTCAGAATTGCGAGTTATAGTCAGAATGCGTGTTATAAAGTCAGAATTGCGAGTTGCGAGATACAAAGTCAGAATTGCGAGATACAAAGTCAGAATTGCGAGTTATAAAGTCAGAATTGCGAGATACAAAGTCAGAATTACGAGTTATAGTCAGAATGCGTGTTATAAAGTCAGAATTGCGAGTTGCGAGATACAAAGTCAGAATTGTGAGTTACAAAGTCAGAATTGTGAGTTATAAAGTCAGAATTGCGAGATATAAAGTCAGAATTGCGAGTTATAAAGTTAGAATTGCGAGTTGCGAGATACAAAGTCAGAATTGCGAGATATAAAGTCAGAATTGCGAGTTATAAAGTCAGAATTGCGAGATACAAAGTCAGAATTGTGAGTTATAAAGTCAGAATTGTGAGTTATAAAGTCAGAATGCGTGTTATAAAGTCAGAATTGTGAGTTATAAAGTCAGAATTGCGAAATATAAAGTCAGAATGCATGTTATAAAGTCAGAATTGCGAGTTATAAGGTCAGAATTGCGAGATACAAAGTCAGAATTGCGAGATATAAAGTCAGATGCGAGTTATAGTCAGAATTTCGATATACTGTATAAACTTTATATCTTGCAATTCCCGCAATTATACCTTAAACCGCACATGCCCCCTTCTGGATCGGAGTGTGGATCACATGCGACTGACTGTATTCGTCGTCTGACTGTATGCACCGAACCGTGACATCCATACCATGGCGAGTCAGGATGAATACAGCACATGTAACGTTACACCCCTACTTCCTACTATTATGCAAACTGGAATTATGATTCTGATGAATTATAAAGATGCCGGATACCGGTAATTACATATTACCAGTGAGATAATGGAAACGTTGACAAGCAATGTGTAATTAATTTACCCAACGCGATCTCATGAGTATTCGTATGTATTTTATGAAAAATGTGATTCTACCACACATACATTTACTTATGTTTGCAGAAGCTAGTTGCAACAAACCCCTTAAATTAAGAAAACCGTCTGTAAATAAATATGACAAATGGCTTTCTAAGGGTTAGTTGTAACCAGGCCCAGGTCACAGTCAGAATCTGACGGAAGACAATAGCTGTGTTTACATGGACCCTAATAATCCGAATGTAATCGGACTAGTAGCACAGTCGAAACATAAAGTCACATGTAACCATGTCAATCGGAATGAATTGGCAAGATCTGACTAAAATTTTATTCGGATTGTAAGGGGTGGTTTATTCCTTTGTAATCTGATCGAGAGGACATGTAAAAACTTCATTTATTGAAAATCGAAACTGGAGAGTAGTGCGCATGTGCAATGACGTAGAAATAGCGCAATGATGTACTGTATGACGCACAAAACAAACTTTTTTTTTTCTCCTGTTGAATAAAGTGTCATAAATGAGTGTCCTGTCATTCTGAAATTCTCTTTCCACTCATCGTCTGTGAGGCAGAGCAGGACAACTTCCCACCAGTCCTTGTTTCGGACTCTCACGACTGTTTTGGGCGTGGGATGGGGCATTTTTACTGCTTGATACAAGCAGCACGGCTCAACGCTTCTGGTCGTCTCCTAATTAGGACCTGAAATAGATAAATATTAAGTCTATTCTTTTTAAAACAAAGAAAAGGAGGATGGTTAGTAAGCAACAACAGTGGGAAATATATTCGTGAAGTGTGTGCATTTCAAAAAGATTAAATCCGAAGCTTGTGACATAAACGCGCACATCAACCCGATCACTTTATTTAGCATTCATGTAAACACTACGTTCGGATTCATCAATCGGAATGAATTAATTCAGATTGAAGCAAAAAGTGTCCATGTAAACATAGCTACTGTCATAGTTATTCAATATACTGTAGAATAATGGTAATGCCAGGCTAATAAATAAAAGCATAAATATTTTTAGTCTTATAACAGAAACGTTGGTGTACTGACTTTTTTTTTGTAAACTAACCCTTTAAATGAGTTCATAACAGCACCAGAGTGACATTATGGGATGTGTGAAAAGAATTAGGTATAGTGACATTTCCTTTTGAGAGTGTGTTGATGTTTAAAGTGTATATTTAATTTCTGCTGACATATTCATAACTTTTAGAAACAATATGTTCATCTGCTGACGCACTCCACCATCACTCGCCTTCATGCTTTTCTATAGCACACAATATGCAACACACTCACACACACAATACGTTTCTCAACAGAAGTCACTCGAACCACCCAAATTCTCTTACGCTGCAGACTGTAGCAAAGTCACAGTCAGCCAATGAGAGAACAGAAGGTCAACGAGAGAACAGAACATGAGGAAGGGAGATGTTAAGCTGGTGTTCATGACGTGCAATAAAGGAGGGTGGCGGATTTTCATTCAAATATTGTATAGGACACAAAAAGTATGGCAAGAGAAAGGGCATTTTCTACATTTGATTACTTGAATTGCTCTAAAAATAAAAAGTAATCATCATTTTTGTCCCTAGCATTGCTATAATATCTCCAGGTAGATTAAAAATATCAAAATCCTGAATAAAAAGGTAATTTCAACTTTTTATCTCACAATTTGGACTTAACTCGCAATTGTGAGTTTATATCTAATAATTTTGAAAAAAAGAGAATTGCAAGTTGTAAACTTGTAATTGTGAGGGGGAAAAAAGTCAGAGTCAACATATACGAGTTATAAAGTCCAAATTGTGAGATATAAACTCGCAGTTGTGAGTTCAAATAATTTTGACTTTTTTCTCAGAAATGTGATATATAAACTCGGAATTGTGGGGGAAAAGTCAGAATTGTGAGATAAAAATTAGCAATTACCTTTTTTTTTATTCTATTTACACTAAGTAAAAATAACATTTTCTTAGCGATAGATGATATTTACACAAAGTGCAAATAGCTGTAGATGCTATTTACTAAGTGAAATAGCATACTAAGTGAAAATAGTGATATATTCTATTTACACCATGTAAAAGTAGCAGTTCTTTGCAATATGTGTAAATAGTAATTACATGCAATTTATACTTTATTTTGACAGATACATACTATTTGCACCTCAGTATTGTTGTACATTAACAGGATGCAATAATAACAGTGTAAATTATTATATTTATTAAAATTATTAAATGGATGCCGCCTTAATGGGACAATAAAAGCCCTCCCTACACCTACTCCTAACCCCTAACCCTTAACCCCAAACCCCAAACCCCTAACCCCAAACCCCTAACCCCTAACCCCAAACCCTTAACCCCAAACCCCAAACCCCAAACCACTAACCCCTAACCACTAACCCCAAACCCCAAACCCCAAACCCCTAACCCCAAACCCCAAACCCCAAACCCCAAACCCCAAACCCCTAACCTCTAACCCCTAACATCAAACCCCTAACCCCTAACCCCAAACCCCTAACCTCTAACCCCTAACCTCTAACCCCTAACCCCTAACCCCTAACCCCTAACCCCAAACCCCACCCAATAAATGCTTTTATTATTATTAAACATTTCGTTAGGCACTTTATTTCCATTTTTAGAACATTTTCTTAATTTTTATTGAAAGTAAATGCCTTTCTGATGTGATATGTGATGGGAAAAGGGAGAAGAGCGATGTCAGCAAAAGGTGGATTCGAACCCACGTCGATCGCGTCAAAACCAAGACACCTAAACCTTACCCTTTACTGACTACACCACTTAAGACATTGGAATACACACGTCTTTTTTTATCTTGTTTGGCCCAACCAGGCATTGTTAGGCGGAGCTAGTGCGAATAGCACTTGCCAACAAGGCACGCTATTTGCACTTGGTGTAAATAGACACTCCGTTTTTTTTATTATCTTTTATTCTGTTTTTTTGAGTCAGAAGTTGACATATCGGACTGTTCAAACAGATGTTTAAAGCACTAAAAAGCTAAAGGTTTGGAAATTCACCTGTCAAATGGCTTATTTTTAGTTGTCTCTGCTGTGACATGAGAGGGGGGAAAAAAGTAAAGTCACCATGAAATTAAAACAGAAAATTCCTATTTCTTAGAAAATGCATTCTGTCTAGACTCCAGACAGGCACTATAACCATCATGTGAGCTATTTCAGGAGAGAGAAACGGAGTCAGCAACACCTGTTCTGCAGAGAGCAGTAACAATACTCCTCTTACTCTTATGGACTAGCAGTAACACAGACATCATAAATCATTTCCCCAATGCAGTTCTGTTCACTTATCACCTGATATGTGCACTATTATAGCGCTGCGCCGTGCATAAGGGTGGCATGACAGGTATGTACGTATCCATGGGTCTGTACCTGAACACTCTATCATAATACTCACATAATTCTGTTGTTTAGATCCTGTTCTCAAAAGCTGTGAATCTGTCATTTTTATCAGCATCACTCACTTAATGAAATAAAATGTTGCCAATGTCACTATTGCATTGGAATTAAGAACTGCTGCGAACATTCCAGCTCTTTACACCGTGTCTAACCAGACGCGATGCAATAAGATTTCAGCGACAAGAAATTTGTCTGTCCACACCAGATGTGACAAAATCAATCAAAAATCACAGCCAATCAGAAGAGTGTATGGGCGGAGTCTCTCTGCAAGCGCACTCTCACTTTATTCATGAAATGGATAAACACAATCAAATTAACAAATCAACGGTGTTTCTGACATCACAAACTACCTTGCAACCAATCACGTCAGCGTGTGGGCGGGGCTTTAGCATATCATTAACTGCTGTGACGCAGGAGAGTCTCAAGAGAAGCCAGGTTATCCCGGTATATTTTTCTGTTGATATGTAAAATCGGGTAGATTTAGCAATGATGGTGAATTATGTACAAACCCGATTCCAAAAAAGTTGGGACACTGTACAAATTGTGAATAAAAAAGGAATGCGATAATTTACAAATCTCATAAACTTATATTTTATTCACAATAGAATATAGATAACATATCAAATGTTGAAAGTGAGACATTTTGAAATGTCATGCCAAATATTGGCTCATTTTGGATTTCATGAGAGCTACACATTCCAAAAAAGTTGGGACAGGTAGCAATAAGAGGCCGGAAAAGTTAAATGTACATATAAGGAACAGCTGGAGGACCAATTTGCAACTTATTAGGTCAATTGGCAACATGATTGGGTATAAAAAGAGCCTCTCAGAGTGGCAGTGTCTCTCAGAAGTCAAGATGGGCAGAGGATCACCAATTCCCCCAATGCTGTGGCGAAAAATAGTGGAGCAATATCAGAAAGGAGTTTCTCAGAGAAAAATTGCAAAGAGTTTGAAGTTATCATCATCTACAGTGCATAATATCATCCAAAGATTCAGAGAATCTGGAACAAAATCTGTGCGTAAGGGTCAAGGCCGGAAAACCATACTGGATGCCCGTGATCTTCGGGCCCTTAGACGGCACTGCATCACATACAGGAATGCTACTGTAATGGAAATCACAACATGGGCTCAGGAATACTTCCAGAAAACATTGTCTGTGAACACAATCCACCGTGCCATTCGCCATTGCCTGCTAAAACTCTATAGGTCAAAAAAGAAGCCATATCTAAACATGATCCAGAAGCGCAGGCGTTTTCTCTGGGCCAAGGCTCATTTAAAATGGACTGTGGCAAAGTGGAAAACTGTTCTGTGGTCAGACGAATCAAAATTTGAAGTTCTTTTTGGAAAACTGGGACGCCATGTCATCCGGACTAAAGAGGACAAGGACAACCCAAGTTGTTATCAGCGCTCAGTTCAGAAGCCTGCATCTCTGATGGTATGAGGTTGCATGAGTGCGTGTGGCATGGGCAGCTTACACATCTGGAAAGGCACCATCAATGCTGAAAGGTATATCCAAGTTCTAGAACAACATATGCTCCCATCCAGACGTCGTCTCTTTCAGGGAAGACCTTGCATTTTCCAACATGACAATGCCAGACCACATACTGCATCAATTACAACATCATGGCTGTGTAGAAGAAGGATCCGGGTACTGAAATGGCCAGCCTGCAGTCCAGATCTTTCACCCATAGAAAACATTTGGTGCATCATAAAGAGGAAGATGCGACAAAGAAGACCTAAGACAGTTGAACAACTAGAAGCCTGTATTAGACAAGAATGGGACAATATTCCTATTCCTAAACTTGAGCAACTTGTCTCCTCAGTCCCCAGACGTTTGCAGACTGTTATAAAAAGAAGAGGGGATGCCACACAGTGGTAAACATGGCCTTGTCCCAACTTTTTTGAGATGTGTTGATGCCATGAAATTAAAAATCAACTTATTTTTCCCTTAAAATGATACATTTTCTCAGTTTAAACATTTGATATGTCATCTATGTTGTATTCTGAATAAAATATTGAAATTTGAAACTTCCACATCAATGCATTCTGTTTTTATTCACAATTTGTACAGTGTCCCAACTTTTTTGGAATCGGGTTTGTATATGATGTATATTACAATGTTATGATGAACTATATGCCTTTCTCCACTGACGTTCTATGATGTTCAAAGCGTTTCTAAGGATACTGACTGATAAGGCAGACTGAGATGGCGAACGGGAACATGGTTTGTGTAACATTAGCAACACATTATTAGCTGTTTGATAACGTAGTCAAGCAAAAGGACAATCATATTAATTACCGTTATGTGTCCGACGTTGTAGAGAGTGATACCATTGTGCAGCGTTTACAACAGTAAGTTGGCCGACTGTATTTCTGAGCTTGTGCAAGTGAGCTAATTTGCATATTCATGAATCCGCATATACTAAATGAAGCAAGGGTGTAGAGTTACATTCAAGCTATTTTAAGGCACAAAGAATTTTCACAGGAAAAAAAGTTACTTTAAATATGTCATTTTGGTGACCAAAGATGAGTTTTAAGGAATAAAATTATTGACAACGGGGACTTTAAGAGTCTCTGACTGGATCATTATTGCAGTGATTATTATGTTTCTAGCATGTTATATGTTTGGCAACAGTTCTTCTAACCCTAATTGATGGAGTGTGTAGCTTTTCATTCCTTAAACATCCATGTAGGAAGACACATCATGGCCATATTCCAGGATGACAATGTCCAGATTCATCAGGCTCAAATTGTGAAAGAATGGTTGGGAGGGAATTATTTCCATCAAGAGGTGCATCAATTTTTGGTCAAGATCTTGTATTGCCAATGCAAGAGTCCAGCACTCTGTAAAGTCTCCTCCAGCACATCCCAAAGACTCTCAATGAATTTAAGGTCTGGACTCAGAGGAGCCAATTCATGTGTGAAAATTATTCTCCCAACCATTCTTTCACAATGCATTTCCCCAGCACTTCATATAAACCTCCACATGTGAACGGTAATTTACCGCGGCAGAAACTGTACCTTATATATAGTATTATGAAGTTCCTCATATTGTACTTCCACTGTATGCTTAAAAGAAAGTACAGTACAGATTTGTGCCTTCTGTACATTTTTCGGAGAGTGAACACTAGTGAAAGAGCTTATAATAAGATGATGGGGGAGGGGCTCAGCGGATTTCTCCCTAATGAATAATTCAGTAGTGGAAGCTGCCAGCTCCTTGCAGACTTACTGCATCAGCAAACAGTAGAGAGACGCAGCAAGCTCACAAACAGGCAGTGCAGAGAGAAGAAGGGAGAGCTGTTAGAAGTTCCCACCTGCCTTTAGATATTCAAACTTAAAAACATTTGACAAGAGATTACTTTACACTGATGGTAACATTTAAATTAACTTTTTTTATTAAAGTCTAAAATATTATCTAACATCCACCAAAACACATTCATTTAAATGTTTATGCGTCACATCAGGTAGGAATATCTCTTTAAGTACGATAAGGTAAAGTCATTTAATACCAGCACTGCCTTGGTAACAGATATGCACTTATTTTAGTCATTTGCTTTTAGGATGAAAGTGCTAAGACCATGCATGTAATGGAAATTAAATGAATGGATGTGGATTACTTTCTTTTGCCCCAATGACAAACATTGTATTTAGGATTGGTGAACACAGAACTGGAGTTTGGTGACTTCTACTGCAGCTATAACTGTTATGCTGCTCTAAGCCCTTCTTTTTGGACAGAAATGTCAATGTCAGCAATGACATTTTTTATTTTTTGTACTTATTCC
This sequence comes from Coreius guichenoti, assembly GCA_039654105.1. Lineage (NCBI taxonomy): Eukaryota > Metazoa > Chordata > Actinopteri > Cypriniformes > Gobionidae > Coreius > Coreius guichenoti. The sequence goes on along the minus strand of CM077169.1, from coordinate 50,165,916 downwards.
TTACAAGTACTGAAACAAAAAGATTTTGAAAGAAATGTAATACTTTTATTCAACAAGGATACATTAAATTAAACAGAAGTGGCAGTAAAGACATTTATAATGTTACAAAAAATCTCTATTTTAAATAATGCTGTTCTTTGAACTTTCCATTTATCAAAAAATCCTGAAAAATGTGTGTTTCCACAAACATTTTAAGCAGCACAACTGAAACTGATTCAGCAGCATTGTCATTACATTAATAAATTACATTTTAAAATACATTAAAACAGTTATTTTAAATTGGAATAATATTTCACAATATTTTTACAGCATTTTTGGTTAAATAAATGCATGTATACTATATATATAATATATACTGTGTGTGTGTGTGTGTGTGTGTTTAAAGAAATGTCTCTTAATACTTGTTACAGTTTAGCTTTTAATTTAATGGACACACACACATACACACACACACACACACATATATATATATATATTACACATATATACACAAATCCATTAAATTAAAACTAAACTGTAACAAGTTTAAAACTAAAGTGAAATGTAAAGTAAAATTCAAAAGGAAATATTAAGTTAGGTATAAAGCACCACTAATTATTATCATTTCCTATTATTATGTAGGAAATGCTGACATTCTCAGACAAACAATAACAATACATGTGCAGAATATATATATAGGCTTACTATATGATTTCTATAAAAAGTAAGTGTTTAGACAGAATTCGCTGCAAAATCAGAGCAGATGGTTCTGCTTGAAGAAAAAAAAGAGTTGCTGACAGAGGACGAGAGGAGTTTCCTGCAGCAGTTGTTTATGGTTTATCAGTGACTTACAGAGGCGCGAAAGCCCTCCCCGACACCCTGATCCAGCTCTCGCTCTTTTTTTACATGAGGGAAGCCCGTCTTTCCCAAACTATTTTTATGAGACACTGCATTAGCATGATAAAACATTGGCAGAAGAATAGACAGTAACAAAGAACCAAATGCACAGATTTTCAGAGCCTATTTTCATCTTTCCTTCCCTTTTTGCATGAGAGGCCTGGGTATTATTCATGTCAGAGCATCATAATTGCCTTTCAGACTACCTCTTTTGTGCTAGCTCTTGAGCCTTAGCAATGCCTTTTTGAGACTCGCTCTCTCTCTCTCACACACACATGCACTCTCTCTCTTTCATTCAAATTCACAGACACACATTGTACACACACATTTTATAAATGCTTTTGAATATACTGCTGAATAACTCCATAAAAAACTCCATTTAATACATAGTAATAAAATGTAAATAATATTAAAATCTGTCACTATACACCGTGGAATCTTTGATCCATGATGACATTGTGAATGTGTGCAAAAATATATACTTTTAGGTAATTTGATCTAACATTTAATATTTTTTTTAACTGCCCCATTTCTGAATGTGTCTGAATGTCTAACCTCAATACATTTTTGTTTTTGACTGCATTGACTACATCAATCACAATGGAGATTCATTTATGAAATATGCTTATACTTGAGTACTGTAAGTAACTCAAAGATGTACACTATTCATGTACTAATAGCAGAATAATACAGGAGTTCATAAATACTTAGTTATGAAATGCCAAAAGTGATCAATAAACAGAAAATTGGTATACCCTTTCAGAAGTGGTTAAGTCTGTACTTGAATGTTATCTTACTATAGTATATAAAAAATAACTTGCCATATCGCCCCATATACAATCAATTTGTACAATTTCTAAACAAAATATAAGGGTTATGGGTGCCGTCAGGGCATTGCTAGGTGTTTTGAGTGGTTTTTAGTGCATTGCTATGTGTTTTCTAGGGTGTTCCAGGTGGTTGTTTACTGGCCCAGGGCAAAAGTATTCACCCCCAATCTCTATGATATTCCAGTCTGTAGCAGGTATGGCTCAGGTCCCTCCTTCAAAGCTCATTTATGAGATTTTTTTTATTTTTTATCCCACACCAAGGACCAGATTAACAGCTTGTGCTGGCGCAAACCCTCTTTTGGCGTTAAAAAACTATACTGTCAGGATTTACTAAAGACACGCAGTGAAAAAATTGCGCTGAAAAGGCGTGGACAGGGTTATTTTTGCGGCTGATCTTATTGCATATGCATTTGTAAGAGTTTCCCTTTCAGATGCAGTATTTATGGGAGGAGAGTATTTAAATGAATCATGCAAGGTGATATACTAAGGTTTGCGCTTCTCAATTTACTGGTGTTTGCGCCAAAGAATGCCCCAAAGAAAGCAGGTCTGAAACCAGACGCTAATTTGCGCTGCTCTTGGTAGATTGTGTTGGTCATTATGGAAATGATCCGGCTGCGTCTGTGTTCTTTAATTTGCGCGTCGTCAGTAGATCACACACTGAACTTTACACTCCCATCAGTGCTTTTATAGGATTGCGCTCTGGCGCTAATTTGCCCTGTTTGGTAAATCTGGCCCTTAGTGTAAAGTCTGATCACTTAATTTGTGTCCCAAATGGCGCACTATACACTATGTACTTATGCACTACGTACTCAACCGTGTAGTGTATGAACTTTTATAAGTTTTTTTTGTCATTCAACATCTGATAGTCCTTCCCCCTCCGCTATGTAATTAAAGCTGTGACATTTGAGTGCATGAAGTTTCCAACATTCCACACTTTATTTTTAATTAAGTGCATCATCCGGGTATTTAAAGTGTATTTATTCTATTTGGAATGTTCAGTGTGAACACACCCCACTTACATATAAAATACACACAATAAAAGGGCATAGAATAGTTCATAAGTACGTGAATTGTGACGCACCTTTAGAACAATATCATCACAATTCTCCTCAGCATACTGTATGACATACAGGAGATAAACTTTGCAAGTCACACTGCAAAATATTTTAGTTACAGCACAGTAGATAGATTGGTCTCTACAATAAGGTTTCATTCCTTAACATTAGTTAACTAAAATACTTGACATGAACTAACAACAAGCAATAATTCTACAGCATTTATTAGTTATTAAGGTTATTTTCAACATTTACTAATACATTTTTAAAATTAAAAGTTGGATTTGTTCACATTAGTTAATGAACAAACAATGAAAATTGCATTTTTATTAAGCAACATGACAAAGACTATTAGACGTTAAAAATATAAAAATATATTGCTTTTAGTCCATGTTAATTAATATATTAACTAATGTTAACAAATGTGGTCTTATTGCAGATTGTACTCAGCAACACAGACAATAATACTTGCATATTAATAATGCAAATTCCTCTTCTCTGAATAAAAGTATTTAGCCAAACACATCTCTTTCTAAGCATTCTCCTGCAGTTCTTTTGACCTTGCTGTATATGAAGAGCATTTCTAGCCGTCCTAAATCCCATCCATCAGCTGTTCTCCTCTTACAGTTATTCCCTCCCCAGATTACGCACGCAACACACACACATTCGCTTTTCCATACCAGCAAAAACTTTTTTTTTACCGTCTAAAGAGAATAGAAATGCATAGCAACACTCCACAAAAAAATACATTGCACTGCAGTAGTTTTGGCACCAACTAAACAGTTTTGCTAACATGTGCTATCGTGACTCTGGACCGACTCGATCACATGATCCGCTCTGTGCTATCGTGTCTCTGGACCGACTCGATCACATGATCCGCTCTGTGCTATCGTGTCTCTGGACCGACTCGATCACATGATCCGCTCCGTGCTATCGTGTCTATTATCTAAATGCATCTTATTGATTCATTTGTTTCATATTTTAAAATCTGAATTTTAATCTAGAAAATCTAAAACGGCTTAATCTAAATTTCATAAATTCGCTTAAACCCTCCCCCTTTCTTTGAATTGACTGGATGCTCGCATTGAGATCTGCCTACATCCAATCAACAACTAATGCATAGAAAGTTCCTAACCCTATATTTTTTCATTTTTTAATCTCCCTCGTTCTATGCAGTATATTTTCAGGTCCCCATCATATGTGTGGCCTTGAAAATGTACCAAAATGTGGACTATATGCAACTCATGCTCATTGGAAATACGTCCCTGATGTGGCATTTCTCCAAAATGAATGAATGTTGCTTCTTGAACATTTTGCAACACTTTCAAAGACAAATGTCCAATGAGAGTCGCTAAAAGAGAGTCTATCCAAAACTGATGAACATGACAGTTCGGAAATTAAATCTGGTGAGTGGCGTTAAAAGGTTAATGATCTATTGCATTTGAAAATAACATACCACCTACACTAAACCCTACCCTAAACATAACCAATAATGTAAACAAAATCAAGGAAAAACTCATTTGCTGAAGCAATCACGCATTTTAGCTTGATTCTACCAGTCTTTGAGCACTTTTATCATGATTTGTGTTTTACAGTTCCTGAGCATTCAACATACCAAGTGCAATGCTGTATCAGATGAGATACCGAGAAATTTTACTGTCTGAAAAGCCACACACATATAGAGTCATGGTCAGAATTACTGGCCCTGTCCCAAATGCCACCCTAAACACTCGTGGTCTTCCTACGAGTGTGCACTTTCGTGACGTAGAGGCGCTTTGACTGATGGGAAGAAGTCCGTTGCGGAGCTCGCAAAAGTGTGCATCAAGGGCGCATATCGAGTGCAAAGGGGGAGCTCGCGAGCACCCTTTTGAGACCTAAAATGACAAATGGGACACCCTACGTTCTCGTGGACTTAACGGACACGCGCACGCGGCAGCCATTGTAAGTCCACAAGACCGAAAGGGCATATAAAGTGTGCCATTTGGGAAAGGGCCATTGGCACCCTTGGTAAATATGATCAAAGATGGCTTTAAAAAATAAATCTGCATTATTTATCCTTTTGATCTTTCATTCAAAAATTTCACAAAAATCTAACCTTTCATTGAAGTAAAAGAATTGAAAGTGGGGGGTAAATCACATTATGAAATAAATGCTTTTCTCCAAAACCCCTAGAATTTTTTATGTGTAAAATATCTCTGAAGTATATTCCCATTCATATTTACATTTTTTAGCAAACCAGGGTGACTAGGAACATGAAATTGTCCAGCTATGATGTCTTGTTTCACAGGAATATAAATATGAGGAAACACAAAGGCCAAATTCCCTTAATCATCATCACAATGAGTAAAACCAGAAAATATATAGTTCTGATTTGCAGAACAAAATAGAAAGCGGCTGTAAGAAAATAGCTAAAGCACTGAAAATCCCCATTTCCACCATCAGGGCAATAATTAAGAAGTTCCAATCAACTAAAGATGTTAGGAATCTGCCTGGAAGAGGACGTGTGTCTTTATCGTCCTAATGCACGGCGAGGAGGAGAGTTTGAGTGGACAAAGACTCTCCAAGAATCACAGATGGAGAATCACAGAGATTAGTTGAGTCTTGGGGTCAGAAAGCCTAAAAAAAAAAAATCAAACAACCCCTACATCACCACATGTTGTTTGGGAGGGTTTCAAGAAAAATCCTCCTCACTCATCCAGAAACAAACTCCAGCATATTCAGTTGTCAGACACGACTGGAACTTCAAAAAGGACCTGGTTCTGTGGTCAGATGAAACTAAAAAAAGAGCTTTTTGGCAGCAAACCCACCAGATGGCTTTAGTGCAAACAGGGATAAAAAGTACCCCATGCCCACGGTTAAATATACTGCTAGATCTTTAGTGTTGTGGGCCTATTTTTTTGCTGGAGGTCCTGGACATCTTCTTCAGATACATGGTATCATGGATTCTTTCAAATATGAACAGATAAAAAATCAAAACCTGACGGCCTCTGCTAGAAATCTTATAATGGGCAGTGGTTGGATCTTCCATCAGGACAACGATCCAAAACAAACATCAAAATCAACACAAAAATGTGTGACTGGGCACAAAATGAAGCTTCTGCCATGGCCGTCCCGGTTCCCTGACCTGAACCCTTTAGAAAATGAGTGGATGAACTGAAGAGAAGAGCTGGGAATCTGAAGGATGTGGAGAGATTCTGTATGGAGGAATGGTCTCTGATGTTCTCCAAACTCATCAGGCATTATAGAAGAATACTCAGAGCTGTCATCTTGGCAAAAGGAGGTTGCAAAAAGTATTTAATAAAAGGGTGCCAATAATTGTGGCCAACGTGTTTTGGAGAAAAACATTTATTTCATAAAGAGATTTTCCTCACATTTTCATCTTCAATGAAAAGTAAAAAAAAAATCAAAAGGATTAACAATACAGATTTGTTTTTACAGGCTTCTTTATTCGTATTTACCAAGGGTGCCAATAATTCTGACCATGACTGTAGCTGGTTATGGGATGCAAACGTCAAAATTACAAATCATGCACTGTGGTAAAAGTATTTTGAAGTCATAATATTATGCAAGGAACCGTGAAAAAATTAGTCTTATTAATCAACAATCTGCCACTGTAATCATAATTTGTGTGCAAATGAAAAAAAGGTTGTTGTTGTTTTACTGTCTCTAGTGTTCATTTCAGATGGAAACGGCAGTGAATTGTACATATGTTGGAGTATGTATATTCAAAAGGTATTTTTTCAAAATGTTTAATTATGCTGCCAATGCTCTGTTTAACGCATCTATCATGTTCAAACACTTTCAGCAGAATTCTGTGACCCAAAAGGAAGTAGAAAATGGAAATAATCTGGATTTAGAAACAGCTACAGTAATGCAGTTCATAGACCCTCTCCTGTTACACAGAATATATTGATGTATATTAATGGCCCGTGGGCTGCAGCTATTTTAGACCACTGCAGTGAACTACAAACTGCATACATGCTTATCAGCATTTTTCTGGTCACCAATGAGACCATTATCTAGACACACATGCTCACATGTGTGAAACCCTGTACACACACCTGAATATGATACAATACCAATGAATGAATTACTTCCTGATATATCGAGCAGTTCAAGACACCGTCCAGGCAGAGAGAAGGATCTGATTACCATGCTGACAAACACAATCAGCAACTTTCAGTGAGCAACCTCGCCCACCAGACACACACACACATACACACACACTGCAGATAAATTTCTGCCCGAGTTACCAATGTGACTTCAGATCTGTAGATATTGTAGTAACCAACCCAGTTCTTTTAGTAGGAAATCCTGATTGGACAAACACCTTTTATCTAACTGAATATAAGTTATTTATTTGTTTCCGCAATGTGATCAATGATTCTCCATTTGCTCTGTTATGCACACCTTTATTTATGGATGAATCTTAAGCGGACATTACATGGATTTTTTAAATTATTTTTCCATATTCCTTGAGGTTAATTTATAATGTTAATAAAGTTTTTTGCACACAAAAGAAAAAACAAATATATATGTAGCTGCGGTCAGACCCAATACAGTTGTTGCTTTATCATTGAACAAAGGTTTCTTTGCGAACTCTCCATTACACTGTGCCTCGTTTACAAAACAATCTGTAGTCAAAATCTCCGAACAAACATATTATCCTTATTTTTAACGTAAGAGTGGGTCGGCCATTTGTAAATTGAATGTGTCTGGCTTTCGATGTCATCTGCTTCCAGTTATTTTTAGCTGTACAAAACTGCTTGCTATGCTGCTTGATATTAGTAATGGGAAAAACTAAGCTTTTCGAAACTTTGAATCACATGAACCAATTGCTTCGCAAAATGATTCACTTTTTCAAAGTACTCGAAACACCACATGCTGGTCAAAACGGTTTAAATGCAGCAAAAACCCACCCAAAACATGCATAAAAACACCTTTTACAAACCAATTACAAATGATTTATTGAAAGTGTAATCTGTTAAATGCAATTAACAAATAATGCCATTTTAAATTGTTGGGGTCGTTTTATGAAGAGGTTAATCAGGCCAATAAGAGTCTTCCTTTTATTATACAAATGTGTCATTTCAAATGTCTACAGTATATTTATAAAACATACAGAAATGGGTTCACAGAGATTATCGCCCCCTAGAGGCGAACCATTGAAATTTCAAAGCATTTCGAAACTGAAATCACGCGACTTTGCCAGTTTGCAATGTGAACTTTGTGAACTATGAAACCAGAAAAATAGAACAAATAAGTATAGTTAAAAAAATAACAACAGCGAATAGCATACAGTAGCTCAGATAATTTGGTCTGAAGAAAAATGATTAAGTTCATATTGAAATGTGTGCTTAAATTACTGCTGAATGTACTGATAAGCATTTATGGTAATCTAAAATAATGAATGTAATTTCTATTGAAACTTGTATGTCATGTCTTTAAATATATTTGTAATTACACATTTGTAATAAAAAAGTTTCAATTTATTACATTTAATTATTAACTTTATATATTAACAGATTTTAAATTTGAAGTACACCACAAGTGCATGTTCAATACAATTAAGTGCACTTCCTTTCCTTTACACTCTTCATGTAATCTTATCAGTGTTATGGAGAAACTGTTTTAGATATTACAGAGATCTTTAAAGATCCTCCAAGACTATCTTCATGACAGTGTTGTGTGCAGATGACCAGCACTGTCAGCTTTTAAGGAGGAACTGCTGACAGTGTTGAAGTCTAGGTGAAGTGAGTGAGGAAGTGTGTGAGATCAGCTGTGAATTAATAATAAATCAGCACTTACGTGAGACCCCATAGATCTACAGTGAGGATTGTCACCCCTGTCAGTTATTTCTCAATTGCAACATCAAATTAAAGCTATATTGATTTTAGTTTAAGATTAATAAGACACTAACAGTCTAGTAAGTGTAATTATTTTATTTAGGTGTATATTTTAAATGTTGAAGTCTCTTTCATCTGCATGCCTAATTACCTTTAGCATTAATCCTTCCTCATTAATTGCACCAATTACACAACTTAATTTTGATGAGTTCTATTGACAATAATAATAATTACATCAACTTAATTTTGTGTGTAATTTAAACTGAAATTTCTGCATTTTTTTATTAAGTTTCTCTAACTTAAAAGGTATGCTATGTAACTTTTGGCCCTCTAGCGGTTAAAAAAAATAACATTGTTTTGGTTGTGCTTTGGCTCTGCGTGACTGTAGGGATTGATATGGTTATTCTACTGCTCATAAAACATTCACTACTAGGCTTAACAGATTTAACCAGTTTAGATGGAAAGGATCTTAAGTCTTAGCTTTACCCATTAATAGACGTGGTACTTGCTTGAGAATAAATTCAATCACAGCACTACAACAACCATAATGAAATGAGCCTTCATAATAGATAATGCTTTACAATGAACTCTGTTAGAGAGATACATATGGCAATTTAATAAACTCACCTTTTGAGCAATAAAAACACCATCTCCACGTCACTTTTACCACTTTTTAAATCCCTCGGTTCTTGCCATCTCTAAAAGGCCAAGCCAATGTTGGTTCTTGTTTTATTGCGAGCTCTGTCGCGTACACTTTTTGACTGCAGACTCTCCGCTGTTCTGTGTTATTTTAAACACTCCCACACCAGACTCGTCAAAGTAGCCGGAGCAACTTTTGTCCATTTATGGATAAGACGAGACGCACGGCCGAGTGACATATGTACACAATTTCTTGTAAAAAACCATCCCGACAAGTCTAAAATAAAAACACTTATAATAGGCTTACCATAGTGAATCAGGTTAAGACAAACACATTTTGAAAGATAGAACTGATGATGTATGAAAGTTATTTAAAATGTAGTTAATTTTATACAAAAAAAAGTTACATAGTGTAACTTTAATAAAATCATCTTGATAACTTGGAATTTGGAGGATTTCTAGTTCCTAGTAAGCTTTGAATAGGACTTGATAAGGAGAATATATATTGAGATGAAGTGCAATTTTATGTGTTTTTAGTAAAGGGAAAAACCTGTTAGCATTTAATCCTGTTTGACAAAAAAGTCAAAAAAGAGTTAAAAGAGTTTGTTATGTTGTAGTTGTTTGTGGTTACCATTGTGCTGAAGAGTAGAGCTTTTGGTTATGGTTGTGGGTATGAAGGTATATATTACATTGTATAATATTTGTTTTTGGAGTATATGGGAAGTCAAAATCTCTAAATGAACTGCTACCTGACAACCCACTGACTAGTAAACAGTCACGCAAATACACTGCCTATCTGATGCCACAGAGATTGAATGAAAAGTGCATGAGAATTTTTGTGCTGCCAACATCTTACTCATTTGATGATTTTCAGGGCTGTTAATGGTGTATTGAATGGCTGCCAATATCTTAAGGAGCCACTGCGTCTAGATGCCAGTTAGATCTGCCTCAGTTGTCCTTCTGTTCCCTCCATATGCATTGCTTATTTTTCTAATTAACGCATACATGTATGCCTTTGGGGACTAAAATGTTTAAAGTCATTACATCCTTTCCAAGGTCCATCGTTTCCACTCTTGGTGTCAGTGATTGTTGCATCCTAGGAGTTACCAATTCTGCTAAATTTCTATTAGATGCACTTTGCTAGTGTAGTTAGTTGGGTTAATACATGTCAAAATACAGTGTAGCTTTTAAGGTCCTGGAAACTTTGCTAGGAAACATGAACTCCATCAAGCAATATGAGATTTTATTTATCTAGGTAGCTAAGAATGGGCCAACTATCTTTATGGAGGACGATGGAGGGATGCCAATAATGTGTGACACATGCAGAATACTGTCCATCTGTTTGTGTTGTTTTTAAGGGGTTACCTCAACATTACAACACAATATATATTTTAGATCATGTCAAGGATAAGCCTCTTTACATCTACAATCACCTGGCATTTGATGTCCATGATGCCTTCAAGATTTAGGAGAATAATAAAAAAAAAGATGTGTACAAAATACAAATAATTAATTGCAACATTACTTCTACAACGATTACTTAAGCTATTTTGATGTATTGACATCCATATTATTTTAGGTCCTAAACAGTGTCAGAAATAACCTTTAAGAGTGAGTAATTGAATCATTCAACTGATTCGTTCAAAAAGCGGATTCATTCAGGAAGCACCACTATGTGTTGCTCGGAAACGCACATCTGTTCTGCTGTATTTGAGTGAACTAGTTTTGTTGGGGTAATAGAGCAAAAATATACTGTACTGACAATAGTGTGTCAAAAATATAAAAAATAACTTAACTGAAAATGTAACTGTTGTATAAAATCCATTTCACATTTGCAATCATGCTGATAGGCTATTCCAGAAAAACAGATCTCTTGTTTGTGTGATATTTTGTTAAAAACTCATTAGAGAGGAATTTTTGCTCCCATATCTTGAATTTTGAGGCATTTTTGATGCATGTTTGCCCCACGCTCCTGTTAATTTCCGACCCTGGTCTTAGGAATCGACTACTAGACTAATAGACCACTGAAACATTTAAAGATTACTCAATTCAAATAGATGGAAATTTATCATAATTGAAATGTGTAAATCTTAGAAGCACATTTAATGGTGTAAAATTGCAGAATAAACTGCTTAAACTTCTTTACTGTATTGTACTGTTTATATTGTGTTTATGGACCTTTTCAAGCACTATGTGATTAGTTCACTTAAGTATTTTGTGTTGCTTCATTAATGAATGTATTGCAAAAGATCATGGTTTACAGCGCATTTGTGTCGCAACATATTGTCTGCCCAGTTCAGTGTGAGCCGCACGGCAAAACTCAGCCTTGCCAAAGTGAGGAAAAGTCAAGCATTAACGAGGCTTAAAAAGATTGTGTCGATCTATCATTAACAGCCCATAATGAGAATAAACAGTAATATATTTATCAATATTTTTTGCTTGCTAGCACACCAAAACCAAAGACATTTATTTAACTGTGAAAGGCAGAAATTGTGATTGCGTTAATATAAAATTAATTATGAAGCATAGGTCTCCTCTAGTTCACTACTCCTCTAGGGAACTCAGAGCACAGCTGCGGTGCAAGCGAGAAATGGAAACCCCGGAGTGGATCTGGAGCAGAAGAGTCATTACAGAATGCATTTAGTGCGGATTGAAATCCACTATATCCGCTCCTATATGATACTCTTGCCTGATAGAGGTGCCATGAGGGCAAAGGGCCAGTGGCTCGGGCCCCATAGGTACCAACCTGTGCATGTCCATGCTGATTACACACCTAAAACACATAATTTATACTTCATATTTTTGCATTAGTGCTAATAAGCTTCCCATGTTTGTCAGTAAATCAATTGATTTCGGTGTAAAATCACTTACAAGTGCTTTACTTGTCCTCTTCTAGATACACTATATTGCCGAAAGTTTTGGGACGTCTGCCTTTACATGCACATGAACTGTAATGACATCCTATTCTTAATCCGTAGGGTTTAATATGGAGTTGACCCACCCTTTGCAGCTCTAACAGCTTCAACTCTTCTGGGAAGGCTTTCCACAAGGTTTAGGAGTGTGTTTATGGAAATTTTTGACCATTCTTCTAGAAGCGCATTTGTGAGGTCAGACACTGATGTTGGAAGAGAAGGCCAGGCTCGCAGTCTCCGCTCCAATTCATCCCAAAGGTGTTCTATCGGGTTGAGGTCAGGACTCTGTGCAGGCCAGTGAAGTTCCTCCACTCCAAACTCGCTCATCCATGTCTTTATGGACCTTGCTTTGTGCACTGGTGCGCAGTCATGTTGGAACAGGAAGGGGCCATCCCCAAACTGTTCCCACAAAGTTGAGAGCATGAAATTGTCCAAAATGTCTTGGTATGCTGAAGCATTAAGAGTTCCTTTCACTGGAACTAAGGGGCCAAGCCCAAACCCCTGAAAAACAACCCCACACCATAATCCCCCCTCCACCAAACTTTACACTTGGCACAATGCAGTCAGATAAGTACCGTTCTCCTGGCAACCGCCAAACCAAGACTCGTCCATCGGATTGCCAGACAGAGAAGCGTGATTGGTCACTCCAGAGAACACGTCTCCACTGCTCTAGAGTCCAGTGGCGGCGTGCTTTACAACACTGCATCCCACGCTTTGCATTGCACTTGGTGATGTAAGGCTTGGATGCAGCTGCACACATGAAGTTTGGAGGTCTGTAGCTATTGACTCTGCAGAAAGTTGGCGACTTCTGCGCACTGTGCACCTCAGCATGCGCTGACCCCGCTCTGTGATTTTACGTGGCCTACCACTTCATGGCTGAGTTCCTGTAGTTCCCAGTTGCTTCCACTTTGTTATAATACCACTAACAGTTGAACATGGAATATTTAGTAGTAGGGACGCGCCGATCCGATACTCAGTATCCTTATCGGCTCCGATACGGCATTATTTGCTGTGCGTATAATATTCTGTGTTATTGTTAAACCCCAGTGCCTCACAAAAGGCACAACAACTTTATAAAGCATCATCAATTCTCCGTGCACTATATTAAGTGTTCTGAAGCCATTCCATAGTTTAATGTGAGGTACAGATGAATATTTAAGTCGTTAAATTCAAGTTCACGTAAATGCTTCCCTCCGCTGCGGCTGTCAGTCATTCTCCATTCAGCTTCAAACTGCGTGTCACGCTCAGTTACGACAGTCAACACGATAAAACTCTCTCCAAGACGATTCAGTGTTCCTGTTATTATGCTTGATCTGTAGATAACGGTTTATGGTTTCGCATAAAATGACTTTATCTTGCTGGACTTTATTGCTGCTAAATCGTGTTACTTTCTACCGGATGTCTGTTAGATCACAACACTGGACTAGAGATTGTATTGTTCTTCGCACGCACGGTAACTGAAATTTTAAACTGTTAAAACAAAAGGCTCAAAATAGTGCATAGATACACTACGCATCGATATGTCTTCCCTTTGTGTTTTGAACTTTTCAATGTGAGCGGAGCGCTGCGCGCTGTGACTCCATGTTGCTTCAAGCGCATCATCCTGCACACGGGATGCGCATACGCGCTTTGTGCCGCTCTGTATTGGAGCCTTTCGTATTATAATACTGCACAATGAAAGATTATTAATAGCCTTTCTTGTTCTGCCCTATCTATAATATGTTGCTGCCTCATTAAAAATGCGCTATACAGTTGCAAGAAAAAGTATGTGAACCGCTTGCAGAATCTGTGAAAATGTGAATAATTTTAACTAAATAAGAGAGATCATACAAAATACATGTTATTTTTTATTTAGTACTATCCTGAATAAGATATTTTACATAAAAGATGTTTACATATAGTCCACAAGACAAAAAAATAGCTGAATTTATTAAAATGACCCGTTCAAAAGTTTATGAACCATTGATTCTCAATACTGTGTGTTGTTCCCTGGATGATCCACGGCTGTTTTTGTGTTTTGTGATGGTTGTTCTTGGTCCACTGTTTGTCCTGAACAGTTAAACTGCCCAATGTTCATCAGAAAAATCCTCCAGGTCCTGCACATTCTTCAGTTTTCCAGCATCTTTTGCATATTTAAACCCTTTCCAGCAGTGACTGTATGATTTTGAGATCCATCTTTTCACACTGAGGACGATTGAGGGACTCAAACACAACTATTAAAAAAGGTTTAGACATTCACTGATGCTCCAGAAGGAAACAAGATGCATTAAGAGCCGGGGGGTGAAAACTTATTGATTTTAAAGATCAAGGTAAATTGTACTTAATTTGTCTTCCGAGAAACATGTAAGTATCTTCTGTTGCTTCTGAAGGGCAGTGCTAAATGGAAAAAAAAAGATATTTAAACAAAATAAGAAAAAAATTGGACATCTTCATCCTGTTCAAAAGTTAATTTTCTTAATGCATCGTGTTTCCTTCTGGAGCATCAGTGAATGTCTAAACCTTTTTTAATAGTTGTGTTTGAGTCCCTCAATCGTCCTCAGTGTGAAAAGATGGATCTCAAAATCATACAGTCACTGCTGGAAAGGGTTCAAATATGCAAAAGATGCTGGAAAACTGAAGAATGTGCAGGACCTGGAGGATTTTTCTGATGAACATTGGACAGTTTAACTGCTCAGGACAAACAAGAGACTCAAGAACTTTTGAACGGGTCATTTTAGTAAATTCAGCTATTTTTTTTGTCTTGTGGACTTTATGTAAACATTTTTTTATGTAAAATATCTTCTTCAGGACAGCACTAAATAAAAAATAATGCATTTTGTATGATCTCTCTTATTTTGTTAAAATTATTCACATTTTCACAGATTCTGCAAGCGGTTCACATACTTTTTCTTGCAACTGTACATTTAAAATAAATGTCTTTTAAATTCTTAGTATATAGGCCCTATTTCTATGAATATATTTACTTGTTTTTTTATGAATGTATTTTACAGCGTGTAACATTTTACCAGATTTAGTGCTACACTTTTTCACTTTTATTTGTTCCCCACTAAATGTTTAGATTTTATACAATTATTGTGCACTCACGATTTTTCTAGTCACTTTTGCTGCTGAATTATCCACTAATCTAGTTTATAGTAGTATTTTTGTCATAGATTGTGATTATAAATATTTTTTAATTTGTTGTTTTTCTTTATAATGAAGTTGTCTGTATTTAGTAGATTGTGTTTAACACACAAAAGAGTGATTATCAGTTCAACACACTGAGGTAGAGAAATTCTACATTGAATTTTTAAACAAAACTGCGCTGGTATCAGATTGGTATCGGCCGATACTCAGAATTTTTGGTATCGGATCGGTTCTGAAAAAATGGTATCGGTGCATCCCTAATTAGTAGTGAAGAAATTTCACGAATTGCACAGGTGGCAACCTATCACGGTACCACGCTTGAATTCACTGAGCTCCTGAGAGCGACCCATTCTTTCACAAATGTTTGTAGAAGCGTCTGCATGCCTAGTGCTTGATTTTATACACCTGTGGCCATGGAAGTGATTGAACACCTGAACTCAATGATTTGGAGGGGTGTCCCAATACTTTTGGCAATATAGTGTATGTCCTCTTTGAGGTATGAAAAATAGTAGTTACTGATTAGCTAATAGTCAACTACTACTACTCAAATGAGACCTCATTGTAAAGTGCCAATGGCTCAAAATATTACAGAAAACAGCATGTAACACACACAGTCTTCTCATTTGTGTCCACTTTGTGCTTTGTTGTGATTATAAATACCATTATGTTATTATGTTGTAAATCATTGGTTGTGGTGAAATGTGAAATGAAAAGAAAAGCAACTGAAAAAATATATAACTAATTTCCTTCCATCCTCCTCCTCTGTTTTCACTTTAAATGAATAGAGAAATCCATAACTCTATACATAATTTATGGCACTGCATAAGACGATTGCAGTTTTGATCACTGAAATTGAGGGGAAAAGTGGCTATGTGCCCAGTCAGTAATTAGTTTAGTGTATTTTAAGAAATCAACTCTTTCATTTTTTGCTCATGTGCCAATTTTTACATTCACAGGCCACAAAGCAAACAATTGTCAGTGAAATTAAAATGACATTAATTCATCAAGATACAAACTTATACAACCTGAGCATAAACATCTCTTTTATGTACTGTAAGCTCTTTTAGGCATTTTGCTAAGTTCAACCACACATCCACTCTCCAGCTGTGATTTCTCAGGACACCAATTTCAGTAATATCTGTAGTAGCAAGTTGGTCTATATATAATACCTGTGAGAGCACTTTGAAATCTGCCATCTTTGCTCATGGGAATACAGATCTTTTTGAGCCAATCACTTGTGGTGTAAATGCCATGTGTCTAATCACCCTGGAAGTGCAGAAAATTATGACAACTAAAAACATTGTGTTGGTTATTGTTTAATTCAGTTTACTTTTAGTTTACTTAGTATAAAAAAGACAACTTCAAAAGGCCCTAAAGGTAGGGTAGGCAATTTCAGAGAGGCTAGCAATAGCAAGCTAGCTTTGAAAGCATAAGACTGGTAGGACATGCTATGCAACGATTGGACGAACATGTTTTGGTCCTGAGACTTTCACAGAAGACATATGTAAAAATTTTTATATTTAGACCACTTCTGTTATTGATTGCTATCAGGATGTAAAGCGAGTTTCAACCAGAATAACTACCCTACATTTAATGTTTATTGTGATGTCTTTTTAAAATATGCATAAAAAACCTGTTAAACTTTTTCATACTTCAGGTTTATTTGGACCACTTAGATGTTAAGCACTTTGCAAAGCACTGAACTTTCACTGATACATTATCAACTCTATATTTAGGATCCAGAACCCTGCTTTTTAATAAGCTTCATCAAATCTCCAAAAAAACCTCATATAGCCAAAATTATGAACACCCCCTTTTAATTATACGGTTAAACGATTGCAGTAATATCTGTAAATCTGAGCGCTACACCAAAGTAATGTCCGAAAGAATTATGTGCTTTACACTTGTTTTTTGCAGAATTACAAGGCTTTTTGCACACAATTCTTGAATGTCATTGTATTGTATTAAAATTTGTCCTCACAAATTATTGGAATAGCCAAAACAGTTAATTAGGCCGCATATACACTGCAGGTCTTGATGCCCAGTTCTGATTTGTTGACTATATATAGGCTATGATTTTTTTGATGACCAGCTTCTTTTAAAAGTAACCCATATCCGATATCTGCATTTACACTATACACTTTGTGAAACAACCCAAGGTAGACGTACTGACCCAGAAAAGCTCAGGCAGAAAAGGAAGTAAAAAACGGCATGATTTGCAATGGACGCAGACAAAATGATAATACATGATTTTGCTTTCCTCACCATCTTTAAAGGTCAGCAAAACATTGGGTTGAGCCTTCGTCCTCCATTGTGTAAAGAGTCATGTGATCGCGGTTGGTGTCCACCGTTGCTTTTTCAATGATGTACAACTCTCATTGATGGGAATATCTGATCTGTCCACTTACATGACAGACGCAAATGCACATATCAGATTCCTATAGATTTATTTCCACATATGAATGAGGCCTGAAACTGATCTGAGAATTCATGTGCTTTTTTACACGTTCATGGGTCATATCCGATCTGTGCCACATGGGAGAAAAAGAAAAAAAAATCGGTATTGGGTCACACGAAGCATGTAATGTAAATGTGGCCTTAGACTGTAGTCCAAATACTTTTAGTGCCCTCTTGCGCTGTTGGTTCTAGGCAGGACTGAATGCTATAAGAAGGGGTTTTGGCTCTTTTTATGATATTCCTCCTCATCTGTGAGTCTTTGTCCACATTGAGTGCGTAAGGTAAGATATCACCAATCATCTGAGGTGTTGTCAGCTGCTGAGGTGATACAGCTCTCACGCAGTTTATCATTCCCAATTTGCACTGAAAGAAAGCAGTTTCTTTCTCTCATTACGAATTTGCAAGCCGTTCCTAATTTCTAAGAAACAAGCTATTAATAATAATAATAATGTATTTTTACTAATAAAGACATCTCTCCACAAAGCAACCACAGCCTGATAGAAACTTGCAAAGCAAGAAAAAACTTCAGAAAACAGTGGTCCATAGTGGCAAAAGGAACTGTTTAGTTAGAAGGTTGCATTTCCATGCTTTTATGGAAAAATGTCATATGACAATATTATTAAACTGTGTCTACACTACGAGCAAGTAATGTGACAAACAATGAAGCTGAACGATGCAGTGCATTTGAGGGGGATGAAATTTACGAAGGCTGCATCCTAGTGAGGCTGCGTGTGTCCTTCCTAGTCCAGTCCTTCGGAGACTTCAGGCTAAAGTCCTCCTCATCATTAAACGCTAGAATGAGATTGTCTAGTGAGCGCATGGTTCCTGCACCCATGTTCACAGCACGAAAAAACTATTAAAACTTAATTTTGGAAATATACTTGTATTGAAAATCTTTATATTAACTGGCGCTCTATTAACGCAGCATGAATGACTGTGGCCTCCCAGTGGCTTACATTATTGGCAGTTTAGTTTTAAGCCTCATCCTTCCCTCGGGTCATTTTGACCCGAAACTCATTTTTAAAACGACTTTTGTCGCATTTGAACCACAAATACACACCAAAAAATTGACTGAATTCGAGGAGTTTTGTGGTTGAAACTTAAAAAAGTAACAAATCCTTCCTTCACGGGTCAGTTTGACCCCCATAGGAATTAATGGCATGCGAGGAATGCTTCAGTACACATAGAAAAAACTAAAAATGCTAAAACTTTACCAAAAAATTATTTTATAATGAATGCATACTGAAGAAAAACTGACTTTAGGACCCAGCGGAACAGCTCATTTGCTCCATATAGAGCTATAAGGCCATCTAGTGGCAAGAGGACGTCGGCAAAGACTCCCAATATAAGATATTTTGAGCTGAATTAAAAGGGTTATGCATGAAATTGAGAGTTATTCTGAATTTAAGTTGAAAGAATGTTAAGAATGTGCTTAAATGATTATTTATTTATTATTTGTTGATAAATCTAGTAATTGAAAGGTAAAAAAAATAACAAAAAATCATCAAAAAATACAGAAAAACAATTTTATCAAAATTAAATGAAAGAAGCTTTCTGGACAAAAAAAAAAAAAAAATTAAGTATAATTTTAGGGCTTCAGGTCATTTTTACCCGCGAGAGAAGGATTTGTTACAAAGTGCGAGGGAAGGATGAGGGTTAAAGGGATAGTTCACCCAAAAATGAAACTTTTGTAATTTTCTCACCCTCAAGCTGTTCCAAACCTGTATGAGTTTTTTTCTTCTGCTGAACACAAAAGATATTTTGAAGAATGTCTGTAACCAAACAGTTAATGGACCCTACTGACTTTCATAGTATGAAAAATAAATACTATGGAAGTCAATGGGGTCACATCAACTGTTTGGCTTTTTGAGTTTTGGGCGAGCTATCCCTTTAAGTGATTGAGATACAGCAAAACAAAAGATAACATGTATGTCTTCATCTCCGAAAACATTATTTTTGTCTTGCATTTCATAATGAATTCAGACAAGCTCAGTGCCGACTCGTTTTCCAGCCAGTTCTTTTTTCGTGAATTGGAATGTGTGCAAAGGATTGTGGGTGATTGAAGGATGCGAAGGACACACGTCAAAGCATCCTTCAAAATGAGCTGAATGAAGGACGTGAAACAACGGCTGCCTTCCAAGGATCCTTCAAATTGAGACGGCCTCATCTAACCCTTAAATTTAATTATGTTAGAGCAACCTATTTTAGGTTGATTCAATGAGGTTTAATATTTTTTCAACATATTTCTTCCACTGCCTTTTCACGTGCATCTAACACTAGTAGTCAGTAATATTCATCACTGATCCTAACAGCCACTTTCAAGCTTATGATTTCATTGTTTAGGGCCTATTCAATATAATCCCAACATTCACAAGCATTTTTTTTTTTCACATTGAATGATGTAAAACACTTACCCCCGGTTTCACAGACAAGGCTTAAGCTAGTCCCAGACTAAAATGCATGTTTGAGCTGTTTTAACTGAAAGCAACTTGAACTAAGATATCTTAAAATATCTCAGTGCCATTGTTTTGTCTCAAGATGCACACCAGTAATTTTTTTCTAAGGCACGTTTATAAAAGCGACTTAAATGTCCTAATTGAACTAAGGCCTAATCCTGGCTTAATCTAAGCCCTGTCTGTGAAACCGGACCTAAAAGACTCAAATGAAAATACTTTCAACAGTTGAAAATGAAAACCTGTGCCAAAGTAGTTGAAGTAATTATACAAAACATAAAATATGGCATCTTCATATTGTACAGAACTATCATAATTCATGAAGGAAACAAAGGGAAATGAATAAAAGCAGTATATCTAATTTAAAACATCTGGATTCTTTGATTCTGGTGGTGATTAGCAAACTGTCTATTCAAAAATTCTCCTCAATTCTTAAGATTTCAAGGTTACTTGCTTCTGGAATACTTGATTCCGATCAGTCAATCGTGGCATTCAGCAGACAGACTACCTAATACCAAAGTCAGTAAATCACAAGTTACTTCACTATTGGTAATGCATCCATGCAGCTATATCGGTCATTCTTCCTATCTACTTGAATGGGAGAAGACTGATATCTCTAAAATATCACAAAATATCAAGATCACAGTAAAACAACAATCAATGTCATAAAGGAAAAGCGTAGTCTTTAACAATTGATGACTGGGCCCTATTTTAATGATCTGAGCACATGGCCTAAAGTGCACGTCGCAAGTACACTTAGGGCGTGTCTGAATCCACTTTTGTTAGTTTAACAACGGGAAAAATGGTCTGCGCATCAGGCGCATGGTCCAAAAGGGTTGTCCCTAGTCTCTTAATGAGTCATGGGTGTGTTTTGGGCGTAACGTACAATAAAACAATCAGAGTCTCATCTCCCATTCCCTTTAAAAACCAGTTGCGCTCGCACCATGACAGATTCGCTATTTACATGGTGTAATATAGACACACTCAACCTGACGAGTCAGTTTAAATACATGTGTGTATTGCCACGATTGGTCAAATAATTTGCCAATTTCATTCGTCATTACTGCAAATAGGTAATTCTGATACATGCAATGACTATCCATTATGACATGTAAGCATTTTTATCTTTATGTACACAATAATAATCTTTTATGTTGTAATCCTTTTATTTTTAATATTTGGCATGTTTGTGTGCTGCTGTGCGTCCCTGTGTGTGTAATAAGCAGAGTGTACGCACACGCCTATAGGCACATATTACTAACGTGCTCTTTAAATAACACAAAAAATACTGCGCTATTGACTTTAGACCAGTTTTTGTTGGTCAATGGCTCAGTCGTTTTCATTTCCTCAAAATAGCAACGCGCCAACAATGCACCTGAACACACCTGGTTTTCAGACCAGCACACCCATGGGCGAACAGATGGGTGCGAGTGCATTTGCTATTCAAACAACGTGGTGCTGGACGTGAAAATGATAACTGCGTTGGGCTGAAACTAGCAAAAAACACTTGCGTCGCGCCTGGAGTCGCATTGCGCCGGGTGTGTGATAGGGCCCTGGATCTTTTTACTGCGAGGCAGGTCTTCCTTAGCTCTAGCGGACATATGGACCCTGTTCACAGACTGGCTGTGATGATGCATTTCTGCAATAATTAACACTGTAAATCTCAACACAGGCTCTACCTGCATTTTTGCAAAACCAAAAACGTATCAATTCACTGCAGTTTCCAGCTGAAATGAACACTAGTGGCAGTAAACCACCACCAGCTTTTATTATTTTTCACACAAATTATGATTGCATTGATTAAACATGTTAACGTAAGTTTTGTCTTGAATACAAGTGCTTCTTTTTTGTGTGTGCTCACATCCACTGTTTTGTACGGTTTAAAAAAATATATATATTTTTTATATTATTCTCCAGTAAAATTGTGAACTTCAAATCTCATTTTAATTCAATTTGATTTAATGTGTCACTTTCGCAAAGCCTTTTATATTTTTATCTATAGAATAGTGATATAGTGATAATAGTGATAATAATACAATAATTGTTTTGATTAGTGAAATGGCATCTATGCACTGAAGTTAAAAGTAATAAGAACAGTTTACTAAGAGAGGAGGGCAGAAAAAGAGTGAAAAGGACAGAGATAAACTTGCTCACATTTCAGCAACTTCAGCAGAAAATGAAATCACACAGACGCAGCAAAAATGAAGATGTAGGGTAGGGAGGGGAGGTGGGGAAGGGGAAGGAAGGTGGGGGAAAGAAAGAAGAAGGAAGAAAAGGGAGCCAAATATAGACACTATGTTCAGTTTGTAGTTGGAATCAAATTTAATGCTCAATACCTAGATATGCTTGTTCATAACATAATAGCTTACAATGATTACAACAGCTGAAATAAGGTTGGCGTAAACAATTTTCACTCTCAAATTGCTCATGAAATTTGAAATTTTGAAATAGTATTTTCTTGTACTCCAGTAATCTTTGTTTTATTTACAATGAAACATTTTTTTTTTTTTTTTTTGTTTTATTTACATACATTTTTTAAAATTTTTTACATTTTTTGTAGTACTAGAATTTCTGGGCAAAATCTAGCTAAAAAATAAACCATAGAGTGTGAGATAAAACCTAGCAGCTAGTAGCCTAAACTAGTAGTCTAACCTAGCACTATCCCCTTTAAAATGTCCCTATTATGGTTTTTGGAATATTCCCTTTCATGCAGTGTGTAATATCGCTGTTTGTGAATGTAAGCGTTCTGCAAAGGTGTAAAGTCGAAAGTGCATGATAAATAAAGTTATTGTCTCCCAAAAGAAAGAATTGACTCTGAACCGCCTAAACGAGTCGTTTGTGTTTCGAATCTCTTCTACGTCACTAGAAAAGACATTTGCATAATGCCCGCCTATGTTGTACGTCGTCCACCTCCGAACAATTTGACCCGCCCACACACACGTCATTTTACTGACGACTGCTTCTCAAATCTCTGAGTTCAACGCGGGATTTGCAAAATGCTTTCTTTTGAAAGATGGGTCAGTACCCAGTTTATTTGGACCAGCTTGAATCACAACCTGTAAGTATGATTATTTATTGATATATATATTTTCTACCGGGCGTTCAAAATACGTAGTTTTGTGTTTTATATTGTGCAAGTTTCCGGCTAACTCACGTTATTACTGTTTTACTGAAATACTTCTGCTGATCAGCTGTGGGCCACTATTACCTAAAACTGTGTCTGTTAATGCAGATTGTCTGTCGTTCTTACTACTTTGAGTAAAGATGAAGGATGGAGCAAGATTTGTTTTACAATCTTTAATGTTACATCAGTCATTCACGTTAGAGCTGGGCTAACATATGCGCTGTTATTGATACAGTTCCCGTACGTGCACCGCAATAAATTAGAAATATACACATGGGTTTGTTGATAGACATATTCTTGTTAATGCTGATGGGAGGAATTACAGCTGCAACATCTCATGATGAACCTCAAACTGAGTAGCGTATCACTGAGAAACGTCCTGCTCAAGTCGTCCTGCGATGAAGGATCGGGTTGAATAACTAGTTCTTCCAGTGTTTCATCATCGGACTCGCACTCGGATGGTTTGGTAAAATTGACGTCTTTACAGTGTGTAAAATCGCTGAACTTTAGGAAGCCTCCGGAGCTGAAGTTCAGTTATGGTAATGGGCGTTTAGCTTCCGAAACACGTGCTGTACGCGGTCGACCAATCACAACAGACTGGGCCATGTGACCAATCAGAGCAGAGTAGCTCGCGGAAGGGAGGGGTTTAGAGAGACTGATTCATCCGTCTTGTCGTTTAAGAATAACTGAACAACGTGGTGATGTGCAATGTATATTATGAGAAAATGAATGTGTTTTTTGACCTTTGATGCATGTAAACCTGTTGTAAATGACTTTAAAATAGCATAATAGGGGCACTTTAACTAACACAGCTAGAAAATATATTGCCTAGGACAATGTCAGCTTTTAGCTGTAATTATAGAAAATTATTTGATATATTTGGTATAGTTGTTCTCCACTAAATTGCTACTAAAAAGAAAGATGAATACTCAAGTAGCAAGTTTACATTACCAAATAGCAGCAATATATATATATATATATAAAAAAAACAGTAGTTCATTTTAAATGTACTCAACCTATATATATAGCCTATAATATTTTACATAAGTGACTGATTATTGTAAGGCTGTGTTCTTGTATGCAGAGAACAAATTAATTCTGGCAACAGAAAAGCCTTGTTTACATTCTGCAAGCAACATCAGAATGTTGTGAAAATCAATGATTTTTCTCACTTTGTAAATAAATAAATAAATAAATAAATAAATATGAAATGCACCAATAGACATATCCATCACAAAAAGACTCAAACGGTAACCTTCATGCAGGTTAATGTTCCTGCTGAGCCAGATGCTCAGCCTAAGCGGGTGACTGACACCATCATGCCAACTTGTCATGGTACAAGGGCACAGGAGGACAGTTACAGATCCAAATGCATAAAGATGTTGGCTTTAAGAGCCACAATAAAATGAATAAATGTTGGTATACACACACATTAACGGACAAGCATGCGACCAGAAACAGATACAGTGGGTTGCATAGCCTCTCCAGCTCCAGCATGAACCCACCTGTGAGGCAGCAGCGTGCCTGACGTAAGCGAGCGCCTCGCACCGCATGAGGCACAGAGAAATCACCAGGACCATCTGGAGACAGACCTACTACTCCTAAAAATGGACACAGAAGATTTGTAGGGATGGAGCTGGTTCATGTACCAAGGCAAGATGTCCAGAAATCAGCCGGCAGTCAAGGAATGTATCTGGGGCTAGTGCCGATACAAAAGAGAAACTGGAATTGTCACAGGGAATAAAGTGACAGTTTTGACTGGTACCTTATTAGTACAACCATTGAAAGAATTAGTTCCTACAAATATTTAGGTATATGGGTAGACGAAAAACTAGCTTTTAATGTACACATTGATAAACTGCTGAAGAAGCCTAAACCAAAATTGGGGTTCTTTTATCGTTTAAAAAACTGCTTTCCTTATGAGGCAAAAATAGTGGAGAGTACTCTGTAATTGATTATGGTGACCTTGTTTATATGCAAGCAGCTTCATCTTTATTAAGGAAACTGGACTCGGTCTATCATGCAGCGTTATGTGATGAGTCACGTACTCATCACTGTGTATACTATATGAATCATTGGCTTGGACATCTTTACATCATAGGAGGAAATTGCATATGTATATGTTTATTGCTAAGGCACTTTTTAGGTAAATTGCCGCCTTATATTTAAAATCTCTTAACTTTTTTTACAAATAGTAATTGTACTAGATCTCTACTGCACATTTGATTAAAGGGGTCATGAACTGCGTTGTTTTATTGTTTGATGATGTTTCCTGGGGTGCACTTATAATGTTAGAATGCTTTTTACATCAAAAATTGTCATAATTTATAAATAAAAGGCATTTTTCCTACCCTGATTTTAGCCCTCTGGTTTGAATGCTCTGTTTTAAGGGGCGTGTCTGCTGTGAGAGTTCAGTGTAAACGGCCACTGCTGTGATTGGCTGCTGTGAGAGTTCAGTGTAAACGCCCACTGCTGTGATTGGCTGCTGTGAGACTTCAGTGTAAACGCCCACTGCTGTGATTGGCTGCTGTGAGAGTTCAGTGTAAACGCCCACTGCTGTGATTGGCTGCTGTGAGAGTTCAGTGTAAACGCCCACTGCTGTGATTGGCTGCTGTGAGACTTCAGTGTAAACGCCCACTGCTGTGATTGGCTGCTGTGAGAGTTCAGTGTAAACGCCCACTGCTATGATTGGCTGCTGTGAGACTTCAGTGTAAACGCCCACTGCTGTGACTGGCTAACGTCTTTCCATTTGAAATAGCTAAGTATTACTCTCTCTTTTAGCGCGTTTTTACTATTACAGCTCTCATGGTTAACTAATCGTGAAAAGTGTTGCATTACATTTAAATCTATAGCATTATATTTAGATCTATGGCATTATATTCAGATCGTGGCATGAAAGGTTGCAGAGATGAACATTGTAGCCGATCACAGACATGTTGAGCGCATGAAAGCAGTGATCTCGTCATTGCAACTCAGTTTCTGTACACTAACGAATGCTTTCATCTTCACTAACAGTGCAAACGTGATATAGTTAAGAGATTCGTTGAATAAAACGGGAGTCACTGATAAACGCGTCACTGATAAACTCTCGCTGTTTGATTGACAGCTCCAGCGCGCGTGGCTCCAACGATTGCAAAGGGAGCGTTCTTTGATCGCTTTCTTTATAGAATTTAATCACCGTTAAATAACAGATTATTTTCATCCTACTAAGAGAAACAACGCAAGTTGACGTTTAGTCACTGGTTTGATTTACTGACACACAGACAAAGAACATCTGACTGTACATGAATCATTACATTTCAGATCAGGCATTAGAATTAACACAGTTACTTACATGTTGCATTACTGTCGAGCCCAGGTACGGCACAATATTTTGTAATCCTCAAAGGCATGTTTATTGCTTGGTAGCTCGATCTGGTTTAACACTAGGCCTATGTTACTTAGGGTACCTATTCTATTGCATGTCATGCGTGAATCGGTGGGCGGGGCTAAACAGGCAGTGATGAAGTAGGCGTTGATCTTCTTCTGCAGAGGCTGTGCTTGCCTCCCTTTGACGTCACAGATCCCCACTTTGTCGTTTGCTGGGCCTGGTGTCAATAAAAGCTTTTATTGGACTAACAAGGAAGTTTTCAGTTCTGAAACTTACAGGATATTCTTATAGTATGATGACCTCTTATATGTCAAAAGTAATATTTGGATTTTACACAAGGAAAATTTGATTTCTCAGTTCATGACCCCTTTAAGAGTTCCAAAGGTATACTCAGAATTTGGAAAACATGCTTTTTCTTTTCATGCTCTCTGGGCTTGGAACGATCTGCAACACGTACTAAAACAAGAGATACTGCCACCTCTGAGTACTTTTAAATGTCTTTTGCAAACTATTTTAAAGGGGTCTTGTAAGTGCTTTTCTTATGATTTTATGAGTTGTTTTGTATGAGTATTGTTTTTGTGGTTATCTCCGTGTGAAACTATGTGCTGCCGCCTTGACCAGGTCTCCCTGGAAGAAGAGATTGTGATATCTCAATGGGATCTCCTGATTAAATAAAGGATAAATAAATAAATGTATTAGCAGCACACAATGTTGCACATTAGCGGTGTTTGCTAATGCAACCATTATGACTGTTAATGCTCATTCTTAGGGTTGTGGCATGTAACTAATTTCACACCATTTGTGCTTCAGAAAAGTTCAAAAGTAACACTAAAGGTATTTATAACGTTACAAAATATTTATTTTTCAAATAAATGCAGTTCTTTTGAAGAAGAATCCTGAACAAGTATGATGGTTTTCATCACTGATTATAACAAATGTTTCTTGAGCAGCAAATCAGCATATTAGAAGGATTTCTGAAGGATCATGTGTCTCTGAAGACTGCTGCTAAAAAATTAAGCTTTTCATCACAGGAATAAGTTTAAAATATAGCTGCAAGCAGCAATTAAGGGTCCAAGCACAAAAAAGGCATGCTGAGTTATGCAAGCATGGCTGGGAGTAGGGGTGGGCGATATACCGGTAGACACAATTAATTCGGTAGAAATTTGTCAACCGGATTTTGGACTATCGTCTCTATCGTGTTTGAAATCTCACGTGACGTTGCTGTGCTGAGCGGTCACGAAAGAGTATCGTTTACATGCATTTTTAAACATTGCGGTTTAAAAACAGGTAAAAAAACATTGACGTGCAATTAGCAGCTCAAGACAACTCATTTCAGTATATGCGCGCGGGCTCTGAGAGACTGTTTCTCAGCGCTGTCTGAGAGACGTGCGACATGAAGCCGCTGCTCAAAGTGTGCTTTTTGCCGCCTAATTGGGCTTGAACGGTTAAATACACATACCTATGAGTCAAAGTGACCATGTATTTGCAAGTAAACAGTCATTTATGTCTAAAGTGAACGTAAACAGTTGAGAAAGAAAACACACAAGTATACTGGATCCGTGCAGTCGGTCTTAAAGTGACAGCAGCCTAATTTACCTGCTGTCATTATTAATGTTAATCAAACAACAAAAAAAGAGACAAAATCTCTCACTGCTCTTGACTGAATCACTTTGATAAGAATAAAAGTACACTGTAGATGCTGTGTGGTCACTGTATGGTGACAATGACAAAGTTTAGTGTCAATACATTTACAGCCTCAGAATCAGCTTGGCATCATGCCATCAAGTTTGTTGACGCGTTATTTGAGAACGGTTTGGTCAATCAAAAAGTTTTTAATAAATATTTGTCTGAATATTTATTGCATGGTCTGAAGATGATCTGTGCCAATTTTGGTGAAAATCGGACCAACGTCAAGGAGTTTGAAAAAGTAGGTTTTCAAAGAAATTCAAAATGGAGGACAGCAATTTTGACCAAAGATGGCATTAATTGATATCATTGTCCTCGGTATGACTCGAGGAATCTATCAAGACCAGTTTCATTAGAATAGGCCAAATTAATCAAAAGCTATTAGAATGTTTTGAAATGTCATTATATATTTTGACCACAAGGTGGCATTGTTCCGAAACGTTTTGTGTACCTTTAGGGCATAGTGCCGATGACATGTACCAAGTTTCGTAATGATACGCTAATGCGTTCGTAAAATATAGCATTTCACAACAAAATTCTAATGATGTGCTCTTCGCCAAATTCGTTTGGACGTTAATCAAGAACGGTTTGGCTTATCAAAAAGATTTTAATAACTCTTTGCCGTCATGGACTGAAGACAATGTAACCCAATTTTGGTGAAAGTCAGACGAAGTTCGAATATATACTGATAAAATATACTGAAAAAATTTCCAATGCATAAAAAGTGCAAGATTCACCGTTGCATATTAGGGGTGGGAATCACAGGGTACCTGACGATACGATATGATACACGATACATGGCTCACGATACCGATAATATCACAATACAGCAATTTCGCGATAATCAATATATTGCTAGACAATCCTATAATGATAAATTACGATATCTGTCTAACTATGAAAACAAAAGGCCTGTGAAAAGGTTATGTGTAGGTTTTCTCTCTTTATTCAAGATCAGGGTGATGGCGTTGCAAGTGGCTTTGCATGTTCGTGGTATTACCCATGTTCTTTACTTTTACCAGGCAGTTCTTGCATATCGCATACTCTTTGTTGATTTTGTTTGTCCCATCAATGGTATAAAAGCCGACTTTGGACTTAAATGTGGCTGGGGCATCTATTATTTCACTCACACTGCTGTCCGCCATCCCGTTAAAAACCTCTTTTTCTTAGGCTAGTTAACTTATGTTCATGTGTTGAGTGCCACCTCGAGGAGCCATGAAGTAGCGATGCTGCGAGTAGGGAAATCTATTTAGAGTGCCTTATTTTATTAATTAAAATATCGATATTTGGCACCAGCATATCGATTCTCATAATATATTGCCCTATCGATATTTTGTCCCACCCCTATTGCATGTTCTCAGATACTGATACTGTATGCCAAAAACAGCAATAATTGTGTTAAGACGGTAACTCAAATAATTTGTTGAGGAGTGATGCCATTTCTTTTCTAAGTGATCAGACATGTAAAAAGCAATGCTCAGAACACCTTAGCAACTGCACAATAACACCCTGGCAACCCCCCAGAACACTCTAGCATTGTGCACAGGCAAGCACACATTTTCGTCAGAACACATAAAACACATATACTTTTGTATTTTCAACCACCTAATGCATTTTGAAGTTGTATATTGCTGTTCAGAGTATTTTGATGTTAATTAAAAGAGTATTCAGCGTTAACTACATCTTAAGATTTATCATCATGCTGTTGAACATTTTGAGCAAATAAGGGGCAAATAACATGATATTTTGAAGCTCTTGTATGTTCATTTATTTCTACACATCAGCATATGGAAGATACATGGCCAGTTCAACTCATATTTTAACACACAGCAGGAGGCAGATTTGTTAAGTGTCAACCTCGTATACAAGCAGCAGCAGATCAATTTCACTGCAGATGCAGCAGCAGCTGTAGAGGAAGCACTGATGTGTTTGCCTTGAGGGAATCCATTATCTTGCATCATGTTGGGATAAGGCAGGCTGGGGTGTGAGTGGAGATATCAAAGCACAATAGCATGAATCAAAACTTTTTGTTTTTTTGGTAGATACTGCCTTCTTGACGGAGATGACGATAACATAGAAAGAGCTTCGCTACTGCCACTTCAACAAAAAGGAAAATGTATACTCTTTAAAAGATCGCGATCTCGATTCAAACACATATTAAACCTTTGACAAAATCATACTGGAGCATTCAGATCTGCTGACCCAGAGAGAGCAGTTATTAATGTGACTGACTTTATTATTGTTATTTTCAGAGCTTTTAATATACTCTTATTATAAAAAGAACTTTATTAAGAATGATTTATCTTTAACAAGTAACCTCCTGGTAAGGAGACCTCAGAACTCAGAATGAAAGAAATCGTTTTTGCTCAATACTAACTGAAATAAAAAATAATTTATAATTCTTTTATTATAAAAAATGTATAATTCTTGCACAGAAGAGACTTGGTGTTGTTTCCAAACAAAGGGAAAAAATAAATCTATATTGGCATTGGCTATCGGCCAAAATGAGCTGAAAAATATCTGCATATCGGATATCACCAAAAATCCAATATCGTGCATCCCTAGATTTTAGGGGACATAGAGATGAGTAGAGGTAATTAGGTTAACAATAACAGGTGAATAAAATTCTGTAGAATTCACTAATGTTGCATCAGAAAATGTTTCTCTATTTCAGAAAAGATTAAATGCCTCTAAGAGGTCAGTTGGATTGAAGATTTTAGTTGCCCTCCGAAAGCAAAATCAGGTGTGAGACAAATTTAGAAGTCTAATATTATTACTTTAAAGGAAATAGGCAGATGCATCTTGTTTTTTCAGTGTTCAGGATGAGGTCAGATTAAGTCGCATGTGAGGTCAGCGCTGTGGTTAATGCAACAACAAATGCTACTGAAGGAGGTTAGGACAGTACATTGGTCAGATTAATCTCCTCTCACCACAATACATATACATAATAATACATTCAAAATCTCAATTAGAGAATGAGACTTGTTAAAGCCGCAAGGAAGAAATTAAATTTGAAGAAACAAGAAAAAAATCAGTTTCCAATACATTACCAGCCAGCAGAACCAAGGTCAATATTGGTCAAGCTAGTTAAAGCTGAGAGAGTAGCAACAAATCAGTCACCATTAAGCCATAAACCAGCTTACACTGGTAAGATTTATTCACTATAGTTGAAGCTACACTTTGCTTAATGGCTAATTAATCAAATGACCAGCATAAGACTACAATCCTAAAGTAAAAAAGTGAACCCACATGAAGTCACAAGGGATGAGCAGTTTTTACGCATAGGTAATGCATGCGTACTGTCAAACACTTTAGATATACAATGACAGTGCACTCATATTACTGTGAATGGGAGAAAGTGTAACACGCAATATGGCAGCGTTTCAAAGATGGCTGAAAAATGAAACGACTTTCCTTAAAGGGACTTTGGTACAGTCCGCGTGACACAAATTTCCTTATCATTATCAAGATATGTGCGCAGTCAAGATGGCAACACTGCCCGTTGCTTCACAGTCGAAAAATAGAAACCTACACGAGACGGACCAACAAATCAAATCACTATATTGTGATTTGAACCATGAACACAAGTGGCGAAACCTCCCATGGAGGAACTTTCTCAGAACTTCCGCAACGTTTTGGCAAGGTTCTCTCAAAGTTATGAACAAACATTCTTCCAGTAACGTTAATAGAATATTCGGTTAAAATGATCTGGTCTTTAATAATGTTCTCAAAATGTTAGCACAAAAACATTATCTACACATCGTTCATGGAACTTTTTTTTTCTGAAACGTTTTAGTTGGACATTTATTTAACATTTTTAAATGTTACTTGTTTCAGAATGTTCAGAGAACATTCCAAACCATAAGGTTTGCAAAAATGGAATGTTCCCTTAAAGGGATAGTTCACCCCCAAAAAAATTAAAATTCGGTCATCATTTATTCTCCCTCATTCAAATCTCACTCTTCCAAACCCGTAAGACTTTCATCTTCAGAACACAAATGAAGATCTTTTTAATGAAATCTGAGTGATTTCTGTCCCTCCATTGACAGCTACGCAACTACCACTTTAACGCTTAAAGAGAAAGTCACGGTTTTGAAGTCATGGTTCGATAAGGGTTCGGTACAACAGGGGAGAGAAAACTAAATATAAAATTGCTTTTTATTTGTTTTTATTAAATGATGTTTTATTAACAAGGTTTGGGAGGAGCACGTTCAGATAATTGACACAAGTGGAGAGCACTCAGCTAATCAACAATAAGAGGTATATATAAGCAGCAGTCCTACCTCCGTTTGTTGACAGTTATCAGCATCCCTCCACCACCCCTTCTCCACACTCTTAGTTCTAACCACTTACATACACGGGGGGTACTCTGGGTTCGGGCCAAATTCCGAGCTCGAAGCCCTCCCCCCGGACAGCACGCCAAATACGCATTTAAATTTACTCTCCATAATTATATGTAAGTGTGAACTCATGAAACAGTGCTTTACTGAACAATTTGTGTCTGTCCTTTAATTAATTCAATTATAACTGAAAGTTTCTTAAAGATAATGCTGTAAACTATAGGGAGCCCTTACTTGCACATTACTATAATATTAAAGGTTAACAACAGAGCCCAAACTATTAGCCTAAATTTAGTAGCTATTTATTTTTTAGATACAATAATCAACACTCAAATAACACATTGTATGAAAACATGTAAACTTCACATAAGGCAGATTTTGCATTAACTTCTAAATCTAATTATAAAATTATGTTTTTACTCCAATTCGTTGTTGAAATATAATCATTTATACACAGTGTCATTTTCATGACAGATTTATTTAAACATACATTAAATAATCAGGACATCACTAACAGGTTAAGTAGAATAAAATGAATATATAGGCTAATATAGTGCATATATTTAGCGAAAGAGTTGATTTCTCTAGTGAACTAACAGCTGTGGACACTGAATGACTTCTGAGGTAAATGCTATGGTACATTGTTTACAAGCTGTTTTATTGACGTCTTTCCACCGTTGAAACACGACATATGATACGTTTCAGTAAGTTGTAATGTATCCTCAACATACCTTCAGATGTTAATTCATGTTTATTCTTTAGGAAGAGATGATCGTGATCACTCGCGCCGCCGCTTGAACTGATGCACCTATACAGTGATCAGTCACGTCACATTAAAGAGCGTCAAAACGGCATTTATCGTTTGAATTTCGTGATAAAATGGACAGAATACTTAAAGGGGTCATGAACTGCGTTGTTTTATTGTTTTATGATGTTTCCTGGGGTGCACTTATAATGTTAGAATTATAAAAATTGTCATAATTTATAAATAAAAGGCATTTTTCCTACCCTGATTTTAGCCCTCTGGTTTGAATGCTCTGTTTTAAGGGGCGTGTCTGCTGTGAGAGTTCAGTGTAAACGCCCACTGCTGTGATTGGCTGCTGTGAGACTTCAGTGTAAACGCCCACTGCTGTGATTGGCTAACGTCTTTCCATTTGAAATAGTATTACTCTCTCTTGTAGCGTGTTTTTACTATTACAGCTCTCATGGTTAACTAATCGTGAAAAGTGTTGCATTACATTTAGATCTATAGCATTATATTTAGATCTATGGCATTATATTTAGATCTATGGCATTATATTTAGATCGTGGCATGAAAGGTTGCAGTGATGATCATTGTAGCCGATCACAGACATGTTGAGCGCATGACAGCAGTGATCTCGTCATTGCAACTCAGTTTCTGTACACTAACGAATGCTTTCATCTTCACTAACAGTGCAAACGTGATATAGTTAAGAGATTCGTTGAATAAAACGGGAGTCACTGATAAACGCGTCACTGATAAACTCGCGCTGTTTGATTGACAGCTCCAGCGATTACCAAGGGAGCGTTCTTTGATCGCTTTCTTTATAGAATTTAATCACCGTTAAATAACAGATTATTTTCATCCTACTAAGAGAAACAACGCAAGTTGACGTTTAGTCACTGGTTTGATTTACTGACACACAGACAAAGATCATCTGACTGTACATGAATCATTACATTTCAGATCAGGCATTAGAATTAACACAGTTACTTACATGTTGCATTACTGTCGAGCCCAGGTACGGCACAATATTTTGTAATCCTCAAAGGCATGTTTATTGCTTGGTAGCTCGATCTGGTTTAACACTAGGCCTATGTTACTTAGGCTACCTATTCTATTGCATGTCATGCGTGAATCGGTGGGCGGGGCTAAACAGGCAGTGATGAAGTAGGCGTTGATCTTCTTCTGCAGAGGCTGTGCTTGCCTCCCTTTGACGTCATAGATCCCCACATTGTCGTTTGCTGGGCCTGGTGTCAATAAAAGCTTTTATTGGACTAACAAGGAAGTTTTCAGTTCTGAAACTTACAGGACATTCTTATAGTATGATGACCTCTTATATTTCTCAGTTCATGACCCCTTTAATATGTTCGTGTGGGAACTCGGATTGAAGTATGTTCCGCGTGTAAAACAAGCCTACTGTTAACTGTTAAAGATTGCATTCGGTACCGTTCGGTACACACGTGCACCATACCGGAAGCCCTGTACCGTAACGGTTCGGTACGAATACGTGTACCATTACACCCCTATTGGTTATAGAATGCGGTTGTCACTCCCGTAAATAACAATACTGTGTGTGAACGTTACTGTATTAAGGACTCAAATACAGGACTGACAACCGTAGTCTGCTGCTGTGTCAACGTGGCCATAGACAGTCACATTGGCAAGCTCTTGTGTGAGGGGATTATTAAGAGATAGACGTGTACGAAGACATTTTTTAATTGTCGATATCTTCTGGAGAGAAATAGCACAGACACTGAACAAGGATGAAACATTCTAGTGTACATGTGTCGAGCGCCTGTGTTCGCGTGTTCTATCAAATGGAGTATACTTTGAAAAACAGTGCATTCGGCTGTATGAATGTACTAAGTGTTCAGGTCAAAACTGAATTATACTTTGGGCTTAGAAACTCTTTTAGCCACCAGTTCCAATGTTTTCCTACATTAACAAAAATGTCTCTAAATACAGCTATCGTGACCTTGAACAAACAAGGTCAGACTAAAAAAGATGCGGACAAAACACTGAATGATAAATTCTTCAAACCTGTCGTAGCTTTATTCTTTGCTCCCCTCCTCCCGTTAGCGTCAGATCCATGATGATCTGTTTTGGTCAGTCTAATCTGTGTGTTCTTACGGCAGAGCTTTATGAAAGGGATGGCATATCAGAACAGAATACCCTTTCTAAGGAGGGATTATGATTTCCTGGCAGATGGAGTCAGAGGGGTTGAGGGCGAGACAGATACAAGACGACATGGGTGAAATTGTCATGATGTACAACATAAAAGTGGATCCAGACAATGTTGGTGAAACTTTTTAAAAATGGGCCTTGACAAGCAACTCATAATTACTCTTCCAAGAACGTAGGTTTTATACTCACTACACAAAAATCGCAAATATATTGTATTATATCATTTAAATTTAATCAAATCCACCAGATGCAAATCCTGTTTATGAACAGGATGAACAAGATTTATGAACAAGAACAGAACAAAAATCTCTCAAGTTTCATGAAAAATAATTTCATTTGTTTTTCAAATATGAACAAAAGTCTTTTGGGCTTGAAATGTAGTGAGGGTAAGTAAATGATGGCAGAATTTTTATTTTTGGGTGAATCATCAATTTAAAGGTGAGGTATGTCTTTTGTGCTATCATAAAAATAGTATAATGACGCAAAAATAATGACTGTTGCAAATTTGTTGCACAGGATACTCCCCCATCTGGTAATATAAAGGCACAGTATATTTTATATGGTTAGTAAAGATTGAGCTGGAACAAACATCTGGGGAATATAGAGCAGTAATAATATCGATAATAAGTGAATTAACATTAAAGCTGAATCATATATTCTCAGATCAATTCTGAAGTGCATTAAGGCCTTCCAGAGAAAGTATTGCATCAGAAAACCAATAATCATACGTGACGCCAAGATCTGGTCCAAGTAATCAGAGAAACCATTTTCCCCCTGACAGCTGTCATACTGAGCTTTAATTACACTCTGATATTTAATTGACTCAGTATGATGGTGTGTTCTGCTTTTCTTAAAGGAATACTTAACCTACATGAAAACCTGTCACAAACTCATTTCATAAAATAGCTTTGTAAGAAAAATAGACGCAAGTTGTTTTTCACTGACAATATTGCCTTGAATTTGCAACACAAATCTTGTTAAAGGGGTCCTATTATGCCCCTTTTTACAAGATGTAAAACAAGTCTCTGATGTCCCCGAGTGTGTATGTGATGTTTTAGCTCAAAATACTGTCAAATTGTTATGTTTTGAGGGTGAGCCTTGTCCCTTTAAATGCAAATGAGCTGTTGCTCCCGGCCCCCTTTCAGGAAGAGGGCGGAGCTTCAAGAGCTTGTGTTAGCAGCTCCAATTACCTCACGCAGACACGCACTGAAACTGTCAGAAGCTGTTCAGCCTTTTATGTTCAAACCGGCGTCTGACAATGATGGAGAAGTGACAACATATAGAATGAGACAGGATGTTTCTGAACGGTTAGATGATGAATTTATGTAGCTGATGTGGAGTTAACTATCTTCAAGTCATTGATTAGCATATTCTGTCATGATAATCTATAAATCGCTGGTGTGGGAACTGTTGTAAGATGCACAGAGCCAGAGAATATCTGCTGCATGAAGATAGAACAGGTGCAGTTTAGTTTAATTACGGTTATAACTTATGTTGTCATCTTGCTTTTATGACATGCTATTGCATTCGTGTTACGTGCATTGCAATAAATGTGAAAAGACGGATGCGACAGCTTGAGTGACTCCCAAATGTGCTCGACTACAACAACTCTTCTTCTTCTCAACATGGCCTCACCCCCTTTGTTGCGTGTTCCCGGGGGACGGGGTTTATGTAAATTTTAGGTATTTGTGATGTCACCAACCAGGGAAGAAGCTCATTGTAGTCCCTACCAGCCGTTTGTT
Source organism: Coreius guichenoti (assembly GCA_039654105.1). NCBI lineage: Eukaryota > Metazoa > Chordata > Actinopteri > Cypriniformes > Gobionidae > Coreius > Coreius guichenoti. Next base: position 50,128,534 of record CM077169.1, on the reverse strand, counting down.
GTAGTTCTTAAAAAGCGATTTCTGTAAAAGTAAATATCTCCCTTTGCATTGAACTTCGAACGTCGTAACTTATGCTCAAACAGCAACATTAGACACTAACTAAAGTTAAAAAAGTGAAATCATAATCAAGGACCCCTTTAATACTTTAACAAATTGCAGTTTGGTGGATTCATAAAACAGCGAGAATCAAACAGTTGATGGGTCCCATTGACTTCCATAGTATGGATATAGTATGGATCCATAGTATACACTCACCTAAAGGATTATTAGGAACACCTGTTCAATTTCTCATTAATGCAATTATCTAATCAACCAATCACATGGCAGTTGCTTCAATGCATTTAGGGGTGTGGTCCTGGTCAAGACAATCTCCTGAACTCCAAACTGAATGTCAGAATGGGAAAGAAAGGTGATTTAAGCAATTTTGAGCGTGGCATGGTTGTTGGTGCCAGACGGGCCGGTCTGAGTATTTCACAATCTGCTCAGTTACTGGGATTTTCACGCACAACCATTTCTAGAGTTTACAAAGAATGGTGTAAAAAGGGAAAAACATCCAGTATGCGGCAGTCCTGTGGGCGAAAATGCCTTGTTGATGCTAGAGGTCAGAGGAGAATGGGCCGACTGATTCAAGCTGATAGAAGAGCAACTTTGACTGAAATAACCACTCGTTACAACCGAGGTATGCAGCAGAGCATTTGTGAAGCCACAACACGCACAACCTTGAGGCGGATGGGCTACAACAGCAGAAGACCCCACCGGGTACCACTCATCTCCACTACAAATAGGAAAAAGAGGCTACAATTTGCACGAGCTCACCAAAATTGGACAGTTGAAGACTGGAAAAATGTTGCCTGGTCTGATGAGTCTCGATTTCTGTTGAGACATTCAGATGGTAGAGTCAGAATTTGGCGTAAACAGAATGAGAACATGGATCCATCATGCCTTGTTACCACTGTGCAGGCTGGTGGTGGTGGTGTAATGGTGTGGGGGATGTTTTCTTGGCACACTTTAGGCCCCTTAGTGCCAATTGGGCATCGTTTAAATGCCACGGCCTACCTGAGCATTGTTTCTGACCATGTCCATCCCTTTATGACCACCATGTACCCATCCTCTGATGGCTACTTCCAGCAGGATAATGCACCATGTCACAAACCTCGAATCATTTCAAATTGGTTTCTTGAACATGACAATGAGTTCACTGTACTAAAATGGCCCCCACAGTCACCAGATCTCAACCCAATAGAGCATCTTTGGGATGTGGTGGAACGGGAGCTTCGTGCCCTGGATGTGCATCCCACAAATCTCCATCAACTGCAAGATGCTATCCTATCAATATGGGCCAACATTTCTAAAGAATGCTTTCAGCACCTTGTTGAATCAATGCCACGTAGAATTAAGGCAGTTCTGAAGGCGAAAGGGGGTCAAACACAGTATTAGTATGGTGTTCCTAATAATCCTTTAGGTGAGTGTATTTGGTAACAGACATTCTTCAAAATATCTTCTTTTGTGTTCAGCAGAAGTGTGGTATCTTTAAACTCATACAGGTTTGAAACAACTTGAGAGAGAGTAAATGACAGAATTTTAATTTTTGGGTGAACTATCCCTTTAACAAGTGCATTACCTGGTGAGACAGAGCATGCGCTGTTGTTTTGTGTGCGGTGGAAAGTTTGTAGAGAGTATACCTGACGAATTATCCTATTAAAAATACGTTAATATCGCCAAAATGTCAAAAAGACATTTTCATTTTTCATATCCATGAGTAAAGCTGATGGTGTTTCTGATCAAAAGAGATTCAGAGAAGATGGAAATGCAACTCTGCTAATACTAATCAGGATAGCGGGAGACGCGAGCAACAGGAGTTAGATCAGTCAGAAAACGTTGTCATGAAGAGGCAACGACGTCATCGGTGAGAGAGAATATCACTGATCAACTGAATGATATTTGGTCTCAACGTGACAGAAGAATACATTAGGCTGTAGTAAGGCCCGTGCAGAAACTTGTGAATAATGCTCTTATTTAGACATAATTTTATGATCTGGGAAAACTGAAGTTGTTTATGGACAGTGTCGGTCACAGCACCTTTTAATTGTTTTGGATCCGGCAGTTATTCATTTACAAATTACACACACACACCCTTCACTCAATTAAAAATGGTGGTAAAGGTGCAGTTTAAAAGAGGCCTACACTCGGCTATAAATATGAATGAGTGATGCTCAGAATGTGCTGAGTCATGTGTCTGCAGGCTGAACTCCCATAGGACCACTGACAGAAAACTGCAGTGGAACACTGATATATAGACGCTGCGCACTATTAAGAAAATATGACTCTCTATCTATCTATCTATCTATCTATCTATCTATCTATGCTCGAAGCATCTATAGGCAGTTCCACAAATCTTGTCTTTATGGGGCATCAGCAAGGAAGATTTCAAAAAAGTTTGCCATCCAACACCTACACGATAAAAAGGATATTCTGGATCAATGTGCCTTCGACGGACGAGTCAAAAGTTGAGTTGCTTGGCCATAATTTCAAACAGCATGTTTGGTGAAAGAACCTCATGGTGCAGTAGTGTTGTGGTTTGGGGATGTTTAGCTGCTTCAAGAGCCGACAATCTTGCCATCATATTTATAATGTCAGTGAATTACACGTTTTACCATAGAGTGCTTAAGGAGAACATAAGGCCATCTGCAAAAGGATTCATGAATATGCAAATGAGCCCCGCCTCCACTCACTTACACCAGCTCAGAGACCCACTCAGTCAACTTTTACTCAAGTTACTGTAGTAAACGTAAACGCCGGACACATAACGGTAATTAATATGATTAGCATTTTGCTTGACTACGTTATCAAACAGCTAATAATGTGTTGCTAATGTAACACAAACCATGTTCCCGTTCGCTATCTCAGTCTGCCTTCTGAAAATCAGCATCCTTAGAAATGCTTTGAACATCATAGAACGTCAGTGGAAAAAAGGCATATAGTTCATCATAACATGAACACTAATTGTACCCAATTTTTCATATCGACAGAAAAATATACCGGTATGGCTTCTCTTGAGACTCCACTGCTTTAGAGAATAGTTAATGATATGCTAAAGCCCCGCCCCCCTCGTGACATGATTGGTTACAAGGTAGTTTGTGACGTAAGAAACACATGCAATTTCAAACCGCGTTTTTGAGACTGTCTTTGGCTCACTGGAGTTTTAAAGAGAAAATACTCAGCAATGGTGTTGACTTATGAATTTGCACATGGTTTATCTTAAAGCATATTAAAAACACCACATAGACACATAAACAACATTAAAAACTTAATTTTTCGACATGAAAATGGACCAAAACTTGCAAACAAATCCACATATATGTGGATATGCCTACTTTTATATAATATGTATTAGGTTAAAAACAGTAGGCCTGTGTGAAAGGAGTATGCAGAATTTGTAGTAAGGTATAAGAGGGCTAAAGGCGCACCAGGGTAAAAAGCGCATTTGAATTTATTCTCCTCTAAACCACTAGATGGCAAAAAAAAAAAAAACTCACCACAGCACTTTCCTAAACATCATGGAAATTTGGCAGATCCTTGATGTGAAAGTGGGCAGCAACGCAAAGCTGATAATTAGATAAAATAAAATATTTAGATATAATTACAGAATATATTTTGAGACAAAATTATTTTTTTGTTAATGATTTTCAATTTTGTTAAAGTTAAATAAACAGTTTTTCAATAGCTGAATAATATGTCAAAGCAGGGTGCGAAATACGGGGGGGTCCGGGGGGTTCGTCCCCCCAATTAACCCATGAGACCCCCTGAAAGCCTCAAAAGCAAAATTTGAAGGGGGTGTCAAATTTTGTCAAAAAAATAAAAAATAAAATATTTTATTATCACTAATGGTCACTAAAATGTTTTTAAGCTCACCATGTCCAGTATTCAGAATTAAAAACATTTATTCACAAATATGTTCTATTTTTTGCCAAGCGGAGCCAGCCAGTCCTGCACGTATGCAAATTAGCCATGCGTGCCAAACAAAACAAACTTTGAGAAGTCATACTAAAAATGGCAAGCAAGCGAAAGCTAAACCAAAATGTCTAACTTAAGGTAAGAGGCTTTTTTTTTTCAATCTTTGCAGTGACTGAATTGTGATGATAGAACTGATTGTTGTACATAAGATGAGTGTGTGTGTCCTTTCCGGCTTCGGCATACTGCATGGTTATGTAGGCCTTGTGGTTGGTTGTGGTCTTAGTGAAGCAGCCTAACCTTGGAGTTGGAGAAGTTGGAGTGATTTTGTGTGTGTGTGTGTGTGTGTGTGTGTGTGAGTGTGTGTGTGTGTGTGAGAGAGAGAGAGAGAGAGAGCACCCGCCGTGGTGATGTTTGGCTTGCTGTAGGCTATCTGTCAGCATCCGCCGTGGTGCTTTTTTATTTTATTTGAGAGATGGCCTGTTTGCACGAGTTAGGCGAATGTGCTTTGTATGTGTTCAATTATGTATCTGTCTGATCGTATTTGCTGTAGATGGATGGTTAAATAATGTCACATGATCGGTCATACTGCAGGCTCTCATTTGCAAGTGCACTGATTGCGTGCCAGTCTCCGATAGGCTATACCTGGCATTTATTCAGTTGATTGCTCTTGTAAATGTGCCAGATTGGTGCCAATTATTATCATGTCTGCATTGTAATGCACAACTTTGCCTCTCCTTGTTATAAAACAACGTGCATCCAAACAACTTTAGCCAATGCAACCTCCTATGTCAGTGTTGCTTTACAAATACTATAGCATATCGGATTATCAAATATTGTTAAGTGTGTGCGTGTGTGTGTGTTGTCATGTAGGCTATAGACTGATTGTCTTGGCTTGCATCCATGAAATATTGTAATGTTATAGGCCTACTGCATATTGAGAAAATTTAGATCTGTATTGCGCAACAATCGGGAGATGGGAACCCCCCCGAATATTGATTTCGCACACTGTGTCAAAGTATGGTATTTGGGGTAAAAAGGCAATGATTTGCGTTACAATATTTATTTGGCTGATTTTTCCTTTTGTTGACATGAAATGGATAGATTCGGATGGTCAATATAATTTATTAAGTTGGGTGTCCAACTTTGAGATAATCACCATATTTGTAATGAAACCATCATATTTACGATAGTAAACATTTAATAAAATACCATATTTATTGTTACAACTAAAGTCTTATTAAATTATTATGGAATATCCTTTTCAAAATCTTTACATTTTAAATATTAACTTTTAATGACAGCATATTGATGGAACAAAAATTCTATTATTTTTCAACATAAACAGAAAATAGAACAAACTTTGCTGAAGTGATTGTTTTGAACGAGCAGTCAAGCACTAACTTACATATTATGCAAAACATATTACTTAAGCTATTATTACTAATAATATTTGTATTAATATTATTAATTTTTCCTCATGCTGGTGAGCCTTTTGTGCAGTAAAAGGTCCCCGCCCCCCACCTCATACATTTATTTGTAAACCATTTATAATCTATTTTCTCACAAAATGTGCTGCTCCATCGTTGTGTATATATGGATGAGATCCTTATTACAAAAATAAACTCCAATACTACAAAATGTGACATCAAAAAACTGTACAAATCACTTGTTTTTCAAAAGTAAGCGTCCAACAGCGACACCCGCAGGTAAAGTTACAGAAGGACGTCACGTCTCTCTTGCCTCCCCTGAGCCCATTGACTTTTAACAGACTCCTCAAAGTGTGCGGTGGGTTTAGTGTGGGGTAATTGAGAATTTCTCCATTGCGCTATGATTGGATGTAATTGGTTATGATTGGTATGATTGCGATAAATCCTGCCTCTTGTTTTCATGCATGTTTGCGAATCAGTCTGAATGAACAAAATGATGCTGTTAATGGGAAGACTAATTCAAAAGTAAGGAAACAACTCATCCACTTATCACCGCTATATGTCACGTCAAAATCAAACTTGAAATGGGCTGAAAACATGATGACTGTGGGGGGTTTTAGTGAGCAATCAGCTTGAGGAAATTAAAGATACATAACTTTGTGTATGTGACCAGTGTGTACAAGCTTGATGACTGATGATCCGAAAACAAGTTGACTATTAGTTCACAAATAAAATATATTGTTTAAATTGTTACAGCCTTTAGTTATTATTTTTTAATAAATGTAAAAATGCTTAAAAAACTAACTTGATGACATTTATACTTTGTTTTAATAAATAGAAAATTATTTATATTGCTAGTGTAAAAATACAAAATAGAATTGTATTTTTTTCTTTTTGTAATGTAATGTTTATTTAACCAGCAAAATATGACAACCTTAAGTGTAACACATCACACACATTTAAAAAAACTGTGCACTACTGCACGCTACTGAATATACTGTATATATTGTTAAATCACATCACCTTCACCAATAATTACTGTCAGCACTGTGTATGTGATCTGTTCCAATGAAGAAGTGGGGTGAATTAATTAATTATTATCTGTCCATCCATCCATCCATCCATCTATCTATCCAGATACCTTGATAATCAGCACATGATGTAGTATTTAAGCTACATATTATTGACAAGTCCATCAGCTGCAGTAAGCATTATCTGCTGGAGAATTGATGATCGTGATGCTTAGCTCAGCACTGAGGACTCCTGGATCTGTCTGTTTAACTGTTTCAGTGGCATGAGAGCACCACGCATGAAGTGGTAAATGTCGAGTTTCATTAAAGGGTTAGTTCACCCAAAAATCAAAATTACCCCATGATTTACTCACCCTCAAGCCATCCAAATGATTTTCTTCTTTCAGACGAATACAATTGGAGATATATTAAATAATGTTCTGGCTCTTCCAAGCTTTATAATGGGAGTGAATGGAGTATTTGATTTTGAAGCCCAAAAAAAGCACATCCATCCATCATAAAAGATATCCATATGGCTCCGGGGGGTCAATAAAGACAGCTAGTGGTTGAAATGGGCACTGTAGTCCAAATTCCAAACATTGTTTCCCCCGCCCCCTCCTCCTCAGACGCGACGCTTAACGCGGGTTGCCTGTTTGAGGACACACAACAGGAATGAGCGCAATTGACAATGGAAGGCGAAGAGACTTACACACTGTAAGCTGATGAGTTGATTTATCCGCGTTTTAATATGCTCTAGTTCATAGAGATTTTTAGATGGATGCCGAGGCTTTTTAGGTCGGGTAGAATCTGCGATCTCTGACCCAGTTTGTTTGCTGGCTTCTATGGCTGCAATACGCTGTGTTTTCCGCCAACTGGCAACCTGTGGTGTCGAAATACTATTGGGTAAACTGGCACAGACCAAAACAAAAACAGACATTCTGACATGGAACGCACATTTCAAAGTAGAATAACTGGCCGTAGCATTGTTTTTCAGAGAAACTCAGCATGTTTCCTAAATATCTGCAAACATACAGTATTATGGTATTTTTATGCTTTAGTACCAGGGCCTGAAATTAACACCCGACCACGTGCCAAATGCGGGTGAATTTTGTAATTGGCGGGTAACACTGTCAATCTACCTGCCACATTGGCAGGTAGCCAATGAGAATTGAGTGATTCATTTGGCAGTTTGAGAGGATGCGACTGCTGTTTTAGGAACATTCATGCGATCGGAAAGAAGATGAGGCCTTTCTCTGACTACGTTTGCATGTGTGAGTATTAAACTGTTGGTGAGATGGGATGAGTACAATGACAGTTGCACAGATGTGTGTGCGTGTGCATGTTGGGAGTTGGGAACTGGTGAGAAAATGTCCGGTACCTGGTAACTTTACCAGTAATAATAATATTAATTTAGTTCTGCTTAACGGTTCCTGAATGCTGTAACTAACAGCTGCCAGGACCTGTGTACGTGACTAAATCAGCCATCAACACAGCCGCGTGTGATTTGTTTACATACGAGCTGCGTAGGTCTAATGTTATATCTGTGGACTCAGATTAGCAGCAGTCAGTCAATGAATAAAAAGATTTTAAAAAATGTATATTATAAGAGTTATTATTACTTATACTGATTTCGTTAACTTGACAGCACTTAAATGTATATTCTTACAAGTTAAAGAACAATGTTTGTGCAATTCCTGTTTTTCACCTTTTTTTTTCAAAAAAAAGAAAAAAAAATGGCTGGTAAAAAGTCACTGTGGCAGGTGGTCAGAAAAGTTAATTTCAGGCCCTGTTTAGTACAGTCAAAATCTTACATAAAGCACCTTTAACACTTTATAAACTAAAATAACTAGCTTCCAACAGATGGACGTACGCATCGATTAACGACGAAAGAGCAACCCTTGACCTGACGTATGGCGTATTTGACGAACGCGGAAAGAGCAAAACAAAACACCGGTCACAAAGTCTAAAACAAGAATTTTTAAAGAGAAATGCCGGAGGATTTCGATATAAGAGAAGAGGGGCTTGAGTTTGTTGCCCAGCCCTATTTGTTTGAACAGCGAGAAGCGTCAAAGCTTACACTACTCTTACCTCGTGTCTGGGGTTACTCTTCTGGCGTAAGTTGACTTACATAGGCCGTCTGCCAGAAGCTAGTTATTTTAGTTTTTAAAGTTTTATGGATATTTTTCTTACACAAACGCATCGCTTCGCTTCAGAAGGCCTTTATTAACCCCCCAGAGCCGTGTGGAGCACTTTTATAATGGATGGATGCACTTTTTTGGGCTTCAAAATCGAAGGTACCATTCACCGCCATTATAAAGCTTGGAAAAGCCAGGACATTATTTAATATAACTCCGATTGCATTCGTCTGAAAGAAGAAAGTCATATACACCTAGGACGGCTTGAGGGTGAGTAAATCATGGGGTAATTTTAATTTTTGGGTGAACTATTTCTTTAATGTGTTGATGAAACATATGTTTAAGAAACACATAAACAGTTTTACTATGAGTTTAGATCAGTTCATGATCAAATACACACCAACGCTCCATCTATAAGGGCTGAGAAGATTGGGATGAGGCTAATTGCAATGTAAATAATCAGTTAAAAAATCATCTTTTAAGATGTAAAAGGTGACTTGCCTGGCAAATATAAGAACACTAGGAACTTGTTGAGTTGCAATTTTTTCTGCCAATGTGTGAACAGCTTGTAACAAAACTAGACATTCCCCTACTTCAAAATTTATTATAACCTTTATTTTACCAGGAAAAGAAGCACATAGCCTATAATCAAACTATCATAACAGTGTAATTTTATTTACCTCATCTGTCGACATGATGCCGGTGAATTGCAGAGCTGGTGCAGACATATCCACATCTCTATGATCAGATGCTTTCTTAACTGCTGTTTCCTCACCGCTGTCATTTTGGCTGTGTATTTATTTTCAGCACATATTTACATATTCATCTAACCAGCAGCTCTGGTGGTGTCGGGATGTTCACTAAAATATATCACTGCAAATGTATTTCTAACTTCTTTTTACTTTTAATAAGTGAAGAACGAAACGAACTTCGCCGTGAGTATATATCGGGGGTTTGAATCACGTTCAGTCTCTTCACACGTTACCTGTGCACGAGCGCGACTGTGAGCACGAGCAGTAAATTGCTGGCTGCAGTTCACTTAACGGCCACAGGTGTCGCTCATAACAAGGGTTTCTGAATTCTACATATCCTCCTCAGTTTTGTGAATTTAGTATTTTTCATGTCATTACATTGTTTAGACTTTAGAGCATAAGAAAAAAATGGAAAATAAAATTTTTGAAAAGTGATATTTTATTCATATGTTATGCTATGTCCTCTGTAGTGGACACCAGGACTCAATTTAAAAAAATAAAATAAATAAAATTTAATTTGCATATTAATGTGTTCTTGGGGCAACATGTAATGAAATTATATATCAATATTCCTATAAAATATTAGATATTATTATTAAAATCTTGCCAATTACTACTCCCATTATTACAAATAAGTGTAATAATGGGAGTAGTAATTGGCAAGATTTAGATAATAATATCTAATATTTTATAGGAATATTGATATATAATTTCTTTCCCTATTCACTTGTTGTGTCTCCAAAATGCCTGATAAACATGATTTAAGTCCTGGTGGCCTCTACAGTGGACGGTCCCCATTGACTTCCATAGAAAAAAAACATTTTCAATACAATGAAAGAATAATTCTGCTTTGTATGGAAGCCCATTTCTATGGAAGCCCGTTTCCGCCACTAAATAAAAAAATAAAAAGAGTAATTGTGACTTTTTATCTCAGAATTCTGACTTTTTTTCTCACAATTGTGAGTTATAAAGTCAGAATTCTGAGATAAAAAGTCGCAGTTACGCTTTTTATTTTTTTATTTAGTGGCGGAAACGGGCTTCCATAGTTCCAAAAGAAATTGCTTTCAATTTTAAAGGGCTGCCCATGCAAAAACTTTATTTATTGCAAACATAAATTGCTAAATTTGTGGCAACTCTGCTGCAAATTGTTTACCAAAAAGCTCATTTCTATTGGGAAATTTTCTCCCATGTTCACTATAGAGTGAACAAGAGTTTGGTGAAGCACCATATGTTTGTGACAGTGAAAACGTCAGCCTGCAAAAACATTGCATATACAGCAATGTGCACCAATGCACAGCAACGTCCAACTTCATACATCATCTACAATCCTAAAGTCCTACAAAGTAAATTGTTAGCTGGCAACTGTCAAAAATGAAATGTGATCCACAATATGTGAAAAGCCAGCTGGCTAGCTGGACTCAGCCACAGTTCATAAAGAAGTTGCATCAACAAATGCAATAATAATAAATAACACTGTCAGCATTGTGATTTCAACACTTGCATATTTGTCGCTCTAAACCACAAAGAAAAAATATCATATAGTTTTAAAACAAAAAAACATGCATGTTTGCAATAGGTTGCATTAGAAACTTTCACACAATAATACCGCATTACATTTCAATTTTGTGTGTGTGTGTACTGTAGCTTACATGTTACAAAAAAATATTCACCACTAAAAATATTCACCAAGAATTAAAGAAGTACAGATACAGTGATAGACAAGACAAATAGATGGTGAAAATGTCTTGCCCAAGGGAAGCACAAAGCAATAATTCTCCATCACATAGCATATAAATCCTTCTTAAGGAGCATGGAAAGACAAATGCAAAAAATGCACAAAGACGAGCTTTGAACATAACTGAATGCATATATGTGTATTTGTGTACGGAAAAGAGAGAGTATATGAGAGAATGTTTGTTTCCATAGAGGTTTTCAATGCACAATATTATAGCAAACTCCACAAAACCTAAACTGTCTTGCAAACTTAAATCGCATTTCGTAGACTAGATATCTCCTGTAACTGAGGGGTTTGCCTTATATGCTCAGATTAAGAGAAAACAGTGTGAAAACTGACATTAGAAAACCCTTTGAAGCCGTTTCTCTCAGTATCAGCATCGTCGTAGTTGATGCACCACAAGCCTCTACAAATACATGATTCTCAAATCAGTCACATCTTTAAGCAAGAATTGTGACTTTATCCACAATGGAAGTGTGAGACAAGTGCAATTAAAGAAAGGGAATCCAGCGAGTGTGAGAAAGAATAGTGCAATAGCCTTATTTAAGAAGAATTTGCTGGAAAGTTATGTACGTAACACAAGATATTCTGTCCATGTTCAAGCACTGGCCACAGTGCAGTCCTTGTGAGTTTCTGTTCAAACTTCATTTTGATGGAGACGGCCCACTAACAACCCTTTTGAAGTGCTTGCATTTGATGTCTGCTAATCAAAATGACTTTTAAAGCATCCTATGACTCAGAGCTGATATGAGATACGCCTAATAAATATTAAAATTATGCAAGGAAATGAAATGTGTGTGTGCGGCAGAAACAAAACAGTTCACTGCAGGTATTCAAACACTCGACACTGCATTCTATGCACAAAAATAACGGCTATATGGTTATGTGTGGCTGGAATTCATAAAAAACACAATTTGTCAGTTATTAAGAGATGATGCATTAAAAGAGGAGGAAGTGTTCCTTCATCAGGAACAAAATTCTTTTTTACTTTTATCATACACCTTATCATGAAACTGACAATCAAGCCGAAAGCCAAAGAAGTGCTTTCCACATTAAACACATGGAGAAAACAAACAGGAGAACGAGAGATTACTGATATATGCCACTGCACATAAGCACCCTTCTCAGTAAGGTGCTGTAATATGAAACTCTGCAGTGAAAATGGTTTATAAGTGTTAGAGCTCCATGCAGACGAGCAAAAAGAAAGTTCAACAAACCCTACTGACGTAAACGTCTTGTGCTACCACACCAATATAAAATGCATCTCAGTTTGATTTTAAGAGAGAAAACTTACAATGCTTTGTTTCTATACGCATGTGATTGTTAAAATAGGCTGCTTTGCTCTCCTTTAAGTGAACAAGACTGTATTATATGTGCATGTACTGAAGCCTAAAACTTTGCAAGTCTGCTTATCTGAGCTATAATACATGCATTACTTATCGGCACCTCTGCTTTTTCTGTTATACTTACAGTGAATATAATTTTAGTCATGTGTTCACAAAACATCTAAGCCACTTTCTTATGTAATTTAACTGAATAATTGATTAAGGATTGTTCAATTATTCAATTCAATGATGTAAGGATTCAATTCAATTTGATGAAATTTTACTATTAATTAAATTGCGTAAATCTTAAAAAAAAAAAAAGTGTATGGCACAAAACTGATACATTATTGCACCTTTTCAGCCCATTATAGATTTGAATAATGTAATATAAAATGTATTTAAATGCAGTAAAATTAATTATATTAATTTAAATAAAATGTTTGTGTCCATAAAACTTTCTATGCACAAAATATAATACTTTTAAAAAATAAAAATCGCCATATGCAATTATAACAACTGACTTTTAGAGTTATTTCTCTCTCGTTTGAGTGAAACAATGTTATAGTATATGTAGGCTATATATATAGGTATATGTACACTCGAAAAATTGTTTAAGCCTTTTTTTCAAGATTTACGCATTTCAATTAATAGTAAAATTCCATCAAATTAAATTGAATAATGAATTATTCATATATTTTGAATTAAGAATTTTAAATGAGTAAAAAAACTAGCTTAATAAAACATTTTGTATAAATGGACATTTAGTTTATGTGATTCGTATTCATAAATTAAAAAAAAAAAAAGTTTACATTTAGCTAAGTTTAAGATTTATACAGAAATGTTTAATTAAGCTCTATTTTTTACTAAAAAAATTCTTAATTCATAATGAGTAATATGTAAGGATTATTCAGTTCAATTTGATGATTTTTATCATTAATTGAAATGCGTAAATCTTGAAAAAAATGAAGACTGATAGTGATGCTTTACTCAGCAGTAACTATTGTAGTAGATATTTTAAATTCATAGTAACTTAACTGAGATATTTTTTTCTGTGACAATATACAAAATATAATAACCCTTCACTTGTGTGCCCATGTGATTATCATGCCAGCCTCTCGTGTTGAGCTGTTTGTTGATCACGGTGTACTTCTCTCACCTGTGCATGCACGTGTTAACAGCAGCGGATGCGTGTTATGCTGCTATTATAGCATTAATACCGTAGGTTACTGCTGTCCCCCTCCCTTCCTTCCGCTGTCAACTTATCCCTCTTCCCTACCTTGCGCTTTTTATCCCGCGAGCGGCTCCTTTTCTTCGCCTTCTCCTCCTCTTTCTCCTTCCTCTCTTGTTCGGCGAGAGCCTCTAAATCCTTATTCTTGCGCAGATGTTTGGCGGCTTGTGCCATAGTGCCGTTAACAGCTGACGGGCTGAGATGGCTCTGTAGCTCCGGTGATGGATGCTGCTGGTGTGGATATGATCTGTGTTCCTCTCATGCAGTCCTGCAGCACTGAAGTGAGCGTGTGTGTCCCGTCTCCCTCTTTTCTCTGTCTCTCTCCTCCGCTGCAGCACTAGTTAGTCAGGCAGACAGACCTGAGAAGGCTTCATTGAGAGGGATACTGCTGCAGCACTGCGCACCTCTTTCTCTCTTTCCCTCTCTCTCTCTCTCTATCGCCAGTATTCTCTTGTGTCTTTTCTACGTCGATCTCTCACTCTAACGCCACTCCTCTTGTGGAATTCAACCTGCACACTTTTCCCCCTCATCCATGCACCTTCTTGTGTTGTATTCTCTCTGCCTGGTGTCCTAGCGGAAGCAATTAGAAAAAAATATTATGTCAAACACAGAGATGGAAGCTTTTTTGGTGGTCTCTGGGTTGCATCCATTTTTGGGACCTTCATAAATCAGTTCTGACAATAAAAAAAATATGGCATTACCAGCGACACGGGATGCTCTAGTGGGATTGGGATGGACTTTTAGGTTTCAAAAGAGGGGGTTTTACAGCAATGCTATAGCTATAGATAGTCATTTCCCCAAAGAACCTTTCAGAGATTCCTGAAACAACTATTGTTTTCTTCATGTGAAGAACATTTTAATAATCTAAAGGAGTTTTTTTTTTTTTTTTTCACTATAAAGAACCTTTTGTGCAATGCAAAGGTTCCATGGATGTCAATTGTTCTTCGGAACCGTCAATGAAGGACCTTTGTTTTTAAGAGTGAACCAGTTTGGTGCATACTACGTAACTAAATACAATTGTGACATATGGACAATTATTTGTGCCTGGTGAGAGGAGGATGGGCTTCTCCAGCTGATTCTGGTTCCTTCCAAGGTTTCTTCTTCATCTACTTAAATACCCAGCAAGCAATTTTGCGTTTAAAGAGGACATATTATGCCCCTTTTCACAAGATGTAATATAAATCTCTGGTGTCCCCAGAGTGTGTATGTGAAGATTCAGCTCAAAATACCCCTCCCCCAGATCATTTATTATAGCTTGTCAAATTTGCCTTTATTTGGGTGTGAGCAAAAACGTGCCGTTTTTGTGTGTGTCTTTAAATGCACCTTTGGGGATTAATATCCCCGCCTTCGGATACAACATCAACAATAAAACAGGCGAATCTCACTCAGCCAAAATGTCAGAAATAACCAGTTGTGGAGTGCAGCCTTACATGTTTGAACCGGAGTCGGACACTGATGGAGAGACCCAGGAAGAGGTTGCAACTTTTAGACTGCACCTGGACATTTCTGATTGGTTAGTGGATATGTTTATGTAACGTTAGTTGTTGTGGAGTTACGCTGATTCAACTCTTCGACTAGCATGTACTGTCATGTTAATCTATTACACAATTAGTACAATTCTCTTATCTTTACAGAAAGCATAAAAAGTCTGTCACCTGACTATACAATGCATAATAAATGTGTGTTAATGAATTACGCACACGTAAGCGTTTTCGGGATAAAACTAACGACATAGCTCTAGTCTGTGAATACAGTCCTAACCTAACCCTACATCCAACAACAGAACATTAGTAATGTTTTTTGGCGCAGACATTGTAATACTCAAGCGCTGATACAGCGAGTAAACAGAAATGGCGTCTCTGTGCTTCTCACTCAGGGGTGTATCAATGCTAAAAGGGCAGATCATCAACAGTCATGGGCGAGGTTTCCCTACTCTTACGTAGGAGTAGGGGGGAATATGAAACAGCGCATTATGAGAGATTGATAATGATTGATGGGGATTATAAAAAAAGTATTGGGTGGATTTTTACCATTATAGGCTGGTTGTTTACACACACTGTGGACACACATCTGTGTTCAAACAATTTATAAAAGTGAATTTTGCATAATATGTCCCTTTTAAAAGACGTCTAATAGCCGTCCAAACACAGCCCTGACGTCTAGGCTAAAACAAGGCAAAATTTGGGCTGTCAGTGGAAATTTAATAGACGTCTAACCATAGCCCAAGAATAGAGTCATCTAGAACATGAACATGTCAAAGAAATAAACTAAACACCTTGTAATCACTGTTGACTTTGCTTACATGATGGAATATCACACATCTCACAAGTTATTTTGGCAAAAATTACATGTAACCAAATCAAAGGTTATTTTGGCTAGAAGTGGGTTACTCATAGCCGGACTATAGTTAACCAAGGCAGTGAAATGACGGCTATTGCTTGCTGGGTATCTTCAGTTTTTTCTTGTCACAGTCTCCACATTTTTTTTTAGTGGCACTATTTTCTGTAAGTACTGTGAATAGTAAAACTGACCTGATATGATTGAAGCTCTTCACACCACAGTCTCTCAAAATAAAAGCATGTAATGCTCATTAAAAAGAACGCTCCCTCATTCCTCAGCCCCCCTCCCTTTATCCAATAATGCAGCGAGAAGGAACCATGTGGAGACTGTGTGGATATGGATACAGGATTTGTGTATGTGTGTGCAGACACGGACATTTTGTACAGAAATGGAACAAAACCGCGTAGGACCGGGACACAGAGCTGTAAGCCAGTGGAAAGGTTTCCTTTGGGATAGTTGTGCGGGGGGAGGGAGCTTCTTTTGTTTTTCCAATTTCAGACAGCATCTGCAGTGTGTATCCTGGAAAGCCTGCACCTGTTCTTTCTTTTCTCAATCGCTCTCTCTCTCTCTGCCATAAAATAGCTCTACATCTCTCTCCAATCTTGCTGATGCAACCAAAAACAGGCTTTAATGACACACACACCCCCTTCCAAATGTTCAAAGCTCTTAAATGCGAAGAATTTGAAAAGAATGTTAGCAAAACCAAATTTCATATAGACTCACCAGAGGTGGTGAACGTGATTTCACAAAGTACAACATGTTCCTGGAACAACTTTCCAATCAACCAATCAGATTTGAGGGACAAGATTGCAGTTTCTGTCAAGTTTAGACTTACAACCAGGGTTAGGTGCTTCTACATCAGTGTTTTTTACCTATTATTTCACTCTGATTTTAGGGGTAGGTTATGGGTAGGATTAGGATTAGGTTTAGGGGTAGGGATAGGGTTAGGGTTAGAAATAAATTTTCGGACAGGAATGTTGTTCCAGGATCAACAAAATATACATGTCTAGGCAAAATCAGGCACATTACTTATCTACACCTTCTCGTTTTTTTTGTCATGCATAGTATTGAACGGTAATTGACTTGAAGTACATTTGCATGCCTTATAATGTGACATGCTGAACTTCTAAAATGATTATAAACAGCAGTTTGCTCATTCTTTTATAATAATGATGCACAAAGCTCTTATGACCTTATAATAGCTGAGACAATATGGCTTTTAAAAAATTATTTTGTCACGTTAAGATGATGGTGATGAAAAACCTAAAATGTAATATTTAGTGTAATTTAGTGCTGACCCGAAACTACTGAACTGTAACTAACCCTAAACATTAAATAAAAAAATAAAAAAATAAATAGACCCTAAGAAGACTATCAATATACACCGATCAGGCATAACATTATGAAGTGAATAACACTGATTATCTCTTCATCACGGCACCTGTTAGTGGGTGGGATATATAAGGCAGCAAGTGAACATTTTGTCCTCAAAGTTGATGTGTTAGAAGCAGGAAAAATGGGCGTAAGGATTTGAGCGAGTTTGACAAGGGCCAAATTGATGGCTAGACGACTGGGTCAGAGCATCTCCAAAACTGCAGATCACAATTTGGCTCATCAAACTCAAATCCTTACGCTTACGCTTTCTATCAAAAGTGGTCCAAGGAGGGCACATTGGTGAACCGACGACAGGGTCATGGGTGGCCAAGGCTCATTAATGCACGTGGGGAGCGAAGGCTGGCCCGTTTGGTCCGATCAAACAGACGAACCACTGAAGCTCAAATTGCTCAAGAAGTTAATGATGGTTCTGATAGAAAGGTGCCAGATACCACAGCACACCTTCAGGGGTCTAGTGGAGTCCATGCCTCGACGGGTCAAAGCTGTTTTGGCAGCAAAAGGAAGACCAACACAATATTAAGGTCATAATGTTATGCCTGATCGGTGTATCTAACAATTGTAAATATATCGATATCTAAATTTTAAACAGTGTTGGGTGTAAATAATTAATCTAATTACTGTAATTTAATTACTTTTCCCTTGAAGTAAGGGCTTACTCTTACTCTTTTTCTTTAATTTAATTACATTTACTTGTTAAAATGTTTTTAATGTAACCCTCTCCCTTTTACACTTTGGTCAGTTCAAGAATAATTTATGCAATTGTAGGCTATATTGTTTATTTGAAAGAATCAAACGTGCAGTTTCGTGTCTATCCTTGTATTGTTTAACTGGTCGAGGTTGATTTAGAAAGTATAATTAGTAATAAGTAATGCAAGAATTAGTACAGTAAACGGTTACACTTTATTTTAGGGTGTCCGTGTTACAGTATGATTATGTACTTACTATAGGGTTAGGTTATTAGGGTGTGTTTAGGGGTTAGCTGCGTGTAATTATGCACAATAGTTATTACTATAGTAACTACATGTAACATAAGTAACTACATGTAACAAGGACACCTAATCCTAACCGTATATAGTAAGTACATGTTACTTAATATTTCTCAGTACATAAATGTATAATTATAGTGTAACAAAGACACCTTAAAATAAAGTGTAACCCTTTATTTTAAGGTGTCTTTGTTACACTGTAATTATACCTTTAAGTACAATGAGTAATATTAAGTAATCACATTACTTAATACTTACTATACTTATATAATATGTACTTACTATAGTGTTAAGGTTAGGAATAGGGTGTGTTTTAGTGTTAAGGTGCATGTAATTATGCACAATTTATAGTAGGCTAATTACTATAGTAACTGCATGTAACAATGACACTGTAAAATAAAGTGTTACGCAGTAATCTAATTACACTGTTGAAGATGTCAGTAGCTAGTAATTAATTACTTTTTTAGAGTATAACTTACTCAACACTGGATAGAACCACTGAAATTTCACGGTGAGTAAGGTTTGGGTACAACAAGCCTATTAAATTCATCTGGAAGATAAGACAGGTAAAAAAAAAAAAATCCGGTAACACTTTATGGTTACACTTTATTTTATGGTGTCAGTGTTACAGTGTAATTATATATTTAGGCACTGAATTACCTACATGTACTTACTATAGGGTTAGGATTTGGTTGAGGGTTATTTGCATGTAATTATGCATAATTTACTGTTATTACTATGTAACATGTAACATATGTAACAAGGACACTGTAAAATAAAGTGTTACCGGTAACGCTTTAGATTACAGCCTGGAAAGTACTGCGTGAGTAAAACAAATTTACAGCGTAACTTTCGGAAATTATAGTGTAACTATAAAGTACGTACTGGTAGGTATAAGGGAACAATATGTAATATTTGTGGAATAAAGGGGGAACTACCAGGAAAATTAACAAATTATTTATACTGTAAGTATTTTTTAATTAAGGGGTAATTATCCGTGTGTTACAAACAGGCAGACACGGAGAACAGGTGATGGTAAAATGACAGCGTTTATTGAGATACCAGTTCGTGAGCGGGGCAGGTGAGTGGATTGTGAGAGATTCAGATGAATAATGAAGATGACTGGATAATACTATACTTCTTGGTTTCAGATGGCGTTGGAGATTGGAATGCTGGATCGAAGGGGACCCTGGAGACTGGAGACAAGACGAGGAGACACACCGGAGACTTGAAGACATGATGGAGAACAGGTAAGGAGAGTCCTTGAGGTAAGCATAAGCGTGGCTATGTGCAAACGAGACCGGACGGTGACTGAATGTGAGCGTGGTGCTTAAATGCTGGCAGTGATTGCAGTGATGATGGGATGCAGGTGTGTGTGATCAGTATTCAGGAGAGGGCGTGCGCTGTGATTGGGATAGGGTGGAGCCTGGCGTGCTTGTAACATTACCCCCCCCTCCACGGCCCGCTCCTGAGGGCCGAGGACCCCGACGTCGTGGTGGTCGGACTCTGCTTCGCGGTGCCAGTCTGTCAGGGTGAGAGGCATGGAAAGTGTCAAGCAGGTTAGGGTCAAGTATGTCATTTCTCGGTACCCATGAGCGTTCTTCGGGACCGTAGCCCTCCCAGTCCACCAAGTACTCCAGGACACCACCACGACGCCGGGAGTCCAGGATTTGAGAAACAGAAGGGTGGTGAGGTTTGAGTAAAGACACATGGAAAGTGGGGTGAATGCGGTACTGAGGTGGCAACTAGAGTTTGTAGGTGACTGGGTTGATCTGCTGGATGATGGGGAAGGGGCCAATGAATCTGGGACTCAACTTCCTGCACGACAGATGCAGTCTGATGTCCTGGGTTGACAACCAGACCTTCTGCCCGATCTGGTACGAAGGAGGCTTGGAGCGGCGAAGGTCGGCTGTCATCCTGCGTCTGCGAAGAGCACGTTGAAGTTGATGATGTGCAGAGTCCCAGACCCTCTCACTCTCCCGGAACCAGTAGTCGACCGCTGGTACGTCCGATGGTTCTCCCGACCAGGGAAACAGAGGGGGTTGGTAGCCGAACTGGTTCCAGGAGTCCTGGTGGCCGTGACAGAAGGTACGAAGGAAGCGGCCGATCTCCTAGATCTTCCGCTCCGTCTGCCCGTTCGACTGAGGATGGTATCCCGAGGAGAGGCTGACGGTCACACCTAGGAGGGTGAAGAAGGCCTTCCACACCCTGGAGACGAACTGGGGCCCTCTGTCCGACACGATGTCTTCGGGGATGCCGTAGTAACGGAAGATGTGGTTAAACATTAACTCAGCAGTTTCCATAGCAGTGGGTAATCCCTTTAAGGGAAGCCGTCAGCAGGACTTAGAGAATCTGTCGATTACAGCGAAGATGCAGGTACAGTCATCGGAGACAGGGAGGTCGGTGATGAAGTCCACTCCTAGGTGTGACCAGGGTCGGTTAGGAACGGGCAGAGGATGGAGCTTACCGGAGGGGAGATGACGGGGGCTCTTGGAGATTGCGCATTCCTTACATCCCTGCACGTACCTTCTGACATCGGATGCCATGCGTGCCCACCAGAAGCACTGTTTAAGCAGCGAGAGGGTTTCATTGACCCCGGGGTGGCCAGTGCCCAGAGACGTGTGAGAGGAGTGAATGAGAGGAGTGCGCCGTGTGCGGGTGACATACTGCAAGCCTGGTGGGCAACCCGGCAGGGGGTTGGTGGAGGCATTGGAGGAGGGCAGAGTCTCTTCAGACCAGACAATGGGGTTGACAAATAACTGACCAGGCAGGAATGGTTCGGATTCCTCGGTCTTCTCCTCGGGACTGTGGATGTGGGATAGGGCGTCCGCCTTGACATTCTTGGGCCCAGGTCGATAGGAAATCTTGAAGTTAAACCGGGTGAAGAATAATGCCCATCGTGCCTGGCGGGGATTCAGTCGCTTGGCGTCTCGGAGATATTCCAGGTTCTTATGGTCTGTCAAGATGAGGAAGGGGTGTTGAGCGCCCTCCAACCAGTGCCTCCACTCCTCGAGGGCCAGCTTGATGGCTAGGAGTTCCCTGTTGCCGATGTCGTAGTTTACCTCCGCCGGGTTGAGCTTGCGGGAGAAGAAGGCACATGGGTGGAGTCTACTGGGGTTCCCCTGCTGTTGGGACAAGACCGCTCCCACTCCGGTGGTCGAGGCGTCCAACTCCACAACGAAGGGAAGATCCGGATTGGGATGGACGAGGAGGAGAGCGGTGGTGAAGGCGGTCTTGAGAGCCTTGAAAGCTTCAGTGGCAGATGTGTCCAGGACAGAGACTTGGGCTTATAACGGAGGAGGTTGGTGAGTGGACTGGAGATGGAACTGTAATCCTGAATGAAGCGACGATAGAAGTTGGCAAACCCGAGGAATCTTTGGAGTTCTTTTATGGTGGTGGGAATGGGCCAGGACCGGATGGCTTCCACCTTCCCCTTGTCCATCCGGATGCCACTGCGGTCGATGGAGTATCCAAGGAACTGCACTGAGGGCTGGTGGAACAAACACTTTTCGGCTTTCAGGAACAGGTGGAAGCTCCTCAGGCGTTGCAGGACCTCCGCAACGTGGTGGCGATGTTCGGCCATGCTCCGGGAGTAAATCAGGATGTCATTGATATAGACCAGCACGAATTTATGGAGAAACTCCCGGAGCACCTCATGGATGAAATCCTGGAATACGGAGGGGGCGTTGGCCAATCCATACGGCATAACAAGATATTCATAGTGGCCAGTAGGGGTCACAAAGGCGGTCTTCCACTCGTCCCCCTCACGTATCCAGATGAGGTTGTATGCGCTGCGGAGGTCCAACTTGGTGAACACAGTCGCACCACAGAGATGTTCCAGTGCAGCCAGGACGAGAGGAAGAGGATAACGGAACTTGACTGTAATTTTGTTGAGGGCATGATAGTCTATGCAGGGCCTCAAGCCTCCGTCCTTCTTTGCCACGAAGAAGAAGCTCGAGGCAGCAGGGGAAGTACACGGGCGGATGTAACCTTGCTCCAGTGCCTCTTTGATGTATTCCTCCATGGCCTTCTCCTCCGGAAGTGACAGGAGGTAAATCTTCCCACGGGGCACTGACTCACCCGGCAGCAGATCGATGGCGCAGTCCCATGTCCGGTGTGGAGGCAGCTTGGAGGCTCGTTTGGGGCAGAAGACGTCGCTGAAGGGGGTGTAACAAGGAGGGACGTCCACCGAACGTTTCTCTACTGGACTCTCGATGGGCGTTGGCGCAGACAGGCAGGCCTTGAGAACACGTAGGAGGGAGGACTGGAAGTGCAGAGAAACAGTTCGGGAAGCAGCTGTCGCCCCATTTCAGGACTTCTCCTGTCTTCCAAGAGATGACGGGATTGTGCTGCTCCAACCATGGGCGCCCTAAGATGATGTCAGCGGTGGATTCCTCCAGAACCAGAAATTGTTGATGATCCACGTGAAGAAGACCCACTTGAATTCGTATCGGACCCACGAAGGAGCAGACTCGTTGTCGACTGAGAGGTTTTCTCGTTATCGAGTGGATTTGGTAGATGGACGGGGTGGCTGTCGTCCGGAGCTTGAGCTGACGGCAGAGGGTGCCCGAGATGAAGTTGCTGGCTGACCCAGAGTCGAGGAGAGCGGTAACTGAAAGAGACACATCGGCAGCAGTAAGGTTTACAATCGTGGTGAGTGGTTGCATCTTATTAAGAGAAGGGATGATGGCACTCACCATTGGACGAGGTGGACGAATGGGGCATTCAGTGATGAAATGCCCAGGGGATCCACAGTACAAACACAGATTCTGGGTCAGCCGCCTCTGCCATTCAGCCATGGATAAACGGGAATTCTCTACTTGCATGGGTTCGTGGGCTGGTTCTGGAGGGCTGACAGATTCTGGTCGGCGGAGGGATGGTGAAAACAACGGCTGGCCCTGGTGTTCTTCAATACACGACTGCATACGAGTGGCGAAGCGGATGGAAAGTTGGATAAAACGTTCTAGCCCGATGGTATCCTCGTATGCAGCGAGATGCAACCGCACCCGAGGATCCAAACCCTGCCGGTAGGACGTCAACAGGGATTGTTCGTTCCATCCACTGGCAGCAGCGAGTGTTCTAAACTGCAGAGCATACTCATTAACAGACATTGATCCTTGTTTTAAATGATAAAGTTTCTCACCAATCGCTGAATCCCAGGATGGCTTTCCGAAAACTTCTTTGAAATGGAAGGTGAAACTGGAGAGAGATCGGGTGATCGGGTTGCTCTGGGACCAGAGAGTTTCTGCCCAACGAAGCGCTTTGCCAGTTAACTGAGAGATAATGAAAGCTACCTTAGCGCGGTCATCAGGGTGCAGGTGCAGTTGCATCTCCAGGACCAGCGAGCGTTGTAGGAGAAATCCGTTGCAATCCTCCGCCGAACCAGAGAAGGGCGCCGGTTTGGCCATGGGACTGGCGTATACCGGTGGCGAAGAAGCGGTGGTGTTGTTTCCAGAAGTGCTCGCTGGTGAAGGTGCAGGCGTGTTGGTGGTGAGAGCTCAACGGAGAGCGTCAACGAGCTCTTGGAAGGGATCCGGGGTGCTCATCCTGGTGCTCTGCATTGTGGTCCGGTCTTCTGTTACAAACAGGCAGACACGGAGAACAGGTGATGGTAAAATGACAGAGTTAATTGAGATACCAGTTTGTGAGCGGGGCAGGTGAGTGGATGGTGAGAGAGTCAGATGAATAATGAAGATGACTGGATAATACTATACTTCTTGGTTTCAGATGGCGTTGGAGATTGGAATGCTGAATCGAAGGGGACCCTGGAGACTGGAGACAAGACGAGGAGACACACTGGAAACTTGAAGACACGATGGAGAACAGGTAAGTATCGAAGGAGAGTCCTTGAGGTAAGCATAAGCGTGGCTATGTGCAAACGAGACCGGACGGTGACTGAATGTGAGCGTGGTGCTTAAATGCTGGTGATTGCAGTGATGATGGGATGCAGGTGTGTGTGATCAGTATTCAGGAGAGGGTGTGCGCTGTGATTGGGATAGGGTGGAGCCTGGCGTGCTTGTAACACCGTGTAGTTACAGGGTAAGTAGGAATCTGCAGGCTGTAAATTAAAGTAGTGTTTGTTCCCCTCTTGTTTCATGTAGTTACAGGGTAAGTACAATAAAAACACGCACACAATCTGATATCACTCGGAAACCTTTATTTGAAAAACAACTTTCAAAACAGATTTATAACACTTCTTATTAATTTCTCTTGCTTGGCTTCATCCTCCTCTTGTTCCTCTTCTTTTTCGTTCTTGCCACAGATGAATCTTAAGAAGGAATCCCATGTCTCTCTCTACCTATTCTGTATTATGTTTTTAAAGAAAATACAGTACACCCAGAAATGTCCTCACCATTTACTCGTCTTTTACCGTCATGCCATTCGAGATGTATACGACTTTCTTTCTTCAGATGAACACAGAAAAATAAATAATCTCTGCTAATGAAAACTCATTTGGGTTCCTAAAAGTTGAAGCATCAAACAGCACATACAGCAATAACTACAGTAATCCACACGACCCCAATGGATGAATCAATGTCTTCTGAAGTGAAACGATGTGTTTGTAAGAAAAATACCAATATTTTACATTTTTTAAACTGTAGACTATCGCTTCCGACCAACAGTCATCTGTGCGTGCATGAGAGGGTTAAGTTCACGCTTGACGTAACTTGAAACGTGACGTGAGCGCGCCGAGAAACTCTGGTCACGCGGATGTCGGATGCCGTCAGTTTTTATTTTATTTTTTAAATTAATGCTCACAACAGTATACAAACAATAACATATTATAATTGCAACGAGAAACAAACAAGACAGGAAGAAAGGGACAAAACGTGCTTCTTTCTGTCAGGACGTTAGTATTTGAAATGAAAAGTTTATTTTAAAAAAATGAATAAGAGTGTCGTAAATCTGTTTTGAAAGTTGTTCTTCAAATAAATGCTTCCGAGTGATATCAGATTGTGTATGTGTTTTTATTGTATTTACCCTGTAACTACATGACACATGAGGGGAACAAATACCACTTTAATTTACAGCCTGCAGGCTGTAATCTAAAGCGTTACCGTGTTACCCACGTTTTTGTGTCCCTGTTACATGTTACATGTAGCTACTATAGTAGTAACTATAAATTAAGCATAATTACATGCAGCTAACCCTAAAACACACCCTAATCCTAACCCTAAAGTACATGTAGTTAATTAATATTACTCAGTACTTAAATATATAATTACACTGTAACAGGGACACATTAAAATAAAGGGTTACACTTTATTTTAAGGTGTCATTGTTACAGTGTAATTATATATTTAAGTACTGAGTAATAGTAATTAACAACATGTATACTTACTATAGGATTAGGGTTTGGTTGAGGGTTAGTTGCATTTAGTTATGCATAATTTACTGTTATTACTATGGTAAGTACATGTAACATATGTAACAAGGACACTGTAAAATAAAGTGTTAGCAAACAATCATTAAACTGTACTCTTTTTAAGTGGCCTTTTATTTCATTTCATTTATTTCAGGATTAGGGTTTGGTTGAGGGTTACCTGCATGTAATTATGCATATTAATTTACTGTTATTAGTTTTGTGCAATATAATTTTTAATGTGTTTTGATTCATGCTCGTTATTTTTTTAAATGCGATTTTAATTTTATGATTCATGCTTATAATAATTATATTTGCATTATTTTTTTCATTTTGTGCAATATATTTTTACTTGTGTTTTTAAATTTTGAAATCAAGCTTGTTTTTTGATCCGTGACCGCATTACTTTTGGCGGACATTTGACCCCATATAAGTACATGTGTAACATACACTCACCTAAAGGATTATTAGGAACACCATACTAATACTGTGTTTGACCCCCTTTCGCCTTCAGAACTGCCTTAATTCTACGTGGCATTGATTCAACAAGGTGCTGAAAGCATTCTTTAGAAATGTTGGCCCATATTGATAGGATAGCATCTTGCAGTTGATGGAGATTTGTGGGATGCACATCCAGGGCACGAAGCTCCCGTTCCACCACATCCCAAAGATGCTCTATTGGGTTGAGATCTGGTGACTGTGGGGGCCATTTTAGTACAGTGAACTCATTGTCATGTTCAAGAAACCAATCTGAAATGATTCGAGCTTTGTGACATGGTGCATTATCCTGCTGGAAGTAGCCATCAGAGGATGGGTACATGGTGGTCATAAAGGGATGGACATGGTCAGAAACAATGCTCAGGTAGGCCGTGGCATTTAAACGATGCCCAATTGGCACTAAGGGGCCTAAAGTGTGCCAAGAAAACATCCCCCACACCATTACACCACCACCACCAGCCTGCACAGTGGTAACAAGGCATGATGGATCCATGTTCTCATTCTGTTTACGCCAAATTCTGACTCTACCATCTGAATGTCTCAACGGAAATCGAGACTCATCAGACCAGGCAACATTTTTCCAGTCTTCAACTGTCCAATTTTGGTGAGCTCGTGCAAATTGTAGCCTCTTTTTCCTATTTGTAGTGGAGATGAGTGGTACCCGGTGGGGTCTTCTGCTGTTGTAGCCCATCCGCCTCAAGGTTGTGCGTGTTGTGGCTTCACAAATGCTTTGCTGCATACCTCGGTTGTAACGAGTGGTTATTTCAGTCAAAGTTGCTCTTCTATCAGCTTGAATCAGTCGGCCCATTCTCCTCTGACCTCTAGCATCAACAAGGCATTTTCGCCCACAGGACTGCCGCATACTGGATGTTTTTCCCTTTTCACACCATTCTTTGTAAACTCTAGAAATGGTTGTGCGTGAAAATCCCAGTAACTGAGCAGATTGTGAAATACTCAGACCGGCCCGTCTGGCACCAACAACCATGCCACGCTCAAAATTGCTTAAATCACCTTTCTTTCCCATTCTGACATTCAGTTTGGAGTTCAGGAGATTGTCTTGACCAGGACCACACCCCTAAATGCATTGAAGCAACTGCCATGTGATTGGTTGATTAGATAATTGCATTAATGAGAAATTGAACAGGTGTTCCTAATAATCCTTTAGGTGAGTGTATGTAACAAGGGCACTGTAAAATAAAGTGTAACCAAATAAAGCGAAACAAAAAAATCCAATAGACCTCAAGGAGACCAAAATGTCAATATATCTAACAATTTTAAATATATATAAATTGTACAACTCCTAACTTCATTATTATATAATAGCCTATCATATTTACTATATAAAAACTATTAACTTGATAAGCTATTCATTTTCTTTACCATTGTCACTGGCTTTGCTGCTACTGAGTCGTGTTGTCCGTGTTGTTTTGGCTTCACGGGCTTCACTCTTGCAGTGATGCAGTCTGGTAGGATACACATATATTGACGCATGAACTTGAATGGACTTTGGAAGCAAACTCTGCCCGAAGCACCACCATGCTTTTGATGTCATTACTGAATGCCTTGGATGTCAAGAGTTATTTGGGACTTCTTCTCGTATCGTTACTCATTTTTGATTTTTGGAAGAGTAAGAATGCGCCAAACTTTCCACCAGGACCATGGGGTTTTCCGTTTCTTGGCAACGTTTTCATCGATTTCGGCTATCGTGCGATGGATGAGGTAAGATTCAGTCTTCATTCCTTCACACACGTTAAATAATAGCTGATAAAGAAAGACGCTTTCTGAATCCGTACTCGTAATGTCAGTATATCAGCCACGACTAACCGTGGGAACAGAGACAATAACGCCTTTTCCAGACAGTGTTTATTTCGACACGTTAGAGCACTTGTAGTTCTAGAGCAGTTGTGCTGAAAACAACCGTGAACTTACGAGAATGGTGAAAACACTGATGTTTTTGGCTATCTTTGAGTTAGTTTGTTGGGGTTGAAGTGCTTCTAAAGTCATCATACACGCCCTTGTTTGTTTACACACGTTGTAACAACACACTTGACAGTAAATAATTTCACGATCTGAAAACTCATACAAAAAGCGAATTGCTGTGTAATAGAAGAACCGCAAATTAGCAATGAACCTAATGTAAGTCTTTGCAGCTGCACCCTAAATTACATTTCATTAATTTTAGAGTTGTAGGAATTCTTTTATTGTGGTAAGACCCTGTGAAAAATTGTGTTCACATCAAATCATGAAGTACTGTAGCCTACTTGCACTGTATTGTACTTATATAGGCCTATACAGTACATATATGAATGAAATAAAAGGCCACTTAAAAAGAGTACAGTTTCATGATTGTTTGCTAACACTTTATTTTACAGTGTCCTTGTTACATACGTTACATGTACTTACCATAGTAATAACTGTAAATTATGCATAACTACATGCAACTAACCTTCAACCAAACCCTAATCCTATAATAAGTATACATGTTGTTAGTTAATATTACTCAGTACTTAAATATATAATTACACTGTAACGATGACACCTTAAAATAAAGTGTAACCAAGCTTTAGATTACACTTTATTTTAAGGTGTCTGTGTTACAGTGTAATTATATATTTAAATACTGAGTAATAATAATTAACATATACAGTATTAGGGTATGGTTAAGGTTAGTTGCATGGGTAACACTTTATTTTACAGCGTCCTTGTTACCACATTTGTAATGATAACGTTGCAATTTAGTACTGTAACTTAGTAGTTAGTACACATAAAATGTATGAACATTAAATGTAATACTGAATAACACACTACAGTTAAAAGATTAAGACGATGATTTTAAATGTAAAATACTTTATTTTACAGTGTCATTGTTACACGTTACATGTACTTACTACAGTAATAAATTATGCATAATAACATGCAACTAACCCTCAAACCCTAACCCTATAGTAAGTACATGTAGTTCATTATTATTACATTTAAATGTATAATTACACTGTAACAATGACACCTTAAAATAAAGTGTAGTCATTGCATGTAATTTATATTAAATACTATAGTAACTACATGTAACATGTGTAACAATGACACTAAAATAAAGTGTTTTGCATTTAAAATCATTGTCTTAATCTTTTAATTGTAGTGTGTCATTCAGTATTACATTTAAAGTTCATACATTTTATGTGTACAGTACTAAATTGCAACGTTATCATTACAAATGTGTAATTACAAGTATATTTAAACTCTTGACATACAAGTTTAATTTGAAATGTGTAATGTTGTGTCGGAATCAATTATTTAATCGTGGATCTCATTGCATGCATTTTACTGAAACTACTGTAGAAGAAATACACTAAATCAAAACACGAGAAAAACTTCAGAGCAGTAACATAAAAGTTAAGGGTAACACTTTACAATAAGGTTTTAACATTAGTTAACTACATTAGTTAACATGAACTAACAATGAACAACACTTCTACAGCATTTATTAATCTAAATTAATATTAATCTCAACATTTACTAATACATTTTTAATATCACTGTGAACTAACATTTTTATTAACTAACGTTAACAAAGGATAATAAATGCTGTAAGAATATGTTGCTCATTATTAGTTCATCTTAGTTAATGCATTATTTAATATTAACAAATGAAACCTTAATTTAAAGTGTTACCAAGTTAACTTAAAAACAGATACTAAACGTAGGAAACATAGGGCTATATGCAAAGGGATAATGATAACTAAACTAGACAGGTGTGGGGAAATCAAAAACTATGGAAAAACAGGAAATGAATAGAGACAGTACGGGACAAAATAAGTCCATGGAAACTAAAATAACAAATAAAGATCCTACCAAAAAAGCACTCTAAATTGCATTTAATAAATTTAAACTATATACATTTTAATTTAATTTGTTTATCATGCAGGTGGCTGCAAAATTTGGCAACATTTTCAGCCTCAGAGTGGGATATGACAAGATTGTGTTGGTATCTGGATATGAATGGGTAAAGGAGGTTTTGGTGACACAAGGAGACTACTTTATGGACCGGGCCATATCTCCTCTTTTTAAAGAAGTATTTCAAGGAAATGGTGAGTCTAGTGTTTCTTGTGTCAGAATTATATATTAGAACCACAACCAGTTTGCCTGAATCTAAATCCAGTGAATTATGAGGCTGCAAGCCAATTAGCTGGCAAATTGTTTAAAATAACATTTTTATTTATAAACTTTCCAGGCATTTCTATGAGCAGTGGATACAACTGGAGGAAGCAGCGGCATTTTACTGCCTTTCACCTGAAGGCCTTTGCTGAAGGCAAAAACGCTTTGGAGCTTCACATTCAACAGGAATGCATCTTTCTGTGTCAGACCTTTGAGGAAGAACAAGGTGTGGTGCTATATTTACCATTGTTTCTGATACTGTTTGCCAAATCCACTGCTTAGTTAACTGCTGGTGCTGCGAATTGAAACATTAAATTCATATTTTTAATTATTTGTAGTTTACAAACACACATTCCATGCCATAATTAAAGTAAATTTCCCAAAGAGTTCAGAAAAAGTTTATATATATCAATCTGCAACTTCCTTTGTGAACAGCAAACCAGTATGCTGCTCTTTTTTCTGTATTTTCATGCAGTTCTTTTCTGTGCATAGTGTTGCTCAAGCTCCAAAAAGAACTAATATACAGTCAAACCAAAATTTATTCAGACACCTTCAACATTTTCTCACATTATCAGAGTTTATTCGCTATAGTTTAGAAAATGGTAATAAAATATGACAAGAACTCAGAGTTAAACTGTGTCGGATCAAATTCATCTTGATAATGTCAGATAACTTTGATAGAAAGGAATGTAATGGATTACAATCAACCAGTCAGCTGTTAGATTTAAGTACACAATCAGATAATACCAATTTAGGTCAACCAATGACCAAGCAATGCTTCATTTTGTTCAGTCTGTGGTGTCAAAGGTCGCATTAGCAATTAAAGAAAAAACACTGAAGCAAACCATGGTCAGGTCAAAGTGTCTGAATCATTTTGGTCCCACATTTTTATACATTTTACTGGTAGTCACTGTATGAAGAATTTTTGGGTATAATATGTCACAGTTTACTTTATTTTGCTATCATCACTTACATAAATGAACTATAGTTGTCACGTGTGAGCAGGGATGAAGCTGAGTGAGAATCCAAATGCAGCACAAACATTTATTAAAAACATAAACAGAGAAAATCCAAGAACAATAGTATCCACAAAGAACAGGCAGGAGCACAACGACAGGAGGGGCACAACGACGGGCACAACGACAGGAGGGGCACAACGACAGGGGCACAACGACAGGAGCACAGCGACAGGGGCACAACGACAGGGGCACAACGACAGGGGCACAACGACAGGGACACAACGACAGGGGCACAACGACAGGAGCACAACGACAGGAGCACAACGACAGGAGGGGCACAACGACAGGGGCACAACGACAGGAGGGGCACAACGACAGGGGCACAACGACAGGAGCACAACGACAGGAGGGGCACAACGACAGGGGCACAACGACAGGAGCACAACGACAGGAGGGGCACAACGACAGGGGCACAACGACAGGAGGGGCACAACGACAGGAGCACAACGACAGGAGGGGCACAACGACAGGGGCACAACGACAGGAGGGGCACAACGACGGGCACAACGACAGGAGGGGCACAACGACAGGGGCACAACGACAGGGGCACAACGACAGGGCACAGCGACAGGAGCACAGCGACAGGGGCACAACGACAGGAGCACAACGACAGGAGCACAACGACAGGAGCACAACGACAGGAGGGGCACAACGACAGGAGGGGCACAACGACAGGGGCACAACGACAGGGGGGGCACAACGACAGGGGCACAACGACAGGGGCACAACGACAGGAGGGGCACAACGACAGGAGCACAACGACAGGAGGGGCACAACGACAGGGGCACAACGACAGGAGGGGCACAACGACGGGCACAACGACAGGAGGGGCACAACGACAGGGGCACAACGACAGGAGGGGCACAACGACAGGGGCACAACGACAGGAGGGGCACAACGACAGGGGCACAACGACAGGGGCACAACGACAGGAGGGGCACAACGACAGGGGCACAACGACAGGAGGGGCACAACGACAGGGGCACAATGACAGGGCACAACGACAGGGGCACAACGACAGGAGGGGCACAGCGACAGGGGCCCAACGACAGGAGGGGCACAACGACAGGGGCACAATGACAGGGGCACAACGACAGGAGGGGCACAACGACAGGGGCACAACGACAGGAGGGGCACAACGACAGGGGCACAACGACAGGAGGGGCACAACGACAGGGGCACAACGACAGGAGGGGCACAACGACAGGGGCACAACGACAGGGGCACAACGACAGGAGCACAACGACAGGAGGGGCAACACAGACTAAGATCCTGACAATTCTGCACCCATTAATAAAAAATTATAGCTGGTGTCTGAATAATTTTTGGTTTGACTGTATGTATGTATGTATATATATATATATATATATGATACATATTCTCCACTTTCTGTTCAAACAGGGATGTCATGTTGTAATGTCATTTTTGTGTCAATGATGAATGCAATTAAGATTTGAGAGATATGAGCCATTACCCATTCTTTGCTTATAACAATATTATCACTCGATAGGATGCCCTTTCAATCCTCATGGCACTCTAAACAATGCCGCTGCTAATGTAATTGGATGTTTTGTGTTTGGGAAGCATTTTGACTACAGCTTCACTGACTTCCAGAACCTACTTCTAAATTCAGACTCCATGTTCATAGAAAATATTCCACAAATTCAGGTACTTTTTCCCAAATACACTTATTTGAGCTATTCATACAATTTTTGCCACGCTTTGACTGTTTACCAGTGCTTACTAGTTTTTAGTTTGAATCAGATTATATGAAATAAGATGATGTTAATGCAAATTTTCTGTTTTAATATATTTTTAGTTTTATAATGCATTTCCTGGGCTTGCCGAACGTTTCTATGGATCACATAAGACTATTCAATCAAACTACACAAAGCTAACAGCCTTCATTAAGAAACAAATTGAGAAACAAAAGAAGGATTGGGATCCTTTTTATCATCGTGATTTTATAGATGCATACATTGGAGAGATAGATAAGGTAAGATATTGAATACTTTTCACTCTTTCACTAGCAAGCATCATAACTTTTTTTTTCACTTACAGTCAACATGAAATGGCGTTCACAACCCATTTTAGGGGTTGAAAAAGTAGAGAAAAGAAAAGGAAAGTCACTGTAAAGGTAAAACAAAGTTATACACTCACCTAAAGGATTATTAGGAACACCTGTTCAATTTCTCATTAATGCAATTATCTAATCAACCAATCACTTGGCAGTTGCTTCAATGCATTTAGGGGTGTGGTCCTGGTCAAGACAATCTCCTGAACTCCAAACTGAATGTCAGAATGGGAAAGAAAGGTGATTTAAGCAATTTTGAGCGTGGCATGGTTGTTGGTGCCAGACGGGCTGGTCTGAGTATTTCACAATCTGCTCAGTTACTGGGATTTTCACGCACAACCATTTCTAGAGTTTACAAAGAATGGTGTGAAAAGGGAAAAACATCCAGTATGCGGCAGTCCTGTGGGCGAAAATGCCTTGTTGATGCTAGAGGTCAGAGGAGAATGGGCCGACTGATTCAAGCTGATAGAAGAGCAACTTAGACTGAAATAACCACTCGTTACAACCGAGGTATGCAGCAAAGCATTTGTGAAGCCACAACACGCACAACCTTGAGGCGGATGGGCTACAACAGCAGAAGACCCCACCGGGTACCACTCATCTCCACTACAAATAGGAAAAAGAGGCTACAATTTGCACGAGCTCACCAAAATTGGACAGTTGAAGACTGGAAAAATGTTGCCTGGTCTGATGAGTCTCGATTTCTGTTGAGACATTCAGATGGTAGAGTCAGAATTTGGTGTAAACAGAATGAGAACATGGATCCATCATGCCTTGTTACCACTGTGCAGGCTGGTGGTGGTGGTGTAATGGTGTGGGGGATGTTTTCTTGGCACACTTTAGGCCCCTTAGTGCCAATTGGGCATCGTTTAAATGCCACGGCCTACCTGAGCATTGTTTCTGACCATGTCCATCCCTTTATGACCACCATGTACCCATCCTCTGATGGCTACTTCCAGCAGGATAATGCACCATGTCACAAAGCTCGAATCATTTCAAATTGGTTTCTTGAACATGACAAGGAGTTCACTGTACTAAAATGGCCCCCACAGTCACCAGATCTCAACCCAATAGAGCATCTTTGGGATGTGGTGGAACGGGAGCTTCGTGCCCTGGATGTGCATCCCACAAATCTCCATCAACTGCAAGATGCTATCCTATCAATATGGGCCAACATTTCTAAAGAATGCTTTCAGCACCTTGTTGAATCAATGCCACGTAGAATTAAGGCAGTTCTGAAGGCGAAAGGGGGTCAAACACAGTATTAGTATGGTGTTCCTAATAATCCTTTAGGTGAGTGTATGTTGTTATATCAAAGTTATATATGTTATATTTTTGATCAAAGACTACAGTCAGACAAAAATGTTTTTGGACATGCATAAATT
The DNA here is from genome assembly GCA_039654105.1 of Coreius guichenoti. Classification (NCBI taxonomy): domain Eukaryota; kingdom Metazoa; phylum Chordata; class Actinopteri; order Cypriniformes; family Gobionidae; genus Coreius; species Coreius guichenoti. The sequence goes on along the minus strand of CM077169.1, from coordinate 50,093,753 downwards.
GTACACACTAAAAATAGGAACATGCATAAAGAAAATAAAATTGATTTTATGTTGACCTTAAATTAGTATGAATATCAATCATGAGCTCATCTACAGTAGTGTCCAAAAAGTGATGTCCGGCCTTGGAAAATTGACATTGTCACCGTTATATTATAAAAAATTTGTTTAAAAATGATCAAAAACAAGAGAGAACCAGCAAAATATTAATAACTCATTATGTTGAAGTCAATGTAGTCAGTGTATGCTTTTTTTGGTGGTCCCAAGTCCAATGGTCCTGGAGGACCCGACTTTGGTGGTCCCAAGTCTGGTGGTCCCTGCTCATTCAGCCATATCAGAGCCGCCCGCTCTCCCAGTCACGGCCAAGGGGGCCATCCTTTCCCACTATACCACCGTCCCTCCTGGCTCCGTCCACTCCAGCCCCAGAGCTGCCAGAATCCACCTCAACCCAGCAAGTTGAGGAGAAGGAGGTTTCCTCTTGCTTCACAAATCTTGGTGCTCCCAAGTCCGGTGGTCCCAGAGCTCTTAAGTCTTGTGGTCCCAGAGGACACGACTCTGTGGTCCTGGAGGACCTGAGTCTGGTGGTCCCAAATCCAGTGGACCTGGAGGACCCGGCTCTGGTGGACCTAGAGAACCCAACTTTGGTGGCCCCATGTCCGGTGGTTCCTGCTCATTCAGCCATACCAGAGCCGCCCGCTCTTCCAGTCACGACCAAGGGGGCCATCCTTTCCCTCTATACCACCACCATCCTGTGTGTTTGGGCCACACACGTCTCTCCTGGCTCCGTGCACTCAAGCCCCAGAGCCGCCAGAGTACCCTCCAGCCCCAGAGCTGCCATAATCTGCTCCAGCCCCAGAGCCCCCAGAATCCGCCTCAACCCAGCAAGCGGAGGGGAAGGAGAGTTCCTCTAGCTTCCCAAATCCTGGTGCTCCCAGTGGTCCCAGAGCTCCTAAATCTCATGGTCCCAGAGGACCTGACTCCGGTGGTCTCAAGTCTGGTGGTCCTGGTGGACCTGACTCTGGTGGTCCCAAATCCAGTGGTCCTAGAGGACCTGACTCCAGTGGTCCCAAATCCAGTGGTCCTAGAGGACCCGACTCCATTGGTCTCAAGTCCGGTGGTCCTGGAGGACCCAGCTCTGGTGGTCCCAAATCCAGTGGTCCTAGAGGACCCAACTCCAGTGGTCTCAAGTCCGGTGGTCCTGGAGGACCCGGCTATGGTGGTCCCAGACTCTGGTGGTCCTCTCCAGCCCCAGAGCCGACAGAATCCGCTCCAGCCCCAAAGTATTGTCTGCCCTATACCTACTACATCGGCCCTGGCACCCTTGGGGCAGTCATCTTCGTGGGGTTTCCCTATTTCACCCTCTGTACCAACCTGCCAGAGCCTGACCAGCCTGGCGAGGTTGTCTGCCCTGGGATAGCTGTCTCTCCTCTGCACTTTTGTCTGTCTTGTGTCTTGTTTTCTGTTTAAGCACATGGTGAATGAAAGTTTGTTTGTCATGTACTCTTCTGTCTTGTCTTGCGTGTATTTGTGTGAGCACATGGCATCTGTCATGTTTGTTTCTGTGTACCATGTGTCCTCTTGCCTCTCGTCTTGGCCCTGCCCCCTTGTTACCTTGTTATTAGTTCATTCGCCTCACCTGCTCTCATGCTCATTTCCTTTCCTATTTAATCTTTCTGTGTTCTCTGTCCTGTGCCAGTTCATTGTGGTTGTTACCCGTTGTGGATGTATCCCTGTTTATGTGCTCCTGACTTGCCCTGCTGTGTCCTGTCCCGTCCTGCCTGGCCTTACTGTGCTGTTTGCCAGTCCTGTGTTTTTCCCCCACTAGGTAGTTTTGGTTATTGTTTTCATCAACATTTACTCTGCTCTTGAGTCCTCGCCTCTTCCCTTCACCTGAACCTGACAAGTTTGCCTCTTTTTCTGCCAAAAACTTTTGTCAGATAAATACCTTAACCAAGTTCAGTGTTTTGTTCTTCCCTCATATTCAAAATATTTAAACAATATAAATTATTTTCCTTATATTTTGAAGGTTTAATCAAACTTGTACGGTCATTAAAAACAAATATCCCCTCCAGACATCACTTTTGATTACTATTGTATGCTTTGATAGTATTCTTAGTACTAAATTTTAAATCTGGTCCAGTGTTGTCTGAATGACTCATGGCTTTGTTTTAGAGAAGGAAGGATACAGAGGCGGCTTTCACTGTGGATAATCTTGCCTGCATCACTGTGGACCTGTTGAAGGCTGGGACACAGACCATGACTGACACCCTACGAAGGGCTTTACTTCTAATGATCAAGTACCCCAAAGTCCAAAGTAAGTGAACTTGAAAACATCTATTTTGTGATATCGCCATATAAATTTATATTAATAGACTTATTTAATATATTTCATAATGTGAATTCAAGTAATCACAATATATCGTCTGTGGTTGTTAACATAGCCACTGTATGCAGCTGTATGATTGTTGTAATTCTTCATAGAGAAAGTTCAAGATGAAATCGACTGCGTAATTGGGAAGTCGCGGCAGCCATGTTTGGTAGACCGAGCCAGTATGCCTTACACAAACGCAGTTATTCATGAAACTCAGAGAGTGAGCAACATCTTACCTCTGATTGCTCCCCGTCTGTCAAGTCGAGACTCTGTGCTGGCTGGATACTTCATTCCTAAAGTACTTCTGCTCTAGTCTTGTACTATTGTTGTAATGACATTTGGTATGGTTGCACTTCTTGGATTGTTTTGTCCTTAAATCTGTAGTTTGAAAACCCCTGATATACAGTGGGGAGAACAAGTATTTGATACACTGCAGATTTTGCAGGTTTGCCCACTTACAAAGCATGTAGAGGTCTGTAATTTTTATCATAGGTACTCTTCAACTGTGAGTGACGGAATCTAAAACAAAAATCCAGAAAATCACATTGTATGATTTTTAAGTAATTAATTTGCATTTTATTGCATGACATAAGTATTTGATACATCAGAAAAGCAGAACTTAATATTTGGTACAGATACCTTTGTTTGCAATTACAGAGATCATATGTTTCCTGTAGTTCTTAACCAGGTTTGCACACACTGCAGCAGGGATTTTGGCCCACTCCTCCATACAGACCTTCTCCAGATCCTTCAGGTTTCGGGGCTGTCGCTGGGCAATACGGACTTTCAGCTCCCTCCAAAGATTTTCTATTGGGTTCAGGTCTGGAGACTGGCTAGGCCACTCCAGGACCTTGAGATGCTTCTTACGGAGCCACTCCTTAGTTGCCCTGGCTGTGTGTTTCGGGTCGTTGTCATGCTGGAAGACCCATCCACGACCCATCTTCAATGCTTTTACTGAGGGAAGGAGGTTATTGGCCAAGATCTCGCGATACATGGCCCCATCCATCCTCCCCTCAATACGGTGCAGTCGTCCTGTCCCCTTTGCAGAAAAGCATCCCCAAAGAATGATGTTTCCACCTCCATGCTTCACGGTTGGGATGGTGTTCTTGGGGTTGTACTCATCCTTCTTCTTCCTCCAAACACGGCGAGTGGAGTTTAGACCAAAAAGCTCTATTTTTGTCTCATCAGACCACATGACCTTCTCCCATTCCTCCTCTGGATCATCCAGATGGTCACTGGCAAACTTCAGACGGGCCTGGACATGCGCTGGCTTGAGCAGGGGGACCTTGCGTGCGCTGCAGGATTTTAATCCATGACGGCGTAGTGTGTTACTAATGGTTTTCTTTGAGACTGTGGGCCCAGCTCTCTTCAGGTCATTGACCAGGTCCTGCCGTGTAGTTCTGGGCTGATCCCTCACCTTCCTCATGATCATTGATGCCTCATGAGGTGAGATCTTGCATGGTGCCCCAGACCGAGGGAGATTGACCGTCATCTTGAACTTCTTCCATTTTCTAATAATTGCGCCAACAGTTGTTGCCTTCTCACCAAGCTGCTTGCCTATTGTCCTGTAGCCCATCCCAGCCTTGTGCAGGTCTACAATTTTATCCCTGATGTCCTTACACAGCTCTCTGGTCTTGGCCATTGTGGAGAGGTTGGAGTCTGTTTGATTGAGTGTGTGGACAGGTGTCTTTTATACAGGTAACGAGTTCAAACAGGTGCAGTTAATACAGGTAATGAGTGGAGAACAGGAGGGCTTCTTAAAGAAAAACTAACAGGTCTGTGAGAGCCGGAATTCTTACTGGTTGGTAGGTGATCAAATACTTATGTCATGCAATAAAATGCAAATTAATTATTTAAAAATCATACAATGTGATTTTCTGAATTTTTGTTTTAGATTCCGTCTCTCACAGTTGAAGAGTACCTATGATAAAAATTACAGACTTCTACATGCTTTGTAAGTAGGAAAACCTGCAAAATCGGCAGTGTTTCAAATACTTGTTCTCCCCACTGTAGATTAATGCTCCTTGTGAAAAAGAAGTTTGCTTATTTGTATTGAATGTTTGTAGTGTTTATTAATCTTAAAAAGTACTATACTTGTAGATAATATGATATTAATGAAATAAAAGGCCACTTTAATGACTTAAAACGCTTAAGTACACTTTTAAAAGGTCTACACGTTTAAATCATGTTTTACATTTTAAATCATGTTTTAGTAATCTTTTGTCATGTTTTAAAGAAGTACACTTGTGTGACTAACATAATAAAGTATATGCAAAGTACTTTATTATAATTTTAACTGTAGTGTGTTATATTACATTTAAAGTTAATATATTTTAAATGTAGTAAATTACAACTGCATCATTACAATGTGTAATTACAAATTATTTAAATACATACAATTTTCAATAGAAATGACATTAAAGCATATTTTAGTTTACCAGAATTTCTGGTCAGTACATTTGGCAGTACACTTTAACCATTTCAAATAGAAATAATTATGAAATTACATATAAAGATGAACTTAAGTGGGCCAAAAAAGCACTCAAAAATTCAGTTAACTGCATTTAATATGAATTTAAATAATACATTTTCATTTAATTGCAAATAACATGCAATTATTAAAGTGTGATTAATAAAGTGTGATTGAAGTATATTCTTTTAAAGTAGATTATTTCTGTAATAAATATCTTTTTAAACGTGTGCTTTTTTCTCATGGGACTGTATTTATAGATATGAAAGTCTGACTGTTATTATATGTAATTATATTATATTTATAGTATATAATTATAGTACTTCTCTCTGTTTCCTTTCACACAAGGGCACAATGGTCATTTGTAGTCTCTCCTCTGTGCTGAAAGATTCATCCCAATGGGAAAAACCAGATCAGTTTTATCCTGAGCACTTCCTAGATGACCAAAGGAATTTCAGGAAACGGGAAGCATTTTATCCATTTTCGGCAGGTAGTCTTTTGTTGCATTTCGTTCACACTTACAAATGATGCTTAATGTTAGACAACGTGTGCATACGTGTATCCTGCCTTTAAATTTCCCCAGGGAAAAGGTCATGTCTTGGTGAGCAGCTGGCACGGAATACACTGTTCCTGTTCTTCACTTCCCTGCTCCAAAGGTTCTCATTCTCTCCTCCTGAGGGACCAGAACCTTGCCTCGAGGCCCAGGAAAAGGTCAAGACGCCCCCAGAACCCTTCCAGATCTGTGTGTCATTACGTTGATAGAAACGTTAGGAATCACAACTGGACCTATACTAACTGAGTTCTATTAATAGATTGATTTTATGCTAATTCATGCAGTAAAATGCGGTCAACATGCAGTAGCTACGGTGTTTATATGAGATAATATATGCATTATATGCATTAGAGTGAATTTGATTCTGTTCATAGATTTTTTTTGGCTTGTAAATTTCTGTATTAAACAACAGTGTTTAAGGTCTTATTAATGTAAATATTGTGATCCTTTTTTATTTCAAATGCTTAGACTGCAAAATGCCAATTACAGTGCAAATGTGAATATGATGCTATACATTTTAGCAATTGATATAAGATCCAGTTTATTACCCAGAAATTAAAATGTGAAGTCCACAAAAAAGCGTTTGTGAGAGTTTCATCTTCTAACATTAGTATTGGTTGAAGAAAAATACCCTATTGACTTATTCTGACTTATTGAATTACACATATATATATATATATATATATATATATATATAATTCAATAAGTCGAAAAATAATATATATATATATATATATATATATATATATATATATATATATTAAGAGGATCCCTAACATCGTTCTTTATGGCAAGCCATTTTAGCATTTAATGCCCTTGTCTGTAGTTGTAATTTAGTTTTGACTAGTCAAAAATCCAATTCCAGATATATATTCTGAAATTTTGACTCACCGTAATTGGAACTGGAAGATATCTACAATGTGATTTTGACTAGTCATAATATGCATTGAAGATATCTAAAATGTTATTTTGACTTGTCATAATATACTTTTGAGATATCTACACTGTAAACCCTAACGCTTAAAATAATTAATTGGTTTGAGTAGAGCCAACTCAAATTAAACAAATTAGTTCAAACAAATGAACTTTTATGAGTATTTAGAACTTTCTTTTTTTCTCAAAACTTACACATTTTAAGTAATCTGAATTGTTTCATTGTTTTGAGTTTTATGAACTTGTTTCTTTTAATTTAGACTAACTTAAATTTAACCAAAACTGGGCTGGGATTTCTATTTCCCAGCATGCTTTGCCATGACATTCAAAAGGGACAGCAAATGCCAAAATTAAATGTTATATTATGTTTTTGTTTGTGCAAGATTAATGTTAAGTGGGAGATTTAGTAGTGTTTAATGTTTTGTTATGCAAGTTTAGAGGAGTTTCTGTTATGTTGTTTTTTTTTTGTAGGGTTACCATCATGGTGACGAGTGTAGCATGAGCTTAGTTTGAGAACAGATGTTAAATGTTTTATATTGCTGTCCTCATTCAGCAAGTGATATGCTATGCTAATGCTACCAAAGCATTGTGTAACCAATTAGCAAGGTGGCATTTATTGAATTAGCTAGTTAAAGCTTTTTAGAAGTTTCCACTACTAAAATGTGAGATTACATGATAGTTTTGTTAAATATATGAATTAGCTTACTCAGATATTTCAAGTTCAGAGCAATTAAAATCTGCAAGTTCTGCTTACTTAAACTTTAAATTTATTAACTTAAGAAATTTGACTGATTGAGTTTTACCAACTTATTCGGGTTTACAGTGTACATGCTATTTTGACTAGTCATGTTCTTCCATTGACTTTAATTGGAAAATATATTCTGATATCTACAAATGAGTTTTGACTAGTAGAAATTGTAAATAAATATATCTATAATTGATTTTGTACTAGGCATAATTCTAATTAGAGATATCTCAAATTACAATTTTACTAGCGATAATTAAAGGGATAGTTCACCCAAAAATGAAAATTAGCCCATAATTTACTCACCCTCAAGTCATCCTAGGTGTATATGACTTTCTTCTTTCAGACGAATACAATCAGAGTTATATTAAAAAATATCCTGGCTAATCCAAGCTTTATTATGGCAGTGAATGGCTGTTTCTGTTTTGAAGTCCATAAAAGTGGGTTTTAGTCCGGTTGAAGTCCGGGGGGGTTAATAAAGGCCTTCTGAAGCTCTAACTTCTGCTAACTGTTGTACGCCCGTTCACGAGAGACTGGCGTTCCAGCGTATGACGTAGGACGCTCCGGTGAGAATATGCTAGTTCTCGTGAGAACCGAGTTTTGTTTTACTCTATCCTCTGCGCTTCCGCATTCGTCACTGGAACTTACGCTACGCCTGCCTCCTACGTCATACGCTGGAACGCCAGTCTCTCGTGAACGTGCGTACGACAGTTAGCGGAAGTTAGAGATTACAGTTTGTAAAGTTTTAAATACGGATTTTTTTCTTACACAAACGCATCGCTTCACTTCAGAAGGCCTTTATTACCCCCCCCCCCCCCCCCCCACCCTCCCGGAGCCGTGTGGAGCAATTTTATGATGGATAGATGCACTTTTATGGACTTCAAAACAGAAACAGCCATTCACTGCCATTATAAAGCTTGGAAGAGCCAGGACATTTTTTAATATAACTCTGATTGTATTCGTCTGAAAGAAGAATGTCATATACCTAGGATGACTTGAGGGTGAGTAAATCATGGGCTAATTTTCATTGTTGGGTGAACTATCCCTTTAAATTAAAGCTATCGCTAACTGAATTAGCTCTAAAATTACAATTCGAGATATCTCCTTCAAATTTAAGATATCTTATATTCATCATCTTTAAAGACGACTCGTCGAAATACAACTGTAACTATCTAAAATATATTTATGGAAAGTCAAATCATAGTTTTATATGTTAATTCCGCCTGCCATAGTCATTGAGATGAATAACAGTCGAGTTTAGCATTAAAAACATCTGTCAAGGTACATTATCACCACCAGACGGCAGTATAGAAACTCTTAAAAACCACAAACTCTCATTTATCTGTCTATTTACATTTTTAGCAGCATCAATGAGGTAAGTTTCTTCAAATAATGTGGACTCGTCGAGTTCAAGAAAGGCCAGAGTCACTGCAGTCGCTCGATGTACAGTGTACTGAAGCAAGAAGAGTTCTGCCCAAAGTGATTGGATCCGTGGGATAAAATGGACACAAGAATGTTTTGTCGTTAAATTAGGCTCAGATTTGGAGATAATCCGCGTTTGTGCTCGAGAATTATTCTATAGAAGTGATGTTTCTGTATGCTGTTGTGCTGAGGTTCATATGTAAACTCGCGCTAGCTGAACTTTGGGACCTTTCACGCGCATAGAACACATATTTCACCTTGCTTGGATTAATTTACATTGGGAAACTGTTATTTATTTATTATTGACGTATTTTAACAGGTAAATGTGCCATGCCGCTTGTGGAGTTCGTAGCTGGATGGATTTCAGGTAGGCTAATTCTTAAAAACTTTGGCTTTAGAACAAAACTAACCATTACTTTGGTTAAAACATTTGCTTTGACTTTGAATCTGCTCGGTTTATAAGCCAAAAAAGTTCTAAACAACCTGTTAGTATCATGATATTGTTTCTTACTCCATACCTTGAAGTAACATGGGTGATTCTATAATTGCAGGTACATTTGGTGTCCAAAGTCAATATTTTTTCTGCTTTTTTCAAATGGTTATATTTTTAATTATTTTAATACTTTGTTACTCATTGTCATGGATCACAAGATGTTACAGGCCATAACAATATAATTAATATATTTTCTGTAAAAAGGATTTCAAAGGATGATTTCTTGTTGTCCAAATTAGTGTATTTTTTCCCATCATGTATCATTGTGTAATCAAAATATTTTATTTTACTTTTCTTTTGGTAATATTTCATTTATTTTATTTATAAAAGCCCTAAATAGTCATTTTTATAATTCTACAACATTAAAGGTTCAGTGTGTAGTATTTATGAGGATCTATTGACAGAAATGCAATATAATATACATAACTATGTTTTCAGTGGTGTATAAAGACCTTACATAATGAACTGTTATGTTTTTATTACCTTAGAATGAGCCATTTCTATTTACATACACCGCGGGTCCCCTTACAGTGAAGTCGCCATTTTGCGGCGCCATGTTTCTACAGTAGCCCTAAAAGGACAAACTTCTCTACAAAGCGCTAGTCACTCTTTGCTGTCTCAGACGATGACATCTTTGTCCTGTGTCGGCCACTGTAGCTTCTCTATGTGCTTCGAAAGGGAGGGGTGAGCGGTGGGCAGTGGCAATTCACAACCTCATCGCTAGATGCCGCTAAAATTTACACACTGCACCTTTAAATTGTTTTAAAATAACTTTAACTTATAAATATGCGTGCCCTTAAATCTTGCGTCAATTCTGTTACCGTACCATACTTTGCCTTTAAATTGGTGAAATTATCTCCCACAACTATGTAAGATACAGGAAATGATGTCATTTTCACTCACTGATAAGATCAGAAGCACTGAAAGCTCTCTCTGAGAAAATATTTTAAACTAAAAAGTTCTTACACCGAGTTATTTTGTAAAACGTCAAAATTGTTACCACAATGTCAAAAGGAAAACAGAATTTATTACTGATCACACAGTGGGTTATTTAACAGTCTTTTAATCATGATTTCATTAGGGCCATGTGCTCTTAGCATTTATGCTAGCAGGTGGAGAGTTTTTGGCTAAAAGGTTTAAAATGGTCAATTCTGTTACCGTCAAACTCTGTTACCAATGTTATTTCTACACATTTCCTAATTTGTCTGTAACAGAGTTGACAAACAATACTATAAAAAAATTGCTTTTTCGTTAAAAGTAAAAAAAAAAAAAAAAAAAAAAAAAAAAGGATGTAAAGGATGTGTTTGGCAAGCCCTGAATTATTAAAACTGAATATGTTTTCAATTATGATATATAGGCTCTTTACCGTGATACTGCCACAGTACATTTTTTTTAACATGGTAAAGAGAAATATATGCATTGCCCCATACTATTATAAATAATTTACAGTTCCAGATTGCAAACTGGTAAATGATTCACAAAGGGTTAATCATATGTGGTGTTAGGTGCTGTGGGTTTAGTTGTCGGACACCCTTTGGACACAATAAAGGTGAGTTTCCTTGACATTAGAAAAAAAAAAGATGATGATTTGGTGGTTTTCAATCACTGACTGCTGATTTGTAGTTTATGTTTGTTTTGGTCATAGGTGCGCTTGCAGACCCAGTCTGTGTATAGAGGGATATGTGACTGTGTGGTCAAAACATACACACATGAAGGAGTAAGTCTTCAAACACTACATTGAGCAATAAGAAGGAAAATGAATTAGAATAAAACTGCATTGTTTATCCATTTGATCTTTCATTCAATTTTTTTTGTTGTTGCAAAAATCTAACCTTTCATTGAAGTAAGAGAATTAAAAGTGGGGGGGAAATCACATTATGAAATAAATGCTTTTCTCCAAAACATGTTGGCCATAATTAATGGCACCCTTTTATTAAATACAACCCCCTTTTGCCAAGATGACAGCTCTGAGTATTCTTCTATAATGCCTGATGAGTTTGGAGAACATCAGAGACTGTTCCTCCATACAGAATCTCTCCACATCCTTCAGATTCCCAGCTCTTCTCTTCAGTTCATCCACTCATTTTCTAAAGGGTTCAGGTCAGGGAACCGGGACGGCCATGGCAGAAGCTTTATTTTGTGCCCAGTCACACATTTTTTTGTTGATTTTGATGTTTGTTTTGGATCGTTGTCCTGATGGAAGATCCAACCACGGCCCATTATAAGATTTCTAGCAGAGGCCGTCAGGTTTAAATTTTTTATCTGTTTGTATTTGAAAGAATCCATGATACCATGTATCTGAAGAAGATGTCCAGGACCTCCAGCAAAAAAATAGGCCCACAACATTAAAGATCTAGCAGTATATTTAACCGTGGGCATGGGGTACTTTACATCCCTGTTTGCACTAAAGCCATCTGGTGGGTTTGCTGCAAAAAAGCTCTTTTTTTAGTTTCATCTGACCACAGAACCAGGTCCCTTTTGAAGTTCCAGTCGTGTCTGACAACTGAATATGCTGGAGTTTGTTTCTGGATGAGCGAGGAGGATTTTTCTTGAAACCCTCCCAAACAATGTAGGGGTTGTTTGATTTTTTTTTAGTCTTTCTGACCCCAAGACTCAACTAATCTCTTCAGTTCTCCATCTGTGATCCTTGGAGAGTCTTTGGCCACTCAAACTCTCCTCCTCGCCGTGCATTAGGACGATATAGACACACGTCCTCTTCCAGGCAGATTCCTAACAACTTTAGTTGATTGGAACTTCTTAATTATTGCCCTGATGGTGGAAATGCTTTAGCTATTTTCTTACAGCCGCTTTCTATTTTGTTCTGCAAATCAGAACTATATATTTTCTGGTTTTACTCATTGTGATGATGATTAAGGGAATTTGGCCTTTGTGTTTCCTCATATTTATATTCCTGTGAAACAAGAAGTCATAGCTGGATAATTTTATGTTCCTAGTCACCCTGGTTTGCTAAAAAATGTAAATATGAATGGGAATATACTTCAGAGATATTTTACTCATAAAAAAATTCTAGGGGTGCCAATAATTGTGGCCAACGTGTTTTGGAGAAAAGCATTTATTTCATAATGTGATCCCCCCCCCACTTTCAATTATTTTACTTCAATGAAAGGTTAGATTTTTGTGAAATTTTTGAATGAAAGATCTAAAGGATAAACAATGCAGATTCATTTTTACAGCCATCTTTGTTCATATTTATCAAGGGTGCCAATAATTCTGGCTATGACTCTATATATATATATATATATATATGGTCACACTTTATATTAAGTGTCTTTAACTACTACAGTGGGGAGAACAAGTATTTGATACACTGCCGATTTTGCAGGTTTGCCCACTTACAAAGCATGTAGAAGTCTGTAATTTTTATCATAGGTACTCTTCAACTGTGAGTGACGGAATCTAAAACAAAAATCCAGAAAATCACATTGTATGATTTTTAAGTAATTAATTTGCATTTTATTGCATGACATAAGTATTTGATACATCGGAAAAGCAGAACTTAATATTTGGTACAGAAACCTTTGTTTGCAATTACAGAGATCATATGTTTCCTGTAGTTCTTGACCAGGTTTGCACACACTGCAGCAGGGATTTTGACCCACTCCTCCATACAGACCTTCTCCAGATCCTTCAGGTTTCGGGGCTGTCGCTGGGCAATACGGACTTTCAGCTTCCGCCAAAGATTTTCTATTGGGTTCAGGTCTGGAGACTGGCTAGGCCACTCCAGGACCTTGAGATGCTTCTTACGGAGCCACTCCTTAGTTGCCCTGGCTGTGTGTTTTGGCTCGTTGTCATGTTGGAAGACCCAGCCACGACCCATCTTCAATGCTCTTACTGAGGGAAGGAGGTTGTTGGCCAAGATCTCGCGATACATGGCCCCATCCATCCTCCCCTCAATATGGTGCAGTCGTCCTGTCCCCTTTGCAGAAAAGCATCCCCAAAGAATGATGTTTCCACCTCCATGCTTCACGGTTGGGATGGTGTTCTTGGGGTTGTACTCATCCTTCTTCTTCCGCCAAACACGGCGAGTGGAGTTTAGTCCAAAAAGCTCTATTTTTGTCTCATCAGACCACATGACCTTCTCCCATTTCTCCTCTGGATCATCCAGATGGTCATTGGCAAACTTCAGACGGGCCTGGACATGCGCTGGCTTGAGCAGGGGGACCTTGCGTGCGCTGCAGGATTTTAATCCATGACGGCGTAGTGTGTTACTAATGGTTTTCTTTGAGACTGTGGTCCCAGCTCTCTTCAGGTCATTGACCAGGTCCTGCCGTGTAGTTCTGGGCTGATCCCTCACCTTCCTCATGATCATTAATGCCCCACAAGGTGAGATCTTGCATGGTGCCCCAGACCGAGGGAGATTGACCGTCATCTTGAACTTCTTCCATTTTCTAATAATTGCGCCAACAGTTGTTGCCTTCTCACCAAGCTGCTTGCCTATTGACCTGTAGCCCATCCCAGCCTTGTGCAGGTCTACAATTTTATCCCTGATGTCCTTACACAGCTCTCTGGTCTTGGCCATTGTGGAGAGTTTGGAGTCAGTTTGATTGAGTGTGTGGACAGGTGTCTTTTATACAGGTAACGAGTTCAAACAGGTGCAGTTAATACAGGTAATGAGTGGAGAACAGGAGGGCTTCTTAAAGAAAAATTAACAGGTCTGTGAGAGCCGGAATTCTTACTGGTTGATAGGTGATCAAATACTTATGTCATGCAATAAAATGCAAATTAATTATTTAAAAATCATACAATGTGATTTTCTGGATTTTTGTTTTAGATTCCGTCTCTCAGAGTTGAAGAGTACCTATGATAAAAATTACAGACTTCTACATGCTTTGTAAGTAGGAAAACCTGCAAAATCGACAGTGTATCAAATACTTTTTCTCCCCACTGTATGTATTAACATTTAAATTAATCACTTAATACAATGAGCTTATTATGTGTGCATACGTTTTTACATTGTACTTATATTATTATAATTACCTGCATCTAATTACATTTGTAATTCGTTTTTGTAATTACAGCTATAATACAGCTTTCCTTTTAACCCACCCTTAAACCTACCCATACCACCAAACCTGACATTAAAATGATCCGTATCCCACCTCAATAGCAGCACAAGTGTTTTGCAATACAACATCAACACAATAAGTACATTTTACTTATTTTTGGATGTAATTACATAGTTATTAAAGACACCTAATATAAAGTGTGACCAAATGTTTATTAAGTACAATGTCAGTAACATTAACTCAATATCATGTTTGTAGTGATGAATTCTGTGACCCTAGTAGGCGCTGTAGTGATGGTAGGGTTAGGATTGGGATTAGGAGTAGGTCGGATTAGCTCAATATAGCGCCAACTAGGGTCACAGAATTCGGCACAACAGTGTTCACTGTTATTACTCAGCATTTATGTAATAATTCCGTGAACAAATTTTAATGCTTTTTATGCTACATTGGGACAAACTGTCTTATATGTTGTAGCAAGAATTTGTCATAGTATCTACATATTTACCACAAGACAAAATAAGTTACACCAGTCATTGTATTCAAAAGGTTTACATCCCTTTGGTTATAAATATAGTGTGTGTCGTAGGACTCAGAAGCAGAGACAGAACAACAACATATTGATGATAGATGAAACACTGACCACACTTACATTTATAAAGACGGTCCTTAGTTGGCAGGTGGGACAAGTACATGAGAAAACCAGATGGAGGAAGAAAACACAGTAGAGCAGTTCTATGGAGAACAATGATGAAGGTCGATGACACAGTCCCATAGTCAGTGAGGAGGGAGTCGTTGGGGGCTAAACACATTCTGGGACAATTGGTTTTCTTTAAAGGGTCATGAAACCCCCCGTTTCAGCAGCAGTCAGTTCTCTCCACAGTTTTGAAAAATGCTACAAAAATGGGCTTGGTAAGCCGCAGTGTAGAGGGGAGAGCGACAACACAGCAACAGCTTCGATTCGGACAGTTTTATTGAGTTAGAAGCATCAAAGCTTCCCACAAATGCAATTTACCATTACACGCAACACAGTGAGTGTGAGTGTAGGTTGTATATGCTCTCCATGATGAGCAGGCAATTGGTGACCAGGTGTGTGCAATCAGAATGCGAGTGAATGTTGTGTTCTTGAGCATCAAAGGCTGTGTCCGAAACCACCCCCTATAGTAGACCCTTAAATAGGGCACTATTTGAGGGAACAGAACAGCCATTTGTAGTGGTGTACAAAACCAGTGTACGTAATTGAGTGCACTCATTCAATCCCACAATGCACTGCAATAACAAGTGTACAACCAATGTGCACCCAACAGCTAGAGAATACCCATAATGCATTGTGAGAGTCGCGCGCAAAATGAATTCCCACATCTGACCAGAAGATGGCGCCCGCAGCTGAATCATCATTTCAACCATTTTACAAACCGCTGGTCCAATGTGGGTACAGCGTAACATCATACAGGTATAAATTCCTTTTTAATTGATTATTAATTTGTTTAATTACGGTTTATTCATTTCCAGTTATAAATCTTTTCATTACTACTGGAGCTGCCAGTTTCAAAGTAAGTTTCAAATGATTATTAAACAGCAAGCAAACTATGGAAAAGCGGCAGCCCTTCCGGCGCACTCAGTAGCCGCGTTTCCATTACCCTTCAAATTGCGCACACTGAAATTGCGAAGTGAAAATACGCCCAATGGAAATGCGTCAATTTCACAAAAACTCCCATATATCGCAAAAAAGCTTTTACGATCGCATGAGGTGGTTTTTCAGGCAATTCGAAAAAGGAAATTTTCGCAAAACTGCAATGGAAACAGAAGACGAGACAGAGTTCTTTATTAAACTCATAAAAGATAATAGAATTACAGGAATACTGGATTCTAAACAACAAAGAAATGCCACAAATTATCATTAAGACCTTTGAAGCAGATATGAGGGAGAAACACCCACAAACACTCACAATACGTGACCGCTCCCAAGTATAAGGGGCTTTAATGCTTTTAAACACGCCTACGTCTCCTTCGATTAAAAATAATGGCTAGTGCGGTGACTGGGATATACATTAACCTACCAACATACGTGGCATAATTTTTGGAATGACAATGCGAGAGGACAAAAATAAGTTTTAGTCGCATAACATCGGTTAATGGAAACGCTGTCATTTCGCAATAGTTTTTTATCGACATTTAGAAAATACCGCAAAAGTTTTGCGCAAATCTGTAATGGAAACGCGGCTCTGAATTCACTCTCTCGCTTTCTGTCACTCCTTCACGTGGACTATATTAGTGGAGTAATGTAATAGTGAATTAGGGTATAGGGGGCGATTTCGAACACAGCAAATGTTTGCACCTTTAGTGTTAGTTGTGTATGAATCCCTCAGTTATCTCCAGTGGATTTCAATAGCACATGTTTGGGAAGAGCTCAAATGGTCAGAAGATGCTAGAAAACCAAAGAATGTAGAGGAGCTGGAGGATTTTTCTGAAGAACAGGGGCAGCTTCGCCACAAAGGACAAACCAGAAACTCATGAATTATCACAAAACATGCAAACATTCATAGAGGAAGCAACGCACTGTAATAAGAACCAAGAGAATGTAAATTGCTGTACTTTCATTTATTATTTTATCCTGTGGAATATATGTAAATATCTGTTGTGAAACCAGGGCAGTACTAAATAAAACAAAATGCAATCATGATATCTTTATTATTTAAAAAAAAAAATTTAAATAAATAAAAAAAGATAAACATGGTGCAGATTCTGCAAGGGGGATGCAAACTTATGCTCTCACCTGTATTGCATTAGTTTGCATGTTTCACATTATGTTGAAAATTTTCAAAAACAGCAACATTAACTCAAAATCATGTTCATTGTTATTACTCAGCACTTGTGTTATAATTCTGTACACTAAATGTGAAGTTTGACACAAACTTTAATGCTGCTTTATGCTACATACACTACTACTCAAAAGTTTGATTAGTAAGATTTTGTTGTTGTTGTTGAAAGAAATGAATACTTTTATCCAGCAAGGAAGCATTACATTGATCAAAAGTGACAGTAAAGGCATTTATAATGTTAAGTGTTGAAATTTCTTGAGCAGCAAATCATCATATTAGAATGATTTCTGAAGGATCATGTGACCCTGAAGACTGGAGTAATGATGCTGAAAATTCAGGAATAAATTACATTTTAAAATATATTCACATACAATTGTTTCAACTTACTGTGACTTGGATTGTGTTGACTAAACTTAACATTTTTTACAGTGTAGAAGATGTTATTTAAAACTGTTAGACTGTATAAAAAAAAAAAAATCAACTTAAAACAGTAAGTGTTCGTGCTGCCTTAAAATTTTAAGTTTAGTCAACACAAATATCCAAGTTGTCACTTAGTACAACTTCACATTTCAAGTTGACTAAGCTTAAAATTTTAAGGCAGCACAAACACTTACTTTAAGTTGAAACAATTTATTTTTACAGTGTGTATGTTATAATATAATGATCAAATAAATGTAGTCTTGGTGAGCAGAAGAGATAGTAATGGTTGTGTATGGATAAACTCTCACCAAGAATTAATCGGTTACTGCTGTGTTTACAAAAAGTTAATCACTTAATCTTCTTTTTGCTTTATTCTCCAGTTCCATGGATTTTTTAAGGGCTTGTCATTTCCTGTCCTCTCTGTTGCCCTTAGCAATGCTGTGGCCTTCGGTTCCTACAGTAATGCCCTGGATTACCTGACCCCGTCCCACCGCAGCAGCTCGCCGCTCTCAGCGGTCTTCATGGCCGGCTGCTTCTCAGGTCTAACACAGGCACGTCTGGGGATCAAGCCGGCAACACTCCAGAACGAAGAGCACACTGCATGTCACTAATTTGTGCTGTTTTGATCCTCACAGTTGTTTGTTACAGCTCCGATAGACCTGGTTAAAGTGCGTCTGCAGAACCAGACGGAGGGCAGGCCAGGAGGGAATAAATACAGAGGCCCCACACACTGTGTCGCTGTGATCTTAAGAGAGGACGGGGTGAGAGGGCTGTTCAGAGGAATGTGGGCTCTGGCCCTACGAGACGTGCCGTGTTATGGACTTTACTTCCTGCCGTACGAGCTCATCTGCAGGATGCTGACTGAGAAAGGGAAGCAGCCAGGTGATTGGAAATGAATGAATGAAATAAATATTCATACATTAAGTATACATTTATGGTATATTTATGAAGTATTGTAAAAAAAAAAATCTAATATTTATGGTATATTAATATGCATACGGTATATTCATATTTTTATATGAATGGCTGTATGTTCTATATATTAATATATAGTATATGTATATTATAATATATATTAGTATTAGTATTACATACAAGTATATGTAATATATATATATATATATATAATGTATATGAATGGCTGTATGTTATATATATATATATATATTCGTAAATTGTATTTATGGCTTTATATTACATATAAGTGTGTATATACACTATATTGCCAGAAGTATTGGGACACCCCTCCAAATCATTGAATTCAGGTGTTCTAATCACTTCCATGGCCACAGGTGTATAAAATCAAGCACTAGGCATGCAGACGCTTCTACACCCGTGCAATAAGTCCATTCGTGAAATTTCCTCACTACTAAATATTCCACGCTCAACTGTTAGTGGTATTATAACAAAGTGGAAGCAATTGGGAACAACAGCAACTCAGCCACGAAGTGGTAGGCCACGTAAAATCACAGAGCGGGGTCAGCACATGCTGAGGACTTTCTGCAGAGTCAATAGATACAGACCTCCAAACTTCATGTGGCCTTCAGATTAGCTCAAGAACAGTGGGTAGAGCGCTTCATAGAATGGGTTTCCATGGCCGAGCAGCTGCATCCAAGCATTACATCACCAAGTGCAATGCAAAGTGTCGGATGCAGTGGTGTAAAGCACGCCGCCACTGGACTCTAGAGCAGTGGAGACGTGTTCTCTGGAGTGACCAATCACACTTCTCTGTCTGGCAATCCGATGGACGAGTCTGGGTTTGGCGGTTGCCAGGAGAACGGTACTTGCCTGACTGCATTGTGCCAAGTGTAAAGTTTGGTGGAGGGGGGATTATGGTGTGGGGTTGTTTTTCAGGGGTTAGGCTTGGCCCCTTAGTTCCAGTGAAAGGAACTCTTAATGCTTCAGCATACCAAGACATTTTGGACAATTTCATGCTCTCAACTTTGTGGGAACAGTTTGGGGATGGCCCCTTCCTGTTCCAACATGACTGCGCACCAGTGCACAAAGCAAGGTCCATAAAGACATGGATGAGCGAGTTTGGTGTGGAGGAACTTGACTGGCCTGCACAGACTCCTGACCTCAACCCGACAGAACACCTTTGGGATGAATTGGAGCGGAGACTGCGAGCCAGGCCTTCTCGTCCAACATCAGTGCCTGACCTCACAAATGCGCTTCTAGAAGAATGGTCAAAAATTCCCATAAACACACTCCTAAACCTTGTGGAAAGCCTTCCCAGAAGAGTTGAAGCTGTTATAGCTGCAAAGGGTGGGCCAACTCCATATTAAACCATACGGATTAAGAATGGGATGTCATTAAAGTTCATGTGCATGCAATGGCAGGTGTCTCAAAACTTTTGGCAATATAGTGTATATTAAAAAATATTTTATATACATAAAATAATGTGCAAATTATTTAATCTTACATTGAGGAAGTTTAATACAATTTAATAATAATACAATAATACAATATACAATAATACAATAATAATACAATTTTTTCTTAAATATATACATGCATGTGTGTGTATATACACAATATTTATACACAGTACACATTATGTAAACATGAACTTTTATTTTGGGTGCAATTAAATCACGATTAATCGATTTGACAGCACTAATTATACAAATATTACTATAAAATATTTATATATAAAAAATATAACATTTGAGATATAAGTTAATAAGTTTATTCTGTTCTGTGATTTGTGAAGACTGGTCGGAATGTCTACTCGGCTAAGTTATTAAAACGGCTTGCAAAAGGCTGTTCAGGAACCCCAAACATTTTCATAGTGATAAATTGAGTAATAATATCATGTGCCCTTTAGGTAACTATGCTGTGCTAGTGGCCGGTGGTGTTGCTGGTGTGGTCACATGGGCCTGCGCCACACCCATGGACGTGATCAAGGCTCGCCTGCAGATGTCTGGAGGCGGCGGGCGCGTGTACAGCGGTGTGCTGCACTGCATTACTGTGAGTGCGCGTGAAGAGGGCGTGCAAGTGTTCTTCAAAGGACTTCTTCTGAACAGCGTGAGAGCGTTCCCTGTGAACGCTGTGACCTTCCTCAGCTTTGAGATGCTAATGAGAGCCATGACTGACTCCTCCCATGACTGAGTGCTGCAGGGATGATGTATTTTTGCAGGCCAAAACCTGGAAACCACTTCACATTTTAGCACTACTGGTTCCATCGTCCTGAAGTCAATGGGTTTTTGGTTAAATGCCTGAAATAAGGTCTGTGGTGAACACAAGCTCAAGATACACGACATACATCAGTAATACCCCCTTGTGATATTTTAAAGCCCTTATTTGTCCTGCTAACAAGTGTCTAAATGGGACTAGAGGTTGACTCTTACATGGTCAATTCAAGATCGTGACCAAAAGTTGATGCACCTCACGATGGAAATAAAAGTTGATGTTGAGTCCAGCACTCTGTGAAGTCTCCTCCAGCACATCCCAAAGGCTTTCAATGAATTTAAGGTCTGGACTCAGAGGAGCCAATTCATGTGTGAAAATGATTCTTCATTCTTTCACAATTTGATCTGGACATTGTCATCCTGGAATATGGCCATGATGTGTCTTCCTACATGGTTGTTTAAGAAATGAAAAGCTACACACTCCATCAGTTAGGGTTAGAAGAACTGTTGCCAAACATATAACATGCTAGAAACACAATAAACACTGCAATAATTCAGTTAGACTCTTAAGCATTTGCCTATTTAAAGCCAAACAGCGATTTTTTTTTTTTTGGCTGGGCAGTGTATATCCGTGTGTGTGTGTGTGTGTGTGTGTATATACTTACATATACACACTGTTGTTAACGGTAAATCTGTAAAAAATACTGTTGAACAGTCATGTTTAATCACTATTGAATATATCAGGTGTTAGCTCCCACTTTACTTGACGCACGGATCCATTATACTGTTACACGTGTTTTCTTTCTCAACTTTTTATGTTCACTTAAAACATAACTGAATATGTTTAAGTGAATACTTGCCAAGACCGGCATTTGGACATTATTTTGCGTGTATTTGACTGTTTAAGAGCAAAAAACAACTCAATTTAGTGCTGAGAGGTGGCTTTATGTGACCGGGTGTGAGCACAACATCTGCGGGAATGAGTAAAATGATGTGCAATACGCGCAATCACACGCCGAAATTCAAGCTCTGTAACAACATTCAAATGAAACAAGTGAGTGAAGGGAGGCGGGTTTGTGTGTCACTCGCTGTCGGAGAGATCATGAGAGAGCACAGCTGGTATTGTGTGTCTATTATGAGCTAAATTAATATTAAGCGTTTCAGATATTTCAGTATCGATAGCATCAAAAAATATATATTTTTGACAACACTACATTGATGCCTTTTTAAAAGACTACAACTGAAAAATGCATTATAAAATTCAACTCACCAAAGTGGCTAGTAGGAGTGACTGCGTTTCACACCACTGCTGAAATACACACGCATTTGGCGAGTGTTAATGTCAAGCCCTGGTTCTAAATTATGTTTATTAATGTGTAAAAAAATCTGACCTATTTCTTTAGATTTTGGAGTGAAATATGAGCAGGACAGGTTTCATAAGATTCACCCATTAATCAGTGCATGGTCTGGTGATTTGGGCAATATCACCTCCCAAAGATATACACTTTTTGTCCTTGACGATCAGCACAAAGCCTGATAAAATATCCTACAATATCTAGGTACAGATGGCTTGTGGCTTGAAAAATTTGTAAAAGCAAGAAGTGCTGTTCTTGCATCTCAAAAATATGAATTACTATTCATTATTTTGTTTAAGCTATTATTTTCCCTAATGCACAGATATAAGAACTTGCTCAGTGAAAACTTAAAAATGAAAACACAATACAATTTCTTAGTGCAAACTCCTTTATTGGATGTTAACTTATTTTTTGATGCCCAAATACTTCATGACCTGAGATGAAAAAAGAAAATCCTAAATTGTACAAACAATAATCAACCTCCTCTATGTTATTCCTTTAACATTCAACCAGTTATTAAATTGCTAATTTAAATGCCACGTCTAAGTGAAAAAGTTCAGCCTGAAATCACACAAAGTTTAAGAGTGTCATCAAACACCTCTCTTAATGTTCTGGTCCTGCACATTCAAACAAACTACATTTGTTTGCATTCATATTGATCTCAACATACAAATATTATCTTAAAAACATTTGATTTCTCATGATCCCTCTGCATGATGCCATTCTCTATTTGGCCTCTCATTTTTACCGCTTGTGTCTGGTCATGTGACATTAAGTGGCGTCGTTCTGTTGTTTGCATGTCATCCTTGTGTTACCGCAAAAGTACAGTCCAATCTGCTGCCGCGTTGACCGCTGGTTTACGTAGAGTCAAAACTGCATTTGTAGCGTCATACTCAAACTCTAAGGTCGACTCAGTACCATCTGAAAAAAAGACAAAAATAATAATTCCATATGTTGTGCAAAAACAGTGGATCTTAACTGGTTATACTTCAGGACCCAAATTTACTTTGGACAACAGCACCAAAAGTGAAAAAGAAAAAGGAAAGAAGAAAAAAAAATAATTTAAACTGAAATGTATTTTTATTACCATGAGCAGCATAAACCCAACAACATATGTCCATTTGTAAATGCATAAACAACAGAAGTACAACTATATAAATGTTTGGTTTCTAAATGCTATCAGCGGCCAATAATTCATGACATAAAACACATTGTTGACAGCACAAACTATTATCATTGCTGTAAGTGAATCGGTATTTAAAAAGTCATATCTCTTTTGTTCAAGGTAGTTTTAGTGAAGTTAGCTAAATTCTACAAAATGACGTATGCCATTTAAATTCATTGTTTAATATCTCATTTTATTGATTGCAAGGCCTTAGACATTAAAAACGGACAGCATTTTCTCCCCTTTTAAATAAGACTATTATTTTTCTATTATTTTAACTGTAGCTTGTCAGATTTGAGCCTTTGAGAAAGTCATACAAGACAGATTGTATGACATCATTTATTTCAGACTGTATATTATAGATAGATAGACAGACAGACAGACAGACAGACAGACAGACAGATAGATAGATAGATAGATAGATAGATAGATAGATAGATAGACAGACAGATAGACAGATACAGACAGACAGATAGATAGATACAGATAGACAGATAGATATAGACAGATACAGACAGACAGATAGACACAGACAGACAGACAGACAGATAGATAGATACAGACAGACAGATAGACAGATACAGACAGACAGATAGATAGACAGATACAGACAGATAGATAGATAGACCGACAGACAGACAGATATACAGACAGACAGACAGACAGATAGATAGATAGATAGATAGATAGATAGATAGACAGATAGAGACAGATAGATAGACAGACAGACAGATATACAGACAGATATACAGACAGACAGACAGACAGACAGATAGATAGACCGACAGACAGACAGATATACAGACAGACAGACAGACAGACAGACAGACAGACAGATAGATAGATAGATAGATAGATAGATAGATAGATAGATAGACAGATAGAGACAGATAGATAGACAGACAGACAGATATACAGACAGATATACAGACAGACAGACAGACAGATAGATAGATAGATAGATAGATAGATAGATAGATAGATGATAGATAGATAGATAGATAGATAGACAGACAGATATACAGACAGACAGACAGACAGATAGATAGATAGATAGATAGATAGATAGATAGATAGATAGATAGATAGACAGACAGACAGATAGATACAGAGACAGACAGACAGATATATAGACAGACAGACAGACAGATAGAGACAGATAGATAGACAGACAGATAGACAGACAGACAGACAGATAGATACAGACAGATAGACAGATACAGATAGACAGATACAGATAGAAAGACAGACAGACAGGCTTCCATTGTGTTCAGCAGAGCAAAGAAATTTATACAGGTTTGTAACAACTTGAGGGTGACTAAATGACAGAATTTTCTTTCCCTTTAATAGTGGTAACATTTTGACATTAATAAAAACCTCTTAACCATGATAAGCCACAAGAGGTCATGTGCTATAGTCAATTTACTGCTTTAATCTTAGGACATTAAAATGTTTTGTCATATTTACATTTGTTCATGTAGCAGACGCTTTTACCCATAGCAACTTACAGAAAAACACAAGCAATTTACACAATCAATTTATTACGAACACCAACATTTTACATTAAAAGGGTTAGTTCACCCATAAATGAAAATAATCCGATAATTTACTCACCCTCAATCCATCCTAGGTGTATATGACTTTATTCTTTCAGCCGAACACATTCTGAGTTATATTAAAAAAAATACTCTGGCTCTTCCAAGCTTTATAATAGTAACTGAGTTTTTGAAGCTCTTGCCTTCTGAAGTGATGCGTTTTTGTAAGAAAAATATCCATATTTATAACTTTATAAATTATAAATCACTGGCTTCCGGTAACGGCCGTACGCGAGTCGAGTTCCGGTGGAAGAGTGACCTCTGAGCCGACGTATTGACGAACGTGGAAGCGCAGAGGATAGAGCAAAACAGAACACCGCTCACGAATTAGAAGTCTAAAACAAGTTTTTTTTTTAAAGAAAATGTGGGAGGAGCTTGAGTTTGTTGTTTGAACCTACTCTCACCTGAGCTTACGCTACTCCTGCATCATACGTCGGGTCAGAGGTCACTCTTCCGCTGTAACTCAACTCACGTACAGCCGTCACCGGAAGTAAGTGATTATAGTTTATAAAGTTTTAAATATTTTTCTTACAAAAACGCATGGCTTCACTTCAGAAGGCCTTTATTAACCCCTGGAGCCGTATGGATTTCTTTTATGATGGATAGATGCACTTTCTTGGGCTTCAAAATCTAAGTTGCCATTCACTTCCATTATAAAGCTTGGAAGAGCCAGGATATTTTTTAATATAACTCGTTGTGTTCGTCTGAAAGAAGGAAGGACGTCATACACACCTAGCATGACTTGAGGGTGAACGATTTTTGGGTGAACTATCCCTTTAAATACTCAGATATATATTTGACTAGCAACAGTGCCACTGACCTGCATTTTTCAGAGTAACAGAGGACGGCTCACTGCCTCCAATGATCACAATCTTTTCTATCCAAGAGCCAGTGGAAAACTGGGAGTCTGGGGACAGATTTCTGACAAAACAAGCAAAAGACAAGAGGTGAGCGACAGAGGTCAGAAACAGCATGGCAGTGATGTGTGACTGCACTTTTCTGTCCACAGACAACTTTTAACTCTTTAGACATTTTTTTAAACACCAAGAAATGCTACGAAGGCTGTGACACACCAAGCCGACGGTCAGCCAATGTTGGGCCGTCGTTGATAGTCTGTCAGCACAAGTCAGACCCCATTAATGGATATTTTGACCGATTAAGCATGTCTCTCGGCACCGTCGGTGAGCGAGAGAACTCTGATTGGCTGTCATCTTACATGAGCATTTCAATACGTGAATATTTTCATAACAACATGGCCGTCTGGAGTGAAGAAAGAGATCAACATGATTCAAAATGGTAAGCAATCGCTGCTTTGCTTTACTGTTTGTACATGTGCAGTCCTAGTTTTGGTTTCCCATTTTGAATGACGAATATAGACTATTGATACCTGCTGATATAGACAGATATTTCTTCTCACACAATCAAAACATACATGCCAGTTTTCCATTGGCTGTAGTCTTTGTGGTGTGTTCAAGTGCAGCTTTTTTTGGCCCAGACGCACACAACACATTACAAGCCAACAACAGGTCGGCTTCGTCACTGCTAGTTCTTTGATGTCAGTTTGGTGTCAGAGCCTTAAAGAAAAGGACAGCAGACCAACCTGGAGGACAACATGTTGGCAGAGAAAGACAGAAGTCTGTGGACAAACTGCTTTGACTTTTCAAAGTTGAAGGTATGGAAGTCATCGATGTACAGCTCTCCTTCAGCAGAGCCCTGAAGCAGAAGACAGCAGTGAAAACAATATCCATGTATACTGTCACATTCTGCTTGGATTCCACTGCTCTTCACATACACACCAGGATACGAGGAATTACCTGAGAACTGAGAGCAACATAGAGACTGTATGGATCATTCTCCATACAGGAGGAAGATCTCCTAACACGGTCTTTCCTGCAGATAATGGACCCTCCTCGCTGGAAAACTGGGATCTGGAACATGAGACAGAGGAAGTGCAGAAGCAACAGATAGAAAGGTAGGGTTTAGTTGTCTGATAAAGACCAAAACAGGAATCAATTATAGAAAACTATTATAGAAAAAATCATCTGAACCAGTGTGTATTTTTTATCATTCAGATACTATTATAGTATTTATGAATATTTTGAATTAGTTTTGAGGCGTTCAAGCACGTAGCGCTGAAACTCTATTGTAATTGTTAGAATTTCCAAGGATCAGCATTCTCCCCTAAAAGTGATCGGGCAGACCAAACCGTAAGTCGTAGAGACTTGAAACTTTGAGGGATGGTCGTACCCTCACCGTCTACAACGTCACCAAGGCTCTCCCCAATCGGCCTGATGGTGGCGCTACAGAGATCAAAAGTACATAATGGCTCATAAATCCTAATCTGTTTGCCGCAGCCTTAAGTGTCTTATATCGTTGGAGTCCTTACCTCAAGACGAACAAACGGCACGTCGGATTCGATCGTCACCCTGGCAAAATTTTCAGGTATTTTGGATTTTCCAAAAAACCTACTTTTGCAAACTAGTCCTAGGTTTTCGCCAAACAGAACCAAACCAGTGCAGAAAGATTCTCTAGAGTCTGATTGTCAATAATTAGGAAAATTCGATTCACGTCCGTGATGGGATGCAAAAACGTTAGAAGTGGGCGTGGCCACTTTTACTAAAACGCCTATCCCTCTTGAATGGAATGGGATAATTTCACCAAATTCGGTACTCGGACTCAGCCTGTGGTCGCGGGAAAAAGGTGGCGGCGACTGGCCACTTGGTGCCACGAAGAAACACGAAAATGGCTATAGCAACGCAACAATCAGTCCGATTGACTTTAAAACTGGCATGCAGTGTCTTTGTCCAAGGTGCCGAGATTGTCTACGACACTGGTTCCCAAACTGGGGTACACGTACCCCTGGGGGTATGTGAGGTGACGGGGTATGCGAACAAAATGCTGGGTTTTGCTGTTCATTTAATTCTTCCCCACCTTAAAATAACATTTAAACAGAGCATGTATTTCTAACAGGCACAATGCCGTAAATGCATGACATCCAATCAAAATACCACATCTTTTGCGGTCAAAACCGACTGCATCCATTTCCACACAGGCAGTGTGCATATAGGTTGCGTGCAGATTCTGCTACCTTTTAGCAAATCGCACAACATTACTGCCGTCGACAACGTACCTGCAGATTTAGCACTGACTAGCATTAAGAACAAAAAGCCTGGCACAGACTGTGCATAGAGATCGATTTAAGATTCAAACTCTTCGATGAAAAACATACCCTTTGTGAGTTCTTGATTTTAATGTTGATCATATATTATACGAGCAAGAACGTAAATCCAAATATCCACACGATTGCAAACGTGACATTGATTTTATACAACAGTTCAACAAACGGAGTAATATTAAGTGATTTAAACACAGTATTGTCAGTATTTGCTCTATTTTGCAACAAAATAATAGTTCTAACGAAAGCCACGGCAGAACTACAACACACAGCGGCGTTTCGTGAACGAATCTGCGGCTTTGAACGAATCGATCGTGAAAGTCACTGATTCAATGATTCGTTACTGAATGAATGAATGAATGATTCGATGACTCACGCATTAAGACAGTCACTTACCGCCACTTACTGTCGGTTTTAGTATTTAAAAGAATCACTTTTCACTTTTATATCATCATTGCATATTTCTCTATTGAATTTTTTATTTTTTTTATTTAAAACATTATTAAATGTTGTAAAGGTATTTATAAAGATAAAAACAATGCACTGGAAAGTCAATTTAGGGGGCAAATATTGTCCCTTAATGTAAAAGCTGTGACTGCAGTCTGAGTGGTATAGAGGGGGTACGCAGAAGGATGGTAAATGCCTCAGGGGGTACGACACTCTAAAAAGAGTGGTTTGGGATCCACTGGTCTCGAAGAACACGGTCCACATCGGCCAATGAAGTTTGAACGGCTGTCAGACAAGGTTAACAGAGGTCGATTGGAACGAAACTCGCTGGACCTGTTTGACTCACGGCCCCAGAGGCCTGTGAGAAATTAGAAAGAAATCGGCCACCAGGGGGAGTCTTCACGTTTGTAAAGGACTGTACATCATGGATTTTTCACACGTGCCCACGACATTCATGCCGCATGATAGAACTCCTCATTCTGAGCAGCTTTACCTCCATAGGACCATCGCGGTCAATTGAATTGGTTGGTAAATATTGGAGATTATTTCAAAAACCTACTTTCGTGAACTAGTCCTAGGGTTTTGGCTCAACCTCGATAACTGTTAAAAAGCTTTAAAACATATATTTCCTTAGTAAATTGCCTGTTTTGGCTGTAAATGGTCTTTTCCATCTCTGATCTAGGTGGTTACATGCTAAATAAAAGATAATACCTTTTTACCCATGTGCTTAAAGGCCTTAAAGTGCTTGAACCCTGATAATTGTTGCTTGCTGCTATATTTATTTTTATATTTTCCATTTTAATTTTAAAAAGTTTTAGTAATTTTGTTGTTGTTTATCAGTTTTATGGGTTTTTTTTTTAAATGTCTATATATTTTATTAATTTTTATTTCAGTTCGTTATTTTAGTACATCAAGTTGAACTAAATGAAAATGACAAATGTTGCCTTATATTTTATTTTAGTTAATGTCTTTTATTTAAAGCAACAACAACAATGTTTTTATGGTTTCAGTAAACTACAACAACCCTGATCTGAATCATATTTGAGTAATAAAAAAACAACAACCCAAGAACACTATGTTTTGGCCTCTAATTAATGCAATCTTTAAAAACAGAAAGCGTCTGGGCTTACTGAGCTCATAGTGACAGGAATGTAGAGGCTCTGATCCCCATCATGCTTCTGGAAAGTGTGAACATCGTACCAGACCTACAAGAGCAACCCAGAGGAAGTGTGAGACTTTAGAGAGACTTAGAGGAAATAAAAATCCATTCCAGATGTGCTATTCATTGTTGAGTAATATGTTACCTCGTCTTTCCCAGGCAGATAGGCAGTAACACCACTAGCGCCCTCATCGGTAACGGGGTGCACCAGTAAATCCTTCCCTATGAAGAGAAATGAAGGTGTTAGCCTTTTCTGCCACAATATTTATTTGGGATAATTATAATTCATGTTTAAAAACTCACCAATCAAGTACTCATCCTCAATTGAGAAAGTGGC
The DNA here is from genome assembly GCA_039654105.1 of Coreius guichenoti. NCBI lineage: Eukaryota > Metazoa > Chordata > Actinopteri > Cypriniformes > Gobionidae > Coreius > Coreius guichenoti. Next base: position 50,064,139 of record CM077169.1, on the reverse strand, counting down.
GACATTGTCAGGATACTCTACCCATAAAGGTCTATGAAAAGAATGAGAATATCAATGATATGATCCCTTAATTAACATTGTTTGCGAAATGCATTTTTCAAAACCTTTTGCGTTTTCAGTGGTGATTAATCTAAACGCCTGATTGGCCATTGCAATCATAAGCTCAACAGAAACGTGTGATACAGCACAACGCTGCAAAAAATGTGTTTCATTCATTTTCACATTTCCCTCTAACTGCAAGAGCCGTAATATGTTTAGTTTAATTATGCAGGGCATTTTTTGCCACCTTATCTCGAATTTGGGGGGCATTTTTGCCCCAAGCCCCCCATTCATTTCCAAACCTGATTGTCACTGGGCTGACTCACCTCATAACGGGCTGTCCGGTGCGGTGTGCGTTGTAGAAAAGCTGGTACCAGTAGGGCAGAAGAGCATATCGCTGGCGCACCGCCTCCCGGATAAGGGCGGTGTTCTCCGGGCCGAACAGCCAGGGTTCCCTGCGGGGCGTGTCTATGTGAGCATGTGCACGGAAAAACGGCTGGTAAGCTCCTGCCTGATACCATCGCACCAAAAGCTCAGTGCTGGGATGTTTAAAGAAACCGCCAACGTCGGCTGAAGAAGAGAAAGACAAAGGTACAGCATGTGAGACAAAAATAAAAAGACTTTTTCCACTTACTTTAATGATTTGCAATGATGTTCTGCCGATAACCTTAAAGTGCTGCTTTATAAACGTTATGTACACTACCGGTCAAAAGTTTAGAAGCGTTACATTTTCAAATGTTTTTGAAAGGTCTCTTTTACTCACCAAGGCTGCATTTATTTGATCAGAATACAGTAAAAACAGTAATATTGTGAAATATTACCATTTAAAATAACTTTTCTAAAATGTAATTTATTCCTGTGATCAAAGCTGAATTTTCAGCATCATTACTGCAGTCTTCAGTGTCACATGATCCTTCAGAAATCATTCTAATATGATGATTTGCTGCCCAATAAACATTTCTGATCAAAAGTTGGGGCCAAGTAAGATTAAAAAAAAAAAAAAAAATACTTTAATACTTTTAAAATCAACAAGGATGCATTAAATTGATTTATAAAACAGGTAGTTCTATTTTAAATAAATGCTGTTCAAAAAAATGATTCTATTCAAAGAAAAAAGTTTCCATAAAAATATGGAGCAGCACAATTGTTTTCAACTGTGATAAGAAATGTTTCTATATTATACTGTGTAAAATGTTTTATATTACATCATTGTTGTCTTGAGCTGAGTAGGTGCATATTTTCTGTATATTCAGCTATTATGCACTAAAATGCAACCGTTTCTTAATGGTACATAATGATTATTGGTGGGGTTTTTTCACTGAAAAACAACAAAAAAAGGCCACAAATTTTAGAAATCTTCAAGATCAGACCAAAAATAAATAAATCAGACGAAATCCTGGTGGTAATAGTTAAGATATCAGACTCATGTCTGGATTCATTGTTTTAAAAAAATGCTTATACTATTCTTTTCTAATTTAATACTAATGCATTTGTACTGTAAAACAATTTGAGTGAAAAATATTAAAAATGAATTTAAGAAATTTTATGTTGAGTGAAACTTTTTGGATGTTTGATGTTAAGTATTTAACTCTTTCCCCGCAATTTTTTTTTTAAAATAAAATTTGCCTGCCAGCAGCAGCATTTTTGATAATTTCCACAAAATTTCCATGGTCCCCAGAATATTTTGTTGTATGAATATCTGAACATGCAAAACATGCTTGAATGTGGGTAAGTTTCATAAAAAAAGCAACATTTTGAGCAAAAAGCTGAGAAAAATTGCCGGATTCAGAGCGATGATCAAAACATACATGAGAGTCCATCAACACCCCCAAAGCTTCACAGTCCAATACCACTACCTGGGTTCGACATTTCATTCAGTACCGTTAGGCAGTTTTGTTTTATATGCCGTTGAATGTTTGATGATCGTTAGCTTACATGTGCATAAGCAATGCTTCTATCGTTTGTTTTTGGATACAGAGACGGTGTACTCTTTCAGAAGATGCGTAATAGCGCCCCCTACCGTATAACAGTGAAAACATGGATAGGCAGAGAACCGTTATCATAAATTACAGAAAATTCTGTTATTGGCGGGGAAAGAGTTAATTAACGAGAGATATTAACAAGTTAACTTTTGGCGGCAGTTATCTAAATGTGTGTGCAGTTTTGTTCACCCATATCAAGCACTGTACGTCACTTCTCATTTGTATCAAAGTGTATACAAAAGGTCAGCACCTCTCATTACTAGAGAAACTGCTCACCTCCACAGAAAGAGATGCCCACTAAGCCTAGACTCAAGCACATGGGGATGGAGATCTTCAGATGACCCCACTCAGCTGCGTTATCTCCTGTCCACACCGCACCTGAGCCACAGACAGAGGAAGTCATCACCAAACGCTTGGTTACAAAACATGAGGCTTGTGTCTGAAGTGAAGGTGTCGCTCACCGTAACGCTGGGATCCTGCAAAAAATGCTCGGGTCAGAACGAAAGGCCTCTCCACTCCTCCTGAACGCTGAATCAGGCCGTCTGCAGTCGCCTTTTGCTGGAAATACAGATTTATTGTTAAGAGAGAAAGAAAGAACCACTTTTCAAAACAACCACTTCAGTCTTTTTTGGCTCTTCATTTTTCTTCACTCTATCACACACGCCTTTCAGTATTATAGGTGCGTTCACGCCATAAAAAAGGTTTGTAAAAAGGTTCACATCTTGTAATTACAACCGGGAATTTTCTGAGCGCTCTGACTTGTACCATCTGACCGCTGTGGATTCATATTGAGTACAATGTCACAGGTTGTGACATTAAAAGTCTTTTAATACAGGGAATGTCTCCCTTTTAACATTTTATTCATATGATTCCTTAGGAGACCAATTCTTTTTATATACATTTTTAAAAGCGTTGGGTTCGAGTTCACCTTAGTCGAGTCCAAGTAAAGTCTGATTCCAAAAGGGGACAAAAGAGTCTGAGTCGAGCCCGAGTCCAACTAAATATTACTTTATGTCATTAGGTCAATATCTTAGGCTTGTTTTAGATTTAATATTTCATTAATAGTATCCTGCTGAGCAAACCATCATTTAACAGAAGTTATGGCTGACTTGACTTGTGCATTGTGACATTTCTGAGAGAGAAACATCAGGTCAGAGTTAACACTGATAGCAGGGCAAGATGTCATGTGACAAAATATCCAACCTCCGCAAGTTTGCAAAATGTATTCTAGTGCACTTTTTACATGAGCCTAGCTGTGCAAATTTCAAAAAGTCTTATGTCTTGTAAATATGTTGGCTTTTTTCGAATTGAACAGTATTTAATATTATGATATTCTTATCAAATCATGACCTTAATCTGTACCTTTTTTCCTGGGTGGGTGAATCTTTAATCTTTTATATTTTTAGAGAATCTAATGAAAATCTCCAGTGAAAAGTGAATTCAAAAATAATAAAACTGAAATGTCCAGACACATTATACAAGTATAATTCTTGGGGGGGGTAGGTACGCTTGATTAAAATTCCTGCAATTTCTATTTCTGTCGAATTTGAACCACTGAATTTGTGGAAGTGAAATTGTAAAATGAAATAAAATGGACCGAAAATTGCCAGTCGAATATTATAGGTCGTATTTTTAAACAAACCAAATATTTTGAAAGTGAAATTTGAAAGGTAAATATGGATTAATAAATTTTTAATAAATGAAAATGTGTGTGAAATGTTTTGAATTGAAATATTTCACAGCTTAAATATACAACCATGTTGAATTTTCAGCCCATAGAAATGCAAGCATATTTTTTTCCAACTCAAGCTTTTTTGTTTCAAATACGTTTGGCATTAATTTTCTTCCATAAGTGTGGGAGGCATCAGGATGTTCGCTAACAGTATACCATGTCCGCTGCAAAAGTATTTCTAACTTTTTACCCCTAAGCGAAGAACAAAATAGAACTTTACAGTGAGTATATCAGGGCCTTTATGCGTCTAAAGAAAAAAAAAAACTGGTCTCTCACCACATAGAGTCCATAAAGGTTGTGAACATCTCTGTGCTCCCAGACACCATGAACAGCATCTTTGTGCATGGTCACCTCAGGCCCATTAAACACAGACGGCTCGTTCATGTCATTCCAGATGTACTGATTCTCCATGGATCCCTGGACAGAGGCAATGGGGATTTAACAAACTTAAAATCATCTCCACTAAAATTGCCTCAAGTTATCAATCTCAACATTTTAACTGTAAGAGAGAATCTAATAAACAGTCAAGGGTATCAGCTGTTCAGAAAGCCCTTACCTCATACTGGTCATAGGCAAACATGCTGGCCCACCAGGCTCTCATCTCAGAGTTAGTGAAGTCAGGATAGCCAGAATTGCCTTCAGCAGAGAAAACAGTGAGTTTCAGCACTGACGAGTACAGAACATTGATTTAAACAGAGAGCTGGATAAACAGCTACACACCTGGCCAGCACCAGCCTTCATATTCTCCTCCATCTTTGTTCTTGACGTAAAAGTGTCTCGAGCGGATCTCATTGTGAATCTTGTAGCCACTGTCCACCCTAATGTGAGGATCTACGATGGCCACCAGCTGAGACAAAATGTCACATGATTGTTATCAAAGCATTTAGCAGTAAATTGAAACGATTTCAACAGGGCAACAACGGCTATTTCAGTTTACGCTGGGTAATATATTGAATACTCACTATAACCTGTGTATTTAGATATACATAAGGGCTGCACGATACATTGAAATATAGCAAATGTACATATTGTGATATGCATAACTGCATGATTTTAATACTCCAAAAGATTACAAAAAGTCCAAGTTTTAGGCCGCCGCAGACAGTAGAGAGTAGACTGGACAAATGTTTAATGTTATTGGGCATATAAGCGAAGTACTCACGCGCACAGAAAGCCGGCTCTCAGAAAGCGCATAATCCCGAAATCAGTTCTCTTCCACAGTTTATATGGCCAAATACACACAAAATGATGTCCAAATGCCCGTCTTGGTGAGTATTCACGTAAACACAGTCAGATATGTATTAGTTGGACTAAACACTAAAAAAGCGTGTGTGTAACAGTATATTGCATCTGTGCAGCTCTTAAAGTGACAGCAGCCGAATAAAACTGCTTTCGTGTGCATAATGTTAATCCAACAGCAATAGACAAAGAGAACATCACTCACTGCTCTTGACAATCATTTCTGTAGCATTAATAAGAATCAGTATATATTTAATTCATACAGTGAAGACTAAGCAGTGTTTTATTTTCACAAATGACTATTCAATTTCTATTGTTAAATAAATGTAGGCCTACCTAAAACCCTAAACCTCCCTGGTTTACAGTGACAGTTTTTATGTAAAGCTACAGCAAAACACTGCTGTTCACTTTCAGAAGTTGTAGGAATGCTTTCTTCTCACAAAAAGAATGTGAAAAATGTACAAATGGTAATATTTTTAGTTTTTAAATATATTTAAATATAATTTAAATTTATTTTACACACTTTATTTAGCTTTATTTAGCATTATTTAGCGATACGCATATCAGATATTGCATTATTTAACTAGTTATCGCATATCACATTTTTCTTCTGGCAATATAATTCATAATAAGCAACATTAAACATCAGAATGATTTTCTTAAATATCTGGATGATTTTAGTAAACTTTAGAAAACTTAATAGTCGAATAAAGTGCTATTGCATTACTTGCATGATTTTTCTTTGTCTTGCAACTTTTCAAATAAGAAAAAAAAACAGGGCGGGTCTTGATTTTATCTTCATATTTGGTTGCTGATTGGATTGTGAAAAGCGAGTATTGCATAACATTGCATACCTTTTAAAAAAAAAATATATTGAGATAAGTTATTTTACATTTTTTATATTTCACAATATTACTGTTTTTACTGTATTTTTGATAAAATAAATGCAGCCTTGATGAGCATAAGATATTTCTTTCAAAAACATTTTAAAAAAATCATCATTATTCCAAACTCTTGACCGATGTGTGTGTACATACACACAGTATGTATATATACACGTTTTTATTTTAGCTATATCACGCAGGGCATAATTTATGTCACACCTTGCGTCTTTTGTCCATCAGGCCCTGCAGCATTTCTTTAGGTTGGGGGAACTTGCTGGGGTCCCAGGTGAAGTAGCGCTTTCCATCTGCATGCTCAATGTCCAGCCAAATGAAGTCATACGGGATGTCGTGCTCATCAAAGCCCTGATCAACAGCCTTTACATCCTCCTGATCATTGTAGTTCCAGCGGCACTGATGGTATGCCAGCGCTGAGAGAGGAGGAAATGACTGAGTGCCTAAGGAAGAGAATGTTACGTTTAGGAGGAGGATTAATTAAACACTTTCAAAATGCCTTATAAATTATACGACTCATAATGCATTCAAAATCTGCATACAATTTTTGCATTCCTAGATCCATTAGAATCCTGTGAAATTATATATATATATATAAAAAAAAAACTTTATTTTAGTGTCCTTGTTACATATGTTACATGTAGTTTCCATAGTAATAAGATTAAATTATGTGTAATTACATGCATCTAACCCTCAACCAAACCCTAATTATCCCCTAACCCTATAGTAAGTACATGTTAATTAATATTACTCACGACTTAAATATATAATTCAACTGTAATGACATTTATTTATTTATTTATTTATTTTCGGTTTTCGGCCAAGTACATCCATAATTTTCATTTTGGCACATCCCTATTTTTTAGTCTCCTAAAAAATGAAGATAAATGAGATCTGAGAGCTAAAGGGAGTGGGCAAAATTATTATGTGGAAATTTCTTCAAAATGTCATGGTTTTGAAAAATATTAGGGCGAGTAAATGACAACAAACTGGGTGAAGTTGAAATATACCTTAAAGAAATCATGTTATTTTCAAGTTTAGCGCTGACTCTGTACGCAATGAAATGTGCGGTGGTACTTCCTTTCCCTGTGTGTTTGAGTACCTGTAAGTGAGGCGTACTGAGTGAAGACATCCGTAGGTTTTGGTCCCAGCATGATAAAGACATCAATAATACCACTCTCAGATATCCAGCGTACATCCGTCTGAGGAGCTTCACTAGATATTTGTACGAAGTCCAGCATTTTTCCAAACATCGTCTGAAAAATGGACACACATTTTAGGGAATTGTGCTAAAACATTTGTCCTACGAAATGCACTGATACAGAAAATCTGCTTTTAATACCAACTTGACCAAACTAATTTTAACATCAGAGAATACTGCAATGCTCTCCAATTTATTGTGTTTCCCTAATTAAGGTTCTTTATTTAAACCTTGTCAACCAAAAGCATTAGAAATCTTATCAAAACCAAAGCAGCAAATAGCAGTTTGCCCACTCTCACCTTTCCTGCAGTGTTTGAGCTGATGTCCACCCATGTCTCTGCTGCATTGAGCCAGAAGATGCCCATGGTGCGGTCAGTACTGTGAGATATGAGGACAGGAACTGCCCCATAAAGGGCCATTGGGTTGTGCAGCTCATACTGAAAAACATCCAAGTTGTACAGCCGATACGGATCTGACCCACTAAGAAAAAAAAGAAAGAGCACAACAATGGGCCAGTGAAACACTATTGTTACTGGTTTAGTGCTAAAAACCAAATACATGATAAGCTGTTGACACATAACATTTAAAATGGTTCATTAAACAATGTTCAATATTCAGGCTAGTGTGTCTTGCTCCTGACTGAAGTATTAGTATGGTTGGTCATAAGTTATGCTGGTTTGCTGTGGCCTATTTCTCAAAGGAGGTTAGCTTGAGTTTAGTTTGAGTAAAGTCTGATTTTTGGGGTTCAAGAAGCTGGATTGGTTTTTAGCGGTGTTAATCACTGTGGTATCTTATGCTACACGGCTACCTGACTCAGAGAAGGTTTTATTCTGGGTAAGAGATCACAAACCAAAACCAATCAGCTGTGAGTAAAGTAACATTCATCAAGTCACTTACCCTGTAGCTCTTGCTCCAAAATAAATCAGTTCTCAATGAAAGCACAGATAAAATTACCCAGATTTTGCAACTTTCAACTTATTTATATTATATTATATTATATATATATATATATATATATATATATATACACACACACACACACATACATACATACATATACATATATATATACACACATACATATATACATACATAAACACACACACACACACTTTTATATCCTGCATTACACATAGGCAATTATAGACATAAATACATACATACATACATACACACACACACACACACACACACACACACACACACATATTTTATTAATAAATTCAGTTGATTCATTTGCATTAATATAGTCTTATATTTTCTTTCAGCTGCCTTCCCAAATTTTCATGGCATCAGCTGTAATTCTTCCTGCCTCAGAAATGAGTTAAAATTCATGCACTGCATCCGAAATCTAATAATTCCCTACTATATAGTATGTGAAAAACAGTACGCCAAAAGAGTATGTCCTAATAGATAGTATTCGAAAAACATTAAACGAAAAGTCCCCGGTTGACCTACTTCTTCCGCCGAGATTCTGAAGTGCACATTCGATAGACGCTTTGCTATCCCATGAGGCAGGGCCGTAACCACCAAGTCCCCTCCAATAATTAAAAATGGCCAATTGGCCAAATTCTTGCACTGCTCTGCTGCACTTCATTACGCAGCGCTCTGTATGTTTTTGTTAGGATGACAAAAAGGTTTAAAAGTCACATTTTTAGTCTGGTCTGCCTCAGCGGTCTAACACCGCTCGTCAATGTCAAAATGATCGAGATGGCCAATCAAATCAAAGTAGGCGGAGTTTACCAGTCACAGAAGCAGAACGCAAATTCCAGCGTGAAGCGTCAGTTTAAAGTGAGGCAAGCGAAACATTTAAAACATGTGAACTGTTTTGCGACAGGGAGTAACATCTAGTGACGCAAACTACTCAACTTTTTTTCTCAAATATGGCCGTTTGAATTGAACTGAGTGGGAAGAGACAAGAAACATTTCACGTTTTCGAATCGGCGTTCAAATAAAAGTCCATATATTTTAAAGCAAATTAATATAAATATTTCCAAATAGTTTAAAATGATTATTTCCCAACTAGAATTAAACTTATGAATTTCCTTCTCTGTTCTGTTTCTACAGGCTTCATAAAAATTGGTCTCCCCCCAATGTTCAAGACATGGTTACGGCCTTGCCATGAGGCCACAGGAGAGGATTTATGAATGGAAGGTCACGTGGCGGTAACAACATGGCGGATGTAATGCGTCCGAATTTCATTCATACTATATAGTGCATCCTTTCTTAACAGTCATGAAGTTTGATATTTTTTTAAAACGATCCCACTGTTTTCAGCAGAGAAGTGAATTGTGCTGACTCTCTCATGAGAAGTGAATTAAACTGACCAGGTTGGATTTGTCTGGTTTTGCCAACCCTAAGCAGCATAACTTCTTTAATCAGTCAGCCTCACCAGCTAGATTTGGCTGGTGAACAGCATGACTATGCACAAAACCAGTAATAATCACCCTGGACCAGCAACAAAATTCAACCTATGTTTGAATTCACATTAAAAATGTGGTTAAGCTGCTTGTGAGAACTCACTCTGTGTTCTTCAGTTTGAGCGTGTCTGCGTGTTCCGGAATGCCATAGACGTGTTCCACACCAGGCAGAGAAAAATCTAAACTAATAGATGATGGACCTGAATTTAAAAAAAAAAAAAAAAAGACAAACAAACTTGACTGAGTTTATCTTACTGATATTGTACTAATCATGTTATAGAATAAAATGGGAAAGATTATCTAGATTTCAATGTACCATTGGGCTTAGAATCACTATGAGATTTAAAGGTTTCCTCCCACATGCCCGGTTTATCCTCCTCTTCTTTGATCTGCCCATCCTAAATTAATAAAACAAAGAAATAATTTAAAAAAAGGCAACAGTTAAAGTTAAAACACGTTTAAATTTTAACACTAATATAAGAAATGCAGATCTCAATGCTCAAAAATGAACACACTTTACACTATCTAGGTCTAATAAATCTGCATGTTAAACAGTCCAGTTATTAAACAAACACACACCTCGTCGGATTGCTTCTCCACACTCTCCTGTCCTGTCTTTTCCTCCGACTCACTTTTACTGAAAAGTAGACACAGTTTCTCTTAATACAAATACTTATTAGTTAAACTAAAACCTATATCTTGTAAAGGAGGAGGAACTTGAATAATTTCTTGAATAAGAGATGCATCAATATGACTCATTGATAATCAGACTTTGCAGCTCAATTTCTTTAAGGACAAATATATGGTGATTCTACAACAAAACAAGCATTTGGTGATTTTTGTTTTACAATTGTTGTTTGACTGGCCATTGGGGATAGTTCACACAAAAATTAAAATTCTGTCATTAATTACCCTCATGTCGTTCCAAACACGCAAGACTTTCGTTCATCAACATTTATCAACTCACACATCCGTTGTGGAAAACGGAAGCTCAAGCATGTTCGCTTTACGTGCGAGAACCAATAAGGTTTATTCTCGTGTTACGCAGCACGTTTGAGCTTCAGCGAGAACCAATGAGGTTCATTCTCATGTTACGCAGCACGTTTGAGCTTCTGTGAGAACCAATGAGGTTCATTCTCGTGTTACGCAGCACGTTTAAGCTTCTGTGAGAACCAATGAGGTTCATTCGCGTTATGCAGCACGTTTGAGCTTCTGCGAGAACCAATGAGGTTCATTCTCGTGTTACGCAGCACGTTTGAGCTTCTGTGAGAACCAATGAGGTTCATTCTCGTGTTACGCAGCACGTTTGAGCTTCCTCAAGAACCAATGAGGTTCATTCTCGTGTTACGCAGCACGTTTGAGCTTCTGTGAGAACCAATGAGGTTCAGTCGCGTGTTACACAGCACGTTTGAGCTTCCTCAAGAACCAATGAGGTTCATTCTCGTGTTACGCAGCACGTTTGAGCTTCAGCAAGAACCAATGAGGTTCATTCTCGTGTTACGCAGCACGTTTGAGCTTCTGTGAGAACCAATGAGGTTCAGTCTCGTGTTACACAGCACGTTTGAGCTTCCTCAAGAACCAATGAGGTTCATTCTCGTGTTACGCAGCACGTTTGAGCTTCAGCAAGAACCAATGAGGTTCATTCTCGTGTTACACAGCACGTTTGAGCTTCTGCAAGAGGTTTGCTCTTGTGTGTCAGGTTCCTTTGAGCTTCTGTTTATGTTCACTGATAAATGTTAATATGTAAATAAAAGCCTAAATTAAATCTGTTCATCATATAAAGTGAACGAGTCTCTTCAGAAAATTTGGACTAAACTGCTCAATTCATATGGATTCGTTTTACGATCTCTTTATGAACTGTTTGATGAACGAAGGTCAGGTCTGGAACGACATGAGGGTGAGTATGACAGAATTTTCCTTTTTGGGTGAACTATCCCTTTAAATGCATGTTAAACAGAGCATGTGTCAACCTGATGTTTGAAATAATAATCTGGATGAATTTGAAAAATGTAATTGTGTAGGTGACAACACTGTTTAACAAAGTTAGTAGCCCCTTTCACACATACAGTCTTTACAGGTAAATTACTGTTATATTTACCAAGAGATCATGTGTGAACAGGACCTTTTCAAAAATACCGGTAAATCAGGTTCTGGCAATTTACCAGTATGAGAAGTTGTAACACTACCAGTAAATTACCAGTATGATGCTTTGTGTGAACAAAGAATGAAGATTACCGGTATGAGCACGCGCTGACGTGAGAAGTCTGCTTTGGGCCAATCATAAAGCTCTTATGGAGATGACGCAATTATGCCGTACTGTTTACTGTAAGTGGCGCTGCTTTTTAATAATTTTCCTATGTAAATATGCGCTAGATGGATATCTTTGACCGTTGCGCCACGTCTCACAGCTTTTTCAGCGTGTCACCCAACCATCTTTTCATCAGCGCTGCAGATATGCAGTTGGATTATGCATGTCTTGTGTTGTTAAGAGCAAAAACCATGTGTGATCATCCCCTTACGTCTGTCACTTAGAAGTTAAAGAATTATGTCAAATTAAACAGATAGCGTTTCTCCTCATGCGATCGAATGAAGACACAACAGAGCAACATTTAAAGATGATTTCTGATTGACATCACAGAATTTTCCATTATTTTAGTGCTGATGTGTGAATGGGATCTTATCCGTCAAAAGCCAGAATGCCGTTGCTTGTGTGAACAGCATATTTGTGCATTTACCGGTAAAGTCATTCTGGTAATTCTATGAAAATTTACTGGGATTACTGTGTGAAAGAGGCTGGTGCAACACACACTGCCTAATTAAATATTATATTTTGGCTGTGAAAAACAATATATAGCGCATCTTTTAATCTTAATACAGAAAGAAGAAAAAATTATAATTTCTTCACAAAACATTTTCATCCATTAAAAGAATCAAAGAGAATGAAATGTTTTTGTTGAGATGCATGTAGTGTGTTTAAGTGAGGAACATAAATAACATGATAAAAATCATGTTATATAGAAGGTTTGAGATTAACATTGGTCAGAAGCAAAAAAAAAAAAAAAAAAATGGCATTGATAAATAAAACAGTTAATGATGTAAATGAAATGTACATTTTTGTTGTTTTTGTTTAACCAAATACATTTCCATGGTCAGTAAATGTTTATGGTAAATTTTCATGATCCACCAACAACTGACAGATGTGACACAAAGTACATTTTGAACCCAGCAGTTTATGCTTGTAGATGAAAATTCTACAAAACTAATGGCCATAATACCAAAATCAATGGAATCATTAATGACTAGTACAGTAAAGATAACATACTATTTTAGGTACCACAATTATGATTTAAATCTAGAACACACATCTATTTTAGTACTAAATCAAAAGCAAATAGTGCACTATTAGATTAAAGTGTACAAGCATTAATAATTTGGAGCACTACAGATATTTACACTACTGTTGATTTAAAAAAAAAAAACATGGATAAATGTTAATCAAACATTACGATTAATGAAGTAAAAGAAACTATGACGTAAATCTAAGATTTCTTACAGTCAAGAACTGGACAAATGGATGTTACCTAGAGAAAATGCTCTTGAGCGAGTCCCACATGTTACCAACTGTGCTACTTATTTTATGAGAGATACTGCTGAGCGTGACAGAAGAGAGGAAAGTTGAGAAAAAGAGGGGAAGGAAAATAGAATGTGATGAGAATTTCAGTAAAAACATTAACAATGAAATGTCTGACACATTTAAATGATCAGTTATTATCTAAAAGATACAAATCCCAGAACCCAATTTTTCAAATTAATGTGTCATTTTAACCTGATGTCATTTTTGCTGTGAAAAAAATAAAATAAGATCACGATCATAAAACACCACAGTACAAAACCAACCCAAATAGTGACCATTTTGACTGCAACAGTAGGGTTTAAAATGATTGTTAATAATGTATAAATCTTTCAAGACAAACCTACCATGGATCCAAGGTTGTTGGTATATATTTCTGCAGCCATTTCAAAATGTTCCCGTCCATATATACTCTATTTTTTACAATTATACATCAATAGCGGCTTCTATTTAACAATTTCACAATGTACTGTCATTGCTGTTTAATTCACATCAATGGCTGTAATTCCGTGATTCATCACAGAACTTGATTTGGCTCAATACTTTATTGAACTTTTATTTTTTATTTTTTTTTGCAAATTCCTATGAAGAAAATGAATGGGAAAACCAGAAGTGAGGTCACTGAAAAAAGTGGACGATCATTGTTGTGCTCTACTGGGCTTAGATGACAGCAGTCCTGCTTTAACAGAGTTATTGCGGAGAGGGAAAGCCAGAAATGAAAAGAGAAGCAACAGCAAGAATCCAAGTAGAAGTTGTGAGAGATCTTGACCCTCAGATCTTAGAAACAGTGAACACAGAAGAAACTATAGATATACTTTTTTTCATTGCATGCCAGCAGAAGAAAACCCCTTACAGAGATAGTTCACCCAAAAATCGTTGTTCTAGACACGAATGGCTTACTTTCTTCCGCAGAACACTGTATGGACAAACAGTTGAAACACTAAGTCAGACACTTTCCGACAATTTCAAAATATCTTCTTCTGTGAAAGAAAGAAAGCCATAAGGGTCTGTATGGATATGAGGGCGAGTAAATGACAGAATTTTCCCTATCCATTAAAATAAAACAATCTTGTAACTAAAGGCTGGAATACATTACACGACTTCTAAAATATGAACAGATTTTAAAACACTAGGCATCATACACTTACAATGGAAAAACCTCGCTGGATCACACGCTTAAAATATCATTAAAGGGCCCCTATTATGCCATTTTAACACTTTAATTTTCTCATCATATACAGTGGGGAGAACAAGTATTTGATACACTGCCGATTTTGCAGGTTTGCCCACTTACAAAGCATGTAGAAGTCTGTAATTTTTATCATAGGTACTCTTCAACTGTGAGAGACGGAATCTAAAACAAAAATCAGAAAATCACATTGTATGATTTTTAAGTAATTAATTTGCATTTTATTGCATGACATAAGTATTTGATACATCAGAAAAGCAGAACTTAATATTTGGTACAGAAACCTTTGTTTGCAATTACAGAGATCATACGTTTCCTGTAGTTCTTGACCAGGTTTGCACACACTGCAGCAGGGATTTTGGCCCACTCCTCCATACAGACCTTCTCCAGATCCTTCAGGTTTCGGGGCTGTCGCTGGGCAATACAGACTTTCAGCTCCCTCCAAAGATTTTCTATTGGGTTTAGGTCTGGAGACTGGCTAGGCCACTCCAGGACCTTGAGATGCTTCTTACGGAGCCACTCCTTAGTTGCCCTGGCTGTGTGTTTCGGGTCGTTGTCATGCTGGAAGACCCAGCCACGACCCATCTTCAATGCTCTTACTGAGGGAAGGAGGTTGTTGGCCAAGATCTCGCGATACATGGCCCCATCCATCCTCCCCTCAATACGGTGCAGTCGTCCTGTCCCCTTTGCAGAAAAGCATCCCCAAAGAATGATGTTTCCACCTCCATGCTTCATGGTTGGGATGGTGTTCTTGGGGTTGTACTCATCCTTCTTCCTCCAAACACGGCAAGCTCTATTTTTGTCTCATCAGACCACATGACCTTCTCCCATTCCTCCTCTGGATCATCCAGATGGTCATTGGCAAACTTCAGACGGGCCTGGACATGCTCTGGCTTGAGCAGGGGGACCTTGCGTGCACTGCAGGATTTTAATCCATGACGGCATAGTGTGTTACTAATGGTCCCAGCTCTCTTCAGGTTATTAACCAGGTCCTGCCGTGTAGTTCTGGGCTGATCCCTCACCTTCCTCATGATCATTGATGCCCCACGAGGTGAGATCTTGCATGGTGCCCCAGACCGAGGGAGATTGACCGTCATCATTAACTTCTTCCATTTTCTAATAATTGCGCCAACAGTTGTTGCCTTCTCACCAAGCTGCTTGCCTATTGTCCTGTAGCCCATCCCAGCCTTGTGCAGGTCTACAATTTTATCCCTGATGTCCTTACACAGCTCTCTGGTCTTGGCCATTGTGGAGAGGTTGGAGTCTGTTTGATTGAGTGTGTGGACAGGTGTCTTTTATACAGGTAACGAGTTCAAACAGGTGCAGTTAATACAGGTAATGAGTGGAGAACAGGAGGGCTTCTTAAAGAAAAACTAACAGGTCTGTGAGAGCCGGAATTCTTACTGGTTGGTAGGTGATCAAATACTTATGTCATGCAATAAAATGCAAATTAATTATTTAAAAATCATACAAAGTGTTTTTTTTTTGGATTTTTGTTTTAGATTCCGTCTCTCACAGTTGAAGAGTACCTATGATAAAAATTACAGACATCTACATGCTTTGTAAGTAGGAAAACCTGCAAAATCAGCAGTGTATCAAATACTTGTTCTCCCCACTGTATATTGCAGAATCACTTCTATTCTCAAAGTGTTTGAAACGGTTCAATAAAGGATTCAATCTCTCTAAACCCTGCCTTTCTGAGAGCCTGTTCTGCTCTGATTGGTCAGACGACTCAGTCTGTTGTGATTGGTCAACTGTTCACAGCACATGTCTGAAACCAAACGACCATTAGCATATCTGAATTTCAGCTCTGGATCTTCCTCAGCACTTGATACACAGTGATACGAACAGTAACAATGACGTCGGTTTTACCGTATCAATTCGAGTCTCATCCTTTGGAAGTGCATCAAAGTGGATTTGCTTTGGCAGCAGAAAACAGCGTCTTCTTGACATGTCGACAACACAAACTAAACTCTTCCAGTCTCAGCTACAAATACAGGTGTTTGAGGGTCAAAGCTGACGTTGTTCGCGGGCAGCCAATGAAGACCAAATTGCAAATTTGTTACAAACCTGCGTAGGTTCATGCAGGAAGTAAGACTGGAATTACTGACGACTCGTTTCCGGCAGTTTAGAATCGCTTCTTTCTTTTAGGAGACAATAACTTCATTTATCTGCATGAAAGGTAATATCTGAAATAGCATAATAGGGGCACTTTAATATCCTCTGACTGGATGGAATCATAATTTGAAATTAAAGCTAATTTAATTAAAGCTTCCATGCCCATCATACACTGCAATTTACTGTGAATTCGGTCAAATATGACTGCCCAAAATCTGCAGACTGGCTCTGACCTTTGACAACTAGCTTTGATTCGTCCAGACTGCAAATTGAGGCAAAAATCTTGCCATTTGTATTCCGGCCTTAAGTGGTAATTAAAGGGATAGTTCAACCAAAAATGAAAATTTGCTGTTAATTTACTCACCCTCAGGCTATCCAAGATATAGGTGACTTTTTTTCATCAGTAGAACAGTAAAGAAGATTTTTAGCTGAAACCATGGCCCTCTGTGACTCATATAAAGGAAGTCAATGGGTGCCATCAATTTGAGATTGAACGTATGCAAACAAAACAAAATTAATACACATGGCTCCTGATGATACATTGAGGTCTTGAGAAGCAAAACAATCGGTCTATGCAAGAAACTGAACATTATTTCCAACATTATTACCTCTAATCCACAGCCTTGGCAAACGGTTCTGAGCGCGTTCACAAAGGTCTGTAGCGGTGACTTCATGTCGCATAATGCATAAGGCAGGAACTGCGTGTATTAACTTTAGTTTTGTCTGCCTATGTTTTGAATCTCAAAGTGATGGCAAGGACCGAGGACCACGATTTCAGCTAGAAATCTTCTTTACTGTTCTACTGGAGAAAAAAAAAGTAACCTTGGATGGCCTGAGGGTGAGTAAAGTAACAGCAAATTTTCATTTTTGGGTGAACTATCCCTTTATGGAAATTGTTGCAAGCAGGCCCTGATGCAACTCAGGAAAATAATGTTTTTATTTTCACAGATATTAATGGATGATAAATTAAGCTCATTCTCCCCATATTATCATTAAAAAAAACATTACTGTACACCTGTCTGGACAAGATGGCTTTTTTTTTTTTTTGCTTTTTTTTTTAAATCTTAATTTTCATGAAAACTAAGTCACAACATAAAAAAAAATCTTAATTTTCTTTGGGTAAATAAAATCTTATTTTTTTCCTGATTTTGGGGTGAAATATGACCAATACATTTACTGACAGTTTTTCTGAGATTACCCTTACACTAATTTGTCATTTACATTTAATTCATGTAAAAACTGTGTTACTGCTGTGCCATATTGTTCTGTTAAGGTTAAATGCCCGTTGACACCAAGGATGACAACTATAAATATAAACACGAACTATCCCACGATGGCGACAGTGTGAAAACCGCTCGGGACAGTTTTAAATCTTGACAATTTAAACATTCAGGTGATTTTAAACCATTCAAGCTCAAAAAGACACGCAAGAGAATTGAGTTCTTGTGTTATCATGCTTGAATGTGTAAATACACACAACATTGAGTCAAAATGCCTGCCTTGGTCATTATCAGAATCCACCTGACTTTAAAGAGCGTGCGCATAGCGGCTGAAGACAATACTTCAGTGCATGCTTATACAAACCCGATTCCAAAAAAGTTGGGACACTGTACAAATTGTGAATAAAAACAGAATGCAATAATGTGGAAGTTTCAAATTTCAATATTTTATTCAGAATACAACATAGATGACATATCAAATGTTTAAACTGAGAAAATGTATCATTTTAAGGGAAAAATAAGTTGATTTTAAATTTCATGGCATCAACACATCTCAAAAAAGTTGGGACAAGGCCATGTTTACCACTGTGTGGCATCCCCTCTTCTTTTTATAACAGTCTGCAAACGTCTGGGGACTGAGGAGACAAGTTGCTCAAGTTTAGGAATAGGAATGTTGTCCCATTCTTGTCTAATACAGGCTTCTAGTTGCTCAACTGTCTTAGGTCTTCTTTGTCGCATCTTCCTCTTTATGATGCGCCAAATGTTTTCTATGGGTGAAAGATCTGGACTGCAGGCTGGCCATTTCAGCACCCGGATCCTTCTACGCAGCCATGATGTTGTAATTGATGCAGTATGTGGTCTGGCATTGTCATGTTGGAAAATGCAAGGTCTTCCCTGAAAGAGACGACGTCTGGATGGGAGCATATGTTGTTCTAGAACTTGGATATACCTTTCAGCATTGATGGTGCCTTTCCAGATGTGTAAGCTGCCCATGCCACACGCACTCATGCAACCCCATACCATCAGAGATGCAGGCTTCTGAACTGAGCTCTGATAACAACTTGGGTTGTCCTTGTCCTCTTTAGTCCGGATGACATGGCATCCCAGTTTTCCAAAAAGAACTTTAAATTTTGATTCGTCTGACCACAGAACAGTTTTCCACTTTGCCACAGTCCATTTTAAATGAGTCTTGGCCCAGAGAAAACGCCTGCGCTTCTGGATCATGTTTAGATACGGCTTCTTTTTTGACCTATAGAATTTTAGCTGGCAACGGTGAATGGCACGGTGGATTGTGTTCACCAACAGTGTTTTCTGGAAGTATTCCTGAGCCCATGTTGTGATTTCCATTACAGTAGCATTCCTGTATGTGATGCAGTGCCGTCTAAGGGCCCGAAGATCACGGGCATCCAGTATGGTTTTCCGGCCTTGACCCTTACGCACAGAGATTGTTCCAGATTCTCTGAATCTTTGGATGATATTATGCATTGTAGATGATGATAACTTCAAACTCTTTGCAATTTTTCTCTGAGAAACTCCTTTCTGATATTGCTCCACTATTTTTCGCCGCAGCATTGGGGGAATTGGTGATCCTCTGCCCATCTTGACTTCTGAGAGACACTGCCACTCTGAGAGGCTCTTTTTATACCCAATCATGTTGCCAATTGACCTAATAAGTTGCAAATTGGTCCTCCAGCTGTTCCTTATATGTATATTTAACTTTTCCGGCCTCTTATTGCTACCTGTCCCAACTTTTTTGGAATGTGTAGCTCTCATGAAATCCAAAATGAGCCAATATTTGGCATGACATTTCAAAATGTCTCACTTTAAACATTTGATATGTTATCTATATTATATTGTGAATAAAATAGAAGTTTATGAGATTTGTAAATTATTGCATTCCTTTTTTATTCACAGTTTGTACAGTGTCCCAACTTTTTTGGAATCGGGTTTGTAATAAACAGAACGATATTACGCGTTGGAGTGGACGCTAATATATTATTATAGTTATCTTTCTTGGTGTGAACAGGCCTTGAGACTGTGCGCCTATGAGAGTAAGGCCTTATTAATACAAAGGGAAGAAAAAGAGGGAAAAAAAATATATATATATTTTATATATATATATACATACATACATACTCACCTAAAGGATTATTAGGAACACCATACTAATACTGTGTTTGACCCCCTTTCGCCTTCAGAACTGCCTTAATTCTACGTGGCATTGATTCAACAAGGTGCTGAAAGCATTCTTTAGAAATGTTGGCCCATATTGATAGGATAGCATCTTGCAGTTGATGGAGATTTGTGGGATGCACATCCAGGACACGAAGCTCCCGTTCCACCACATCCCAAAGATGCTCTATTGGGTTGAGATCTGGTGACTGTGGGGGCCATTTTAGTACAGTGAACTCATTGTCATGTTCAAGAAACCAATTTGAAATGATTCGAGCTTTGTGACATGGTGCATTATCCTGCTGGAAGTAGCCATCAGAGGATGGGTACATGGTGGTCATAAAGGGATGGACATGGTCAGAAACAATGCTCAGGTAGGCCGTGGCATTTAAACGATGCCCAATTGGCACTAAGAGGCCTAAAGTGTGCCAAGAAAACATCCCCCACACCATTACACCACCACCACCAGCCTGCACAGTGGTAACAAGGCATGATGGATCCATGTTCTCATTCTGTTTACGCCAAATTCTGACTCTACCATCTGAATGTCTCAACAGAAATCGAGACTCATCAGACCAGGCAACATTTTTCCAGTCTTCAACTGTCCAATTTTGGTGAGCTCGTGCAAATTGTAGCCTCTTTTTCCAATTTGTAGTGAAGATGAGTGGTACCCGGTGGGGTCTTCTGCTGTTGTAGCCCATCCGCCTCAAGGTTGTGCGTGTTGTGGCTTCACAAATGCTTTGCTGCATACCTCGGTTGTAACGAGTGGTTATTTCAGTCAAAGTTGCTCTTCTATCAGCTTGAATCAGTCGGCCCATTCTCCTCTGACCTCTAGCATCAACAAGGCATTTTCGCCCACAGGACTGCCGCATACTGGATGTTTTTCCCTTTTCACACCATTCTTTGTAAACTCTAGAAATGGTTGTGCGTGAAAATCCCAGTAACTGAGCAGATTGTGAAATACTCAGACCGGCCCGTCTGGCACCAACAACCATGCCACGCTCAAAATTGCTTAAATCACCTTTCTTTCCCATTCTGACATTCAGTTTGGAGTTCAGGAGATTGTCTTGACCAGGACCACACCCCTAAATGCATTGAAGCTACTGCCATGTGATTGGTTGATTAGATAATTGCATTAATGAGAAATTGAACAGGTGTTCCTAATAATCCTTTAGGTGAGTATAATATATATATATATATATATATATATATATTTTAATGTAATATACACACACACACATACAAATAGTCAGAAATACAGCCCAAAAAAATCAGTGTAAAATATTTTTAGTATTAAGAATTCTTGGTTCAGCATTATCTATTTTATTAAGAGGCATTATCTGTAATAAACTTCCTGAATGAGATGCCCTTTCTGTCGGATTTGTGTTGTTGTACTCACGTGTCCTTGCGTGCGCGTAGGTGCTCGAAGGCCAGCAGGCCGCGGGAGTTGAGTGACATGAGCACTTGAGGACCCTCAACGATGTCCAGCCGAAAGGGCTGAGCACTTACGATGAGCCGCTGCTCCTTCCCACCCAGAGACAACACCAGACTATTCTCATCCTGAGACACCACAGACAGCCTGAACACACACACACACACAAGACATTCAGCTGTTAAAACAGCATAGCTCAATGATGATAATTCATAAGATGGCGACAAGGGGGAAAAACTGACCCAAATTATAATATGCAAATTGGAACCTTCTCTAGTCAGATGATAAAACACTAGGAAACACAAGAGGCTTTTAGTGGTCTTATAGTGGTTGACTGAGAACAACGGTTTTCTATTTGAATATAGTTTAAAACATGAAAGAAATCATTAAAATATGCTGATTTGCTGCTTCATATTTTTGTGGAAACAGTGATAGACAACAATGAAAAGAAGAGTCAGAAAGCTCTCAGATTTCATCAAAAAGATCTTAATCTGTGTTCCAAAGATGAACGAAGGTCTTACAGGTTTGGAATGACATGAAGGTGAGTAATTAATGACATAATTTTCATTTTTGGGTGAACTAACCCAAATATTATAATAATAATAATAATAATAATAATAATAATAAAAAATTGTTAAACGTTAAAGGCTTAGTTCACCCAAAAATGAAAATTAGCCCATGATTTACTCATTCTCAAGCCGTCCTAGGTGTATATGACATTCTTCTTTCAGGCAAATACAATTGGAGTTATATTAAAAAATATCCTGGCTCTTCCAAGCTTTATAATGGCAGCCCAAAATTTGAAGCCCAAAATTTGAAGCCCAAAAAAAGTGCATCCATCCATCATAAAAGTGCTCCACACAGCTCCAGGGGGTTAATAAAGGCCTTCTGAAGCAAATCGATGGGTTTTTGTAAGAAAAATATCCATATTTAAAACTTTATAAAGTAAAATATCTAGCTTCCGGAGGACCGCCTTCAACTTACGCAGAAAGTGTAACGCCGCTTGCAGTTAAAAACGCTTACACTACATCCAACATCATCGTCACGCCAGTTACACTTTTTCTGTAAGTTGAATACGGAAGGCGGTCTGGCGGAAGTTAGATATTTTACTTTATAACGTGTTAAATATGGATATTTTTCTCACACAAATGCATCGCTTCACTTCAGAAGGCCTTTATTAACCCCCAGAGCCGTATGGAGTACGTTTATGAGGGATGAATGCACTTTTATGAGCTTCAAATTTTGGGCTGCCATTATAAAGCTTAGAAGAGCCAGGACATTTTTTAATATAACTCAGATTGTATTCGTCTGAAAGAAGAATGTCATATACACCTAGAATGGCTTGAGGGTGAGTAAATCATGGGGTAATTTTCATTTTTGGGTGAACTATCCCTTTAAGAATATTGTATTTAAAAAAAAAAAAAAAAAATTTCCCTGGATGTGACAGGGTGGGCAAGCTGTCAATCTGGCTCACCCGAATATCCGCTCCTGCTGTAAACGGCCCCACTGAGAAACACTAATCTACAGAGTAAAAGCCGTTCTGATGGTGTGAGTAGACTTGACTTACGCTTCAGTAAGGGGATCAGAGATGAGTACATCTGGAACCTCGTAACGAGGCTTAAGTGGTTTGAGTTCATTAATCTTCACCCGGGTCATGTTCCCCTGCAGTCTGTACAGCTCAAGCAACAGGCGAACCTACAAACAAACAAACACAAGAGTCTCAATTCTCTTACACTTAGTATGCAGCACAACACTGACCACCCACTTTATCAGTAACCTTGGCTCTGGAAAAAAAAAAATTACCCATTAAAATAATCATCAAAATCTTTGATGCATTGCGATTCTCTCTTCAAAAATTCTGAATGGATTTTTAAAGCACGGTCAGACACTGAAAAGCACTTTATGTTTCTTTGTTCCCGATTATTACTTTTTCAAAACTATATTTAGTTAGTTAATAATTCTTAACATGCTATTGAATTTGATTTATTATTCATTTGTAATCATTTTAAAAAGTACCTTTAATTATACAAGTAAATGTAATAAAATGCACAAATAAATTTGATAAGTCAGAAAATGTATTAATCAATTAAAAACCAAAATATACATCAAGAATAGTTTCAGAGTCAGAACTGAATCGGATCGTGAGGTGCCTAAAATTTCCCAACCCTAAGATCTATATCTTACAAATGGCATAAAACAGGAATTGCAATCTTTTCTTCCGTAACGTATATCTGAGTGAAATGGCTTCTTGAACAGGAAAAACATGTAGGGCAGGATTTTTTTCAATCATAAAATGATTGGATCATTGTCATTTGCTATTGCTGCGATCTCATGAGAGTGACAAGTTGTTGGAACGATTATTGTCCTGACTTCAATGTTTTTGATTAAAGATTACGAGGGAACATGCATTTAAAAAAATAATAATGTGCATGAACAAATAATTTACAAAATACTGCAATATGTTATCAAAAAACAAGAATGGTCAATTGAGACTTTAATCCAAACAACCAACTTTGAGATGAAGTTGTCTGTTACAGTTCTGTTTTGGTATATTTAGTGACCTTGTTGTTGTCATTGATGAGCTGCAGGGTGATTCTGGAGTCGCTCAGCTCCAGCGTGTCCAGCAGAGCTCTGTACGGAGACTGACCTGGCTTCAGCTCCCTCTGACGCCTACAAACATACACACAGAAAACATCAGACATGTGACATTTGGGCATCATTTTGAATGTGGATACAATGTGGGTATGGCTAAACAGACGAAAAAGCACAAAAATCTGATATCTGATGAAAAGGCTTTGGCAATAATATTTTCATGCAAGAAAACAAAAAGACTAATCATTAGTCACATGTCATTTTTGCCTCAGGAGACTGACTCAGCATCAACTGCTTCCAACAATTTATATGGCGTTCTTTCAGGGGAGTCATGTGCCAAGCAACTACCATTGAAAATATAGCTGCAAGCAGCATTTATCAGGGTTCAAGCATTGTTTACATGTGTAAAAAGGTATTACGTTTTATTTAGCAAACCTGTAACCACCTAGATCAGAGTTGGAAAAGACCATTTACAGCCAATACAGGTAATTTACCAAGGAAATATATGGGTTTTAAAGCTTTTTAACTGTTATAGCGCCACCTATGGCCTGATCTCCATAAAAGTTTGCATGTTTCTTTAGAATCATGTCGCATGTGCTCACTTAATTTCGTGGCGTCTAAAGTTCTGCGTAAAACAAAACGGCTATTTTCAGACGGCTGCCGTGTTTTTCAAGATATGCAAATGTCCTTATAATAATAATAATAATAATAATAATCGTTATTTTCTATAGCGCCTTTAAATGTACATCTCAAATCGCTTTACAAAAAAAAAAAATACACCATTTAAAACAATGCGCATTCTTTTTCTCTTTTGTTTGTTGTAATCAAAACAATTCAAAATAAAACAATATAAAATTATTCAAATGTTTAATTAAAAGCTACCCTAGAAAAATTTGTTTTAAGAGATTTAGCATTCATGGCATAGACAATAATGGCACCTTCGACAAAGACACTGCCTGCCAGTTTTCAAATCAATCGGACTGACTGTAGCGTAGCTATAGCCGTTTCTGTGCTTCATTTTATAGCACCACCAAGTGGCCAGACGGGGTGTCCTTTTTCATGTGACCACAGATAAAGCCCATTCACAGGTGTACCAAGTTGTGTGAAATTAACTCATTCCATTTAAGAGTTATAACCATTTAAAGGCACAGTATGTAAGTTTGGCCGCTAGAGGTCGCTTATTCAAAACAAAAGGCGTAGCTTGATGACGCCGTGATTTCGTGGAATCATGGGAGTTGCTGTCTTCACCTCTACAGCCGGTGGAAAAGAATCCAACGGGACTCATGGCAGAAATAATGCTCATGGATGAGCTAATTTATTAACATTACTGTAGTATGAAGCAGAGCAGGAACGAGTGCTGGTGGAGCTGAACGAGGCCGCTGGAGCGATTGCTAATAAGAGACGAGCGCGACACATGGCTGGAGAGCAGTGGAGCTTTTATTATGCCACAGTCGCTGCTTCTGCTTCTTCCGCTCATGCGTATGCTGAAAGTTATGTTATAATGCTACTCTGTGCGTTCACTCGGCGGCTGCTATGAGACACTTGTTCACACTGCAGTGAGCTAGATCGATATTAGGCATGGTAAAACATGGTACTCGCGGTAAATCAAGAAAACCAGATTTAAACAATAAGACTAACTGTGTTGAGCTATATAACAATGATTAGTTTTCTGTCGATGAATGTATCCAAACAGTTGCTCACCTGTCTAATAAAACACATCATATATTAAAGCATCTTTTTTGTTTCCATGGTTTCTACAAAATAAAACCGGAAATCGAAGGTAACAGGGTATGATGTCATTGATAGGCAATGCGCGGACACGGTTTGTGTCCTGGATAAAATTGCTTATTTCTCTGGATTTAAACATTCTTGGAAACATTTGTGATAATGTAAGTACACAAGTCAACAAAATATATAACACTGTTCTAGAGGTTTTTGGATATTTGAAATCAAAAAATCTTACATATTATGCCTTTAAGTAACAGTGGCCCTGCTTACTTCAAAAGTTTTGGTGTCGCGAACGTGAATGGAAATTTTGACTTTTTCCGATAACTATTGACGGTCAGACTCCAGAGAATCCTTCTCTACTGGATTGGTTCCGATTGGGGTTTTTCAAAAAAATGTTAGAGCGGCAATCAAATCCGAGACGTGCGTTTTGTTTGTCCTACAACAAACTATTTAGGAGTTATTAGCGATTTCACACTTTTGATCACTGTAGCGCCATCGTCAGGCCGATTGGGGCAAGCCAAGGTGACGTTGTAGATGGTGAGGGGACTACCATCCTTCAAAGTTTCAAGTCTCTATGACTTACGATTTGGTTCGCCCGATCACTTTCAGGGCAGAATGTTGATTGAAATTCCTAACAATATGAATGGGAATGCTAGTATGGAGCCCCTAAACAGACATGGTGAAGGGAAAAAAAATGAGATGGAGGAAAAATTGTGTGTCAATGCTTTTGCATTCTCTAGCAAATGTTTTGCGTTCCACCAAGAAATTTGCATTTGCCCGCAAAGAGCTCAAAAGGTTTTGCGAAAGAACGCAAAAGCATTGTTTTTTTTTTTTCTTCCCATCTCATATTCTTTCCACCACCATGTCCCTTCAGGGGCTCCGTGGAATGCTAAAGGATATTATAGACCTCCTTGGTATCAAAATTCATAATAGTGTAGAGCACTGGAAAAAAATGTTGTCAACTTTCATTAATCTGTCTTCCTACAGGGGGCGCATGCTGGCTCAGTAGGTTCAATCCTCTATTGTGTAACGTTGTTTTTGTCTTAACATTTGGGAGATGTGTAAACTACAAAGTACAACTATCCACGTGTAATAATTTCAGTGATTGATAAGAAATATGATAGCAAATGAAAAGGTCCTAGATTATTTTTTAACAACCCGTACGGTATAATCACAAACCACTGTGATTGGTCCATTCTGAGCAGTGCGTAGAAAAGTAACACGTATCGCATGAGAACATCGCACAAACATTTTTCAGATATCATCGGTTTCATGTTTATTCACATTATATTTAGTGGACTCATACTCACTTGCAGAAGGCGCTCTGCTCGCATGTTTTAAAGTTGCTGCGGTCCACAGCCTGAGCGCTCAGACACAACAGCAGAATCAGCACCAAACTGAAAGACAATACCGTAAATTCACAAAGGATACATTACTGTAACCTGTGTGGACACTATTGCTCACGCTTTTAACTTATATCAACACCAGACAAACAGTTTACTGTAAATAAAACGATGAATTCATCACTGTACCATGGTACCACAACAGCAGTCTTTTGTAAGCAATAATGGCAAAGATTTCTGACATCGTGAGGAATAACTCACAAAGACTGTAAAGCGATTTTAAGCATTCAAATCGCTCGAAATGTAAAAAAGAGCATTTCAAACGGCTGAGTCTTTGATTTTATTTACACATAATCCTATTACCCTGCCTGAGCAATACAGTACCTGTCACAGGAAGCCGCCATCTTGCCTCCTTGTGAACTTTGCCCTCCGCGCGCTCCCATCCAGTCAGTTCGAATGTGACGTGCACGTGCACGTGCACTTTTTCTTCTTCTTCTTCTTCTTCTTCTGTGGATTTATTGGCCGGTTGCAAACCAACTGAAAAGGTCACGTGCACTTTTTCAGCAGATGAGCTTTTGTACATTCGGATTTTGACTGCGCCAATCACGAAAAAAATGCTTTTACCCTTATTTACACATAGTGTGCAACAGCAATACATTTATTTCAAGAATATGTTCGCGCTGTAGTTAGCTTAGCTTCATAGCAAATAAAGTGAATAGCTTCACTATTTCATCAGTTGAATACTATTAAAACTTAAATAAAAGTTACATTGAGAAACCTTATTTGATCATGGAATAGACACAAAATTGATAACATGCACCACATTATAATAATAATAATAATAATAATAATAATAAAAGAAGGTTATTTAGACCCACTGTGCCTGCGTTGTCACGTGATACCCGTTACTTTTTTCTACGCTGCTCAGGGTGGACCAATTACAGTCGTTTGTTATTACTGAATACTTCAATATTTTATTTATTCGTGTTATATACAGATGGTTGAAGTCAGTTTCCATTTGTATATCACTAATCTTTGTTTTCTTCTATTTTACCTTTGTGTATATATGTTTTCGATACAACAAAGATACGGTGTTGTTAAATCGGGTTTCATTCACAAACGAAATCTGTAGCCTATATAATTTCTTACTAGTGCATAATAAAACAAACAGGATATAATGAAATAATAACAGTAGTAGAAATAATAATAATAAATAATAATAAAATAATAATACAAACGAATAATTGAACATCATTTCATCAATCTTTTTATCAATAAAAATCTAGACATTTAACAATTCATTTGACATATATTTTTTTTAAAAAGTGTACTTACAAAAATATTTAATTTGTTTTTTATAACTGAAATATTCTATTAAAAAAGTATTATTTGAGCGCAACCGCCATGCGCCCCCTATAGGACGACAGCGTTATTAGCTTGTGAGGTTTGCCACCTGAGTCGTCAAATGATTGGACCGTTCAACGCGGAAATGACGTCACAGCTGGTATAAAAGAACGCGAGTTGTCGTTCTTCTTTCTCTCTACAGTGGCTCTCGGACGAAGTCTGCACTGGTATGTGAACGCATCAAACAAGCTATTTTTTGTAATTTGTTATTCGTGACGCGTAGTAGCAAGTTTAAACGTTTATGATGGTTATTCTGTATGACGACCCTCCATTCTTGGCATGCTCGCGGTTTTTTTGTACGCTTGTGTGTATGTATGGAGGAATACTAGACCCAGTGCAATGTCTTCGGTACCAGCATGTGTCCCATCGGCTGGTTCTATCCTCAATCACTGGAACACGCTTTCGTTCTAACTCATGTTAATGCGAGTAGTGCTTTCTCTCTTCTAGATATTAAACCGTAGTGCATGCATTGTCCTGTAACTTCTAACTGTAAGTTGTCCTTGTCCTTCACAGGCTACATGCTTCTCCTCGTGGCTCCAGTGTTTGGGATCTACTGAAGTGAAGCTACTTCTGAAGTTCCAGGAATCTCTGGCTTGTGTTCGGTTCGATTAATTGCTTTTTAATCTACTGTTTGATAAATGGCATTTGATTGTATGCATGTATAGAAGTTGAAATTTGTCTTTATAATTTGAATTAGTTTAGAAGTCTGTTAGAGCACTAACCCTACTTTTGCTATGTTTATATTTACTCACACTATAGTACCTTAGTAAAATTGCTCTAGTAAATACTAATGTTTTTGAACTATGCTAAAGATGCTATAGTAAATTGTAGTATTTCATAGTATTTACTACAGCTTACTGTAGTATTAACTAGTTAATTGTTAAACTAAATTTAAAAAATCTTGTATAATATGACTGTTTGCTTGGTTATGGTATTTGTAATTGAATTTTTGCCATGAAAATAGCCTTAGATGCTGACAGCATTAAAATAATCTGGAATTGTTAAACTACAGTAAATACTGAGGTATACTATTTACTATAGTATGGTTAAAATGCTATAGTTTCTCCCCCCCCATGTGGGCTGTAAGTGGGACCCAGCAGCTGGATGTGTTTTTGTATCTTGTTTTATTCTAATAAACGGTGACTCTAATCTCTGGTCTGTTCTTTACAATGTGTTTTTGGGATGGTGTTCATTTTCAGTCTTTTTTTTTTTTTTTTTTTTTTTTTAAATCTTGTTCAACAGAATAAACTCATACAGGTTTGGAACAAGAGGGTAAATGAGCTTTTCATTTTTGGGTGAACCATTCCTTTAAGCTGTACTTTAAATACCAAATTCTGTGGGATGAAAAGTAATTTATGCAATAATTTACACTTGTCATTCAGTTTGAGAATTAATAACAAAGGGTACTCTGATCAGCATGTATGTGCTAAAATATAGCATTTTAACATTGCATATGTTAATAAGTGTAAACATTGTAACTAAAAATGGGTAGTTGACAAATGGAGTAATTTTTTTTTTTTTTTTGGTAAAACGCTGAAGAAAAAAATGCTTATGTAGTGAAGTCTGATGTTTGAGAAACTATAAGGGGTCACTTTTTTTTTTTTTTTTTTTTTGGAAAATTTTTACTGAAATGTGTCCTATGGTGTGACACAAAGAACTCAAGACTTTAGGAGTGTTGCACCAAAGGACAACAAATGCTTTAATAGTGGTTCCAAAAGTTTATTTGAACAATTTGAGAATCTTATGTGCACTTATTTGCAGTAACATGACTGTGAATGAGGCCTAGGGCAAGTTAATTCTTTATTAATTTCCAAAAGTTGTACATCTCTACCCTGGTTTCACAGATAAGGTTTAAGTCTAGCCCCAGACTAAAATGCATGTTTGAGCTGTTTTAACTGAAAGCAACTTGCACTAGCATATAAAAATATATCAGTGCCATTGTTTTGTCTCAAGATGCACATCAGTAATGTTTTTTTCTAAGGCACATTTATAAAAGCTACTTAAATGTCCAAATTGAACTAAGGCCTACTCCTGGTTCAATCTAAACCTTGTCTGTGAAACCTGGGGCCTATACCATGAAGCTGGTTTAGGTGGCTAGCCAGGTATGTTTCAGTTTAGGTTTTTTGCCCACCTGTGTTTTAGGCACTGTTAAAAAGGCCCATTGTAAATGTATTTTGAATTTGTGTCTGTGAGACTTGCTCTGGCAATCAGCCAATGTCAGAGCGCGGTGTCAAAGCAGCAACGCAAAAGACGCTATGCTCCGCCCATCTCCAGCAGGTGGCGCTGGTTAGTGCTAGTAAATATCTCAGCATGGAGTGATTGTGACTGTCCAAACGGACTCGGTGCTTGCGTCACATTTGATGTGTGCGTATATTATATGAACAAGTTGATTTATGTGCTTCAACTCATGTTAACTGTTTGATGAACTGAATTTATTATGTTTGGTTGATATCCCTTGTTTAAGGATACTTTACATTGAAGTAGTGATTGATTTGTGTTCATGTATTCACATGACGTTGCTTTATTGTTCATGGAAGTGTTTCTGCTACCTCTCAATGCATTTATCTAGTTAATTAATGAATTGTTTCTGTTATGTTATATTGATGATTTTATTGTATGCTTTGTTTTAGACCACACACACACAAACACACACATATATATATATATGTGAAAACAGCAATGTACTCATTTGCACTTATGTGCTGAAAATAAAGCATCAAAGAACTTTCATGCTGCTTCTTCATGTCTCTAACCGGACATCTGTGGTGAACTAGTCCCCAACTGGCAACCCCAAACTGATTGAACTTCAACAGTTTTCTATAGGCACCATGAAAGTGGTCTGGATTTTAGCAGTGTTCATCGCCATAGTAACTTGCTCCAGGGCAGGTTATCTTCCAGGTAAGAGAGCTCAAACTGAAATTGGACCAATCATCTGTGAGCAAAGTGACACATGTCTGACGCAATAAAGTCACTCCCCCTGTATCTATACACTGTAAAATCCAACAGATGTTCTTACTAAGACTTCTTAGTTAACTTTACTTAATGTCCAATGATTTGTTGAATTTAACAATTTAGTAATCTGAACTGTTTGCATGCTATGCCTTCATTACTTAGAAAACCCAAGTAAACATTACTTGACTGGTTTGAGTACCATTTTGCCAAAGCAAAAAAAAAAAAAACTATATATATAAAATATTTGTGAATCAATGATCTTTTAACATTTCATTCTAACACTTATGGCATAAACTTTTAATTGGGTTGATTTAATCCCTCTGTATTTGTGACAATATCTTGCAATTGACCATGCTTGAGTCACACACAGACTTCAACATTCAGCATCAAAACACAACAATGGTAACAAGGTTTTGTTTTTTAATTAATAAGACCATTGTATTTGCTGTCGTTATTGGGGTTATACTGACAAAAGACAGCAAATAAAATGGTAAAATAAAGCCAAAAATAGTAAAACAAAGCAATTAATTTATTCATGCCGCAATGCACTCTGGGAGTACACTTCCTCAGATCACAGATAGAATTACGTTGACTACTTAAATGGTTTAAGAACAACTTGATGCAATTAAGTTATGCTTGCTTAATTGAACTAAGGCAACAAGTTTGCGCAATTTAATTAAGTAAACTGAACAATTTTTTTTTACGGTGTACTCCAAATTAAAGGTCACTACATAGCAAATGATTTTTAAAGACAAAATTGTCTGGCTTTTAGCAGTGCATAATATATATATATGTGTGTGTGTGTGTGTGTGTATGTGTGTGTGTTATAATTTTGTATTTAGATATTATGTAATTATTATACCCATAATCCATTGTACATGTATCATTTTAGTTTATCTATTATTATTATTATTATTATTAAGCACTTAGTTTAAATTAATATAAATGTATAAAGGAAATAAGCTTTAGAATCAATAGATAAAACTATAAATATTACTACATGTGAGCTTAAATGTTCAATTCTCTCTATATCAACTATATAAACAATTTTTACTTGCACTGATATAGCAAGATTTTTTTTGTTTGTTTTAGTTGTCCTCTTTCATAGACAGCTTTTTTTTTCTTGTGTAAATCTGTTTAATTTTTTTCCATCTTGTAATATTCCGCAGAAGAGAGAAGTGAATCTCAGGTTCACTGATCCACAGCATGTGATTGGCTGTTTGTTACTGATGTCACTCCTAACTCAGGATCAAAGCCTGAGTTGACAGAGAAAGTTGATTATCAGTGTCATCGTAGGAGCCAAATGTAACAATTTGTTTCAACCACTGGATGGCAGTGTGCACCAGTGGTGTAGGTGGGGTCACCAGTAATATCACATGGTATTTAAACTTCCTGTGGGTTCTCAGTAGGGACAGGGGGCGGGAACATATGGTTCTTACCATAGAACCACAGCTTTAAACTCTGTAACAACAGCATATACATTTTAGTAAATTGACAAGAAGTGCAAAGAAACAGATTTTGCTGTGTGGACATTGTTTATTCCAAATTATGAGTGAAGAACATCTTCCCACCTGTCCATGGTTTATAGGAAAGCCACTACAGTCATGGTACCAACAAAGCCGGATTGGATTGGTTTGGTTTTGTCAATTTGAAACTAATCCTGTAACCCTGAGTTTGTTCAACTACCATCATGGTACAGGCCCCATCAAAGGTCCTAAAAATGCTTGATTTTTTTCAATTGTTTCACAGCTAAGAGATGCTTTTAAAATGTCTCATTCTTAAAAACATGCCACATTCACGTTTTCTTTAAGAACTGTGGTATTGTGATTAGATTAAGAAAGTCAAGTGCAAGAGGTGTGGGTATTGCAGTGGTTTATATCACCAGTCACTGATGTTAGTTGTTTGGTGCTTTGGAATGAATCTTTTAAACAATCAGCAGTTGCAACTCAAACTGTGGATGTATACTTTTTATTGTAGATCTTATTTTTGTAAAAGCAATGTGTATTGCATATTTGTGTCCCCATGACAGTGAATAAATAGTAAAAAAATAAATAAAAAAGAAGAATGTTGCAATGATCTTGGTTGACGACACGTGTCTATTTGTGTGTATATGCAAACTCCGTGCAGTGCATCACAGCGTGCATGGTTTAATGTATATTTCAGTCATTGTGGTTCTTTGTTAAACAGTTAGTAACAAAAGGCTACTAAACTTTATCTGTAGAATCATATTCAAGCATTAAATTCAACCTCAATCCTAAACTGTTTACAATATTAATTTACAACTTTTGTTATACTTAGAAAATGTCCCAGATTTACATAAGCTATGAGGACATCCCATATATTTAAACTGATTTATGATCTATTATTCTGAGACCAAAAAGTTCAATATGCCAAGAGGGCTTACTTGGCCAATAAACATTAATGGGTTCTTGTTCAATTTATAAGAAATGCAGGGGTTATGTTTCTGTTGTGATCGGATGAGGAGAAGAATGCATAATACTAATTCATTTTAAAATTTTAATGATGGTATGTATTTGTTTCAATCTCCCAGCTATACATCTGAGCATAAAAGGGAATGAATGAATAAATAAATGTGCAAAATAGATATATACATCAGTTATGTATTACAAATGATCATACACATAGTACAGGTCAAGCAAAAAAAAAGTTGATTTGTGAATATACACTCAAAAAAATGTTTTTTCGATACTGTTCAGTTTATTTAAAAAAATAATTTTCATTTAACACCATTGTATTAGGTTTCTCATTCAAACACAATTGCATTGTGTTAAACTGACAGTTGCGTTTTAGCTCAACTCAATATTTTCATTTTGAAAGAACATGTTTCAGTTAAGTAGGCCGAAAATAACATTTGATGCTTGTTCAATTTACTTAAGTCAATTAAGTTAATCCAACACAATTCTTTTCGACCACTTTACTTAATCCATTTGAGTTGAGAGTACATAAATGATTTTAGTTGTTTTAAAACTGCATCATATAAACCAGGGACAGGATTTCCCCTTCCCATCATGCTTTGCACAGGACTGGATACGGAGAGTAAATGTTGAAATAAAATGTTATTTTATTTTTATATTTAAAAGAGATTCTGGTATGTTAGTGTTTTTGGAGGTTACCGTTGTGGTGAAGTGTAGAGCATGTGCTCGGGGTGAGGACCTGCTAATAACAATTAAAGTTGTTTTAATAATAAAAAACAACTACTTTGGATGTAACAAAACCATCTTCTGGCTAGCCAATAAGATTTTCTAAAATGTTTTCTTGTTAGATAAAATAATCACTAAATAAAAATAATCAGTTAAACTGGATTACTTGTTTTGGTTTTTGTTTGATATTAATTTTAGAATAATTGAACTTAATAGTTTTGGACACAATTAAGAAGGTTAACCTGATTCAACTAAATGGCATTGAATTAACCTTATGTAAAAAACTTAAGTTTACTGAAATAAATAATGTTAATTAAATTCAACATAACCCAGTTACGTGGAACCTGTTGACATAAAAAAGTTAAGTAAATCCAACGTATAATTTTTTTGAGTGTGTATATATATATATATAGACACTGTCTATATAATCTTTTTTTTTTTTTTTTACAAAAAATTATTTTTGTCGTTTTTCTTGTAATTCCACTAGGAGGCACAGTTTTCATCTGTGGCTTTACATCTGGTTGTTTCTTATATGCCATTAGCTGTAACACATCTAAGTGACCAGGTAAAATGTAAATGTGTGTGACCATATGTATACAATGTGTGTGTTTTTTGACTGTGTGCAGGAGTTTATAGCAGTGGTTTATGTTCACAATGACACTTAACTTAATGACACTTTGTTTTTGTTTTTAAAAGAAAACTCTTATATGTTCACCACAGCTTTATTTCTTTAATTAAAAATACAGTAAAAACAGAAGTAATATGAAATATTACAATTTAAAATAACTGTTTTTCCATTTGAATATAATGTAAAATATAATTTATTCCTGTGATGCAAAGCTGAATTTTCAGCATCATTACTCCAGTCTTCAGTGTCACATGATCCTTCAGAAATCATTCTAATATGAGGATTTGATGTTCAAGAAGCATTTATTATTATTATCAATGTTGAAATGTTTTTGCTGTTTAATATTTTTGTGGAAACCGGGATACCATGTAGTAAAATTTTTGGTAACACTTTCTATGAAGCCCATGCTTATAATGTATTATAGCTCCATTTATACTTATAAGTATTACTATTCTATAAATATATTTATAAAGACTCATTAAAACATATACTGCATCATAAGAACAGTTATAGTTACATTTATATTATTTTTATAATTGTCATGCATTTGCTTTTTCAATGTGCATGCTCATAATATACAAACCCGATTCCAAAAAAGTTGGGACACTGTACAAATTGTGAATAAAAAGGAATGCAATAATTTACAAATCTCATAAACTTATATTTTATTCACAATAGAATATAGATAACATATCAAATGTTGAAAGTGAAACATTTTGAAATGTCATGCCAAATATTGGCTCATTTTGGATTTCATGAGAGCTACACATTCCAAAAAAGTTGGGACAGGTAGCAATAAGAGGCCGGAAAAGTTAAATGTACATATAAGGAACAGCTGGAGGACCAATTTGCAACTTATTAGGTCAATTGGCAACATGATTGGGTATAAAAAGAGCCTCTCAGAGTGGCAGTGTCTCTCAGAAGTCAAGATGGGCAGAGGATCACCAATTCCCCCAATGCTGCGGTGAAAAATAGTGGAGCAATATCAGAAAGGAGTTTCTCAGAGAAAAATTGCAAAGAGTTTGAAGTTATCATCATCTACAGTGCATAATATCATCCAAAGATTCAGAGAATCTGGAACAATCTCTGTGTGTAAGGGTCAAGGCCGGAAAACCATACTGGATGCCCGTGATCTTAGGGCCCGTAGACGGCACTGCATCACATACAGGAATGCTACTGTAATGGAAATCACAACATGGGCTCAGGAATACTTCCAGAAAACATTGTCGGTGAACACAATCCACCGTGCCATTCGCTGTTGCCGGCTAAAACTCTATAGGTCAAAAAAGAAGCCATATCTAAACATGATCCAGAAGCGCAGGCGTTTTCTCTGGGCCAAGGCTCATTTAAAATGGACTGTGGCAAAGTGGAAAACTGTTCTGTGGTCAGACGAATCAAAATTTGAAGTTCTTTTTGGAAAACTGGGACGCCATGTCATCCGGACTAAAGAGGACAAGGACAACCCAAGTTGTCATCAGCGCTCAGTTCAGAAGCCTGCATCTCTGATGGTATGGGGTTGCATGAGTGCGTGTGGCATGGGCAGCTTACACATCTGGAAAGGCACCATCAATGCTGAAAGGTATATCCAAGTTCTAGAACAACATATGCTCCCATCCAGACGTCGTCTCTTTCAGGGAAGACCTTGCATTTTCCAACATGACAATGCCAGACCACATACTGCATCAATTACAACATCATGGCTGTGTAGAAGAAGGATCCGGGTACTGAAATGGCCAGCCTGCAGTCCAGATCTTTCACCCATAGAAAACATTTGGCGCATCATAAAGAGGAAGATGCGACAAAGAAGACCTAAGACAGTTGAGCAACTAGAAGCCTGTATTAGACAAGAATGGGACAATATTCCTATTCCTAAACTTGAGCAACTTGTCTCCTCAGTCCCCAGATGTTTGCAGACTGTTATAAAAAAAAGAGGGGATGCCACACAGTGGTAAACATGGCCTTGTCCCAACTTTTTTGAGATGTGTTGATGCCATGAAATTTAAAATCAACTTATTTTTCCCTTAAAATGATACATTTTCTCAGTTTAAACATTTGATATGTCATCTATGTTGTATTCTGAATAAAATATTGAAATTTGAAACTTCCACATCATTGCATTCTGTTTTTATTCACAATTTGTACAGTGTCCCAACTTTTTTGGAATCGGGTTTGTATAAAAAATATATAATAGTTCCAGTGACACTTGTTTGCTGTACTTAGTTATCAATTATGTCTTTAATAGCTAATTTTGATTTGTTCAAATCTATATCTCCTCAGCCATTTGCATAGCAGTTTGGAATTATACTTTTAAAAATATTGTTGCAGTGTTTTGCTATAACATTAAAAAAAGATACATTTTTATTTGTCCCCCCCCCCCCCCCATTATTTTATTAAAAGTAGTATTGTTCATTAGTTACATTTACAAGTAAACAACTTAAAATGTATAATGAGCACATCTGTATGATTTCTTAACATTTTCTTTATTGCATCCTATGTTTTCACTTAAAGCCATCAATGATGCATTTATAGAGGTTAATAACTGTATTATTACTCATAAGTATTTATAAGAACACAACACGGCTATTAATAACAATATATTCACTTATTTGACAGAAATAAATCTGAATTACTAAAGTCATTGTAACTATAATATAATTAACGTTATAGCAATGCAGGCTGCATCTTTATTACATTCATGGAATCATACGACTGACTAATTAATACTTATAAATCAGTGTATAATGGATTATGAGCATGCACATTGAAAAAGCAAATGCATGATATAAATGTAACTGTTCTTATAATGCAGTATAGGTCTTAATGAGTCTTTATAAATATATTTATAAAATAGTAATACTTATAAATAAGTATATATAATTCATTATAAGCATGGTCTTCATAGAAAAAAAAGTGACATTAAAGACAAAAAAGTGGCATTATAATGCTACAAAATCTTAAATAAATGCTGTACTTTTGTCCTTTCTATTCATCAAAGAATCCTGAAAAAAAATGTTGCACGGTTTCCACAAAAATGTTAAGCAGCAAAACACGTTGATAATAATATGAAATGTTAGATTGATCACACTTCAAATATTTCTTTACTTTTTAATAATATTTCACAACGCTACTGTTTTTACTATAGCCTATTTTTTGATCAAATAAATGCAAAACATTTAAGACTTATATAAAAAAATATATATTCCAAACTTAGTAACCGTCCAAACTAACTGATCGTTAGTGTGACATTTTTTAAAAATTAATCGCAGAATAAGAGCACTATAAACAGCGTACAGCGTTATAGGCATTGTAAAGTTTATGGACATTAAAATATTTTTTTTAAATTTCATTTAATTTAATTTTTATTTTTTATTATTTATTCGGAAATAACAGCCGTTTGAATTGTAAAAAAAAAAACCTAAAAGCGTGGGAAAGACATCTGACCTTCATTCCCTGGCCACAAGAAGTTTTATTGTGTACAAAAATTCACGCTTCTCTGGTTCAAACGGATGTAAATGCGCGTGCCAGTCTGTGAGTCGTGTGGACTCGACACTTGCGAGACCAAATCCTGAGGCCAGGACGTGTTAAACCAGGCAACAGTTCAGCCTTTTGTCCAGTCATTAGCATCGCTCAGATGTCTAGGAGTCTTTCCCCTGCTTTTTAACATCAGTTTAGTAGAATACATCTGCAGTTGCAAAATAGTCAGCGCAAGAGCAGTGAAGAAGAGGTTTAAACCTAAATTTCTCTTTGCATGCTGCTCACAAGAAGTGTTCTTCTCATTATAGATTTCGTGCATATATGTTTTTAAATGCACACCAATTTGATGCATCTGTGATTTGATACAAATTGTAGCCCTTAGCGAGTAAAAGAACCGTGGGTCAGACTGTGCCATACGGGATGTCAATGCTAGTAAATCTTTGTTTAGGCGGATGTCTAAGGTGCCAAGGCACGTGGCGCCCTTTCGCACTGTTTATTCATGATCTGAACAGAGGAAGCAGAGGTGTCCGAACAGAAGTCTTGTAGAAGTGTGCCAGCTCTCCGGCGCCTCACACACTCGCGTTTGGTCGCGCGCACTTCAAAGGCTTCGATGATCAAAGGAAGCCGACTTTAAATGTTCGGCGCGTGCAGAACGCGATCATTAATACGAGCATCAACAATTAATATTATTTAAAAGAAAGGGGAGAAAAAACACTGATTCATTTTTAAAAATTTTAATGATGGAATGCATTTGCTTCAATCTCCAAAATATACAACTATAAATCTGAGCATAAAAGGGAATGTCACGAATAAATACATGTGCAAAATAGATAAATACATCAGTTATGTATTACAAATGATCATACACCCAGTACAGATCATGCAAAAAGAAAAAGAAAAAAATCTGTGTAAAAAATATATTGCCATATTTATCATACACTATTTACACATTTTACATTTCCAATGTGATGATAAAATCATTACACATTTTATTTTTTTTTGGAAATGAACATGTCTCTCCGCAGCCTAGTTTGGAAGAGATGCACCATGTCTGGTTATTACACAAGCCCGCTATTTTGAGTCCATTTCTCTGCTTTGATCTCTCTCAAGGCCAAGGCCTCCAGACGGTCTGGCTGACTGGTGCTTGGTGCTGAGAGGCGGCTCGGGCCGTCGCATGCAGTGTGTTGGAGTCTGTGCTTCTGAATGGAAGCCTGTTCGAGTGTGGCACAATGTTCCTGCAGGCTGACGGAAGTCCTTGTTTGCAGACAGAGCTCTGTGAGTGTGGAACCTGCGTTCTGGAGGAGTTCTGGATTCTGAGGCTGGTTGACACACAGGGCCGAGTCAGGCGTTGACACAGTGTTGCTGACACAGAGCCTTCTAGTGCACGGGCATCACCTTCGTCTGACAGGAAACGGGCCGCTTTCTGAAGACACGAAGAAAAGCCGTCCATGAACTGGTGTTTTTCTTCTCCTTCCTCATCCTGTGCTTTCTTGGCCTGAGCGACAGAGTTTTGCAAAAACAGGACGGTGTATTCCAGGATCTCTGCTTTCTCTAGTCTTCTTTGAGAAGGACTCTGTGAACATGAGAGGGGAGAATTTAGACCAATCAAACATTCTTAGTAGAGAACATATATTCTTATCATAGGCAAGCTGAAAGACAGCATTATGAAAAAGTTCTTACATTGTGCTCAGGGCCTTGCAGAAGAAGAGTTCTCAGGTTCTCCAAACTCCGATTCATCCTTTCTCTTCTTCGTCTTTCTACCTGAGGCTTCAGCAGCTGCAGAAAACAATGAGACTAGTGTCAGTGGACAGGTCAGGCTTCACATGCATAGGCCAGTCTGCAGTGTTAGAATTTGAGATTTATGCACAGAAATAAATATTTACCTTTCTGTCCATTTTAACGGTCTCAGTCTCTCCAAGGATTTTCATTGAACGTCTGCTCCAAGCACCAGTGATGATACAGTCCAGTAAAGATCCAAGTTCTCTTCTATTAGGGTATGCTGGGAAGAGAGCTCTCCTCGAGGCGCGCACACAACAGTGAGATGCGAGTCTGAAGCTGAGCGCGGGTATTTATAGGCATCCAGGCGCGTGGTGACAAACCACGCCCACTATCTGTTACAGACTGACCCTGAGGCGCAATGCTCTCGTGCAGTTTGGGCTCAAGCTCATAAACCGTAATCGCTACTGGGTACAGAGTTTTGGCCCAACATATTTATTACAAATGACTACTTATTTTTTCTGTTACTGTAGTTAGCTAACATATAATCTCCACTGAATTGGTTGAAGACATTCAGGCCAATCTTAGATCAAAAGGGCTGATGGTACACGCTCACTGACACCTAGACTTCCGCGGGCACGTGTGCGCATGACAAAACAAGTGTCACCCAGACAATAAATGCGCATATCAATAGCACACGCGCCGCTGGTGAGACAGACCCCATTATAATAATAATAAACAAAGAAAAGAGCTCTCTTTTTACTTTCAAGAGTCGTATTTCCACTGTTGGAAACGTGCTTTGCATATTTTGAAAGTTACGCATAAGTGTGCCACATAATTAATGCAGCTTGCAGCTAAAAACAAAAACGCAACTGCAATCTTTAAGCCTGCATTGCAACGATGTTATGACTAAGCGACCCCAAAACAACAGAAACAGCAACATTATAAACAATTCTTAAATATGAACATTGAATGCATTAGCAGAATGTCGAGGATGAATCCAATCCTGTTGTTCCTTATTTACGCACGGCAGGATTGCGTTTATTGGTAATGTAAGGCTTCAAACGCGCCTTATTTAAACTGAATTTAAAGGGATGGTTCACCCAAAAATTAAAAGTATGTTATCATTTACTCACCCTCAAGTTGTTCCAAACATGAATTTCTTTGAATTCAGAAAATAAGACATTTTGAAGAATATGGGTAACCAAACAGTTGACTTCCATAGCATTCATTTTCTCCATACTATGGAAGTCAATAGGGGCCATCAACTGTTTGGTTACCATTTTTTGGTCCATTTAAAGCAGCAATTATAAAAAAATAAATTGCATTTTGCAAGAATAGCTGTAGGCTATATACCCTGAAAGAAACAGGGCTGTGCGTAATAACAAACAAGCGCGTGCCAATCCACGCTTTCCCCCCCAGAGTAAATTTGTTTTGCTAAAAAAAGAGAGGCATAAAGTCGCAGTAGCCTAAACATCTGTGTTCAATAAAAGGTGTAAAAAAATCTTCAGGGGGAGCAAGGTAACGTGTGTTCACACCTCTTTATAATTCGGCAGGGCTCGTGCCGCGTGCCAACTTCACACCTGTGAACAATGCGCGCGTGTACAGTCATATCCACGTGTGCATATGAAAGCGTGCGTGTGCATTATTATTCATTGCACTGAAATCACTATGTTAATAGACTCTTGTTCATTCATATTCTGAAGATAGCCTACACCTTTTCTTAACGCAAAAACTTCCCTCCTCGTCCTCGAAGCTCTAAAGATTGAGCTCATGTTAAATGTGTAATGCGAAGACAGCACGTGTCACAGATTTGTTCACTGGACACGCGTCGCTACAATATGCCTAGAGGTAAAGGAAAGCCGGAGAGAAATTTCACAAATGTGATCGGCATTATTTTAGTGCGCTATCTCCATGCCTTCCATCGAGCTAGCAGAAAGTTCCTGACGGTGCACCGCATATGATAAACACTCGTCCTATTGAAGTGATAAAAATGGAGACTATATGTGAACGCAGGCTGTGTTATAATGTTTATTAAAGAGTAGCGTGGGAACGTCTCTGTTCATTGATAATTCCGACAGGTAATAAAACAGGCCTGAGGTGTGAGTCCATGTTAGCAGGTGAGGTGTAAGTTGTTCGTGTCACTGGGAGAGCGTGGCTAAAAGCTTGTTCCCATCATAACACTCTTGAAATCATTGCCTGTTGGCGAATTTTAAATATTTACACAATTTCGTGCCCTTTGCATGCCCTTTGTGCATGTGTATTAGCCTATATATACCGCAGTGCCGTGCATATTGTAACATTTTAGCCCGTTTGGAAATCATTTTCTCTCTGCACAAGTTCTTCATTACACCAAGACAGCACGAGTGGCCACCATTGTTTTTCTTTCTTTCTTTTTTTCTTTTTTTTTTTTTTGAATAGGCTCTTCTGCCTTTATTACAGCGCTAAATTACGCACTGTTGTTATAGTTTACCGTTTTATTATTTTTGCTTAATATTTATTAAAATAGGTACGTATAGACCTATAATATGCTAATATCCCCACCTGCGCCTTTCCTATTCTAATGCGCGCAAACACATCAACCCTCGCGCTTTAATGGCTCTGCGCGTGCCAGTTGCTTTAATCTTGCCCTTTTGAATGCGAAGGTCAAATGAGTGTAGCTAAGTAAAATAAGAATAAAGACAGACAGTAAGCGTATAGACAGTAACTTTTGTAGGCTATACACAAGATGACATTAATTCTTATCTATAAACGGCTAATCACAAGCATCGCCAAGGTGAAGAAAGTGAAGAGTTCATGTGAACGCAGACTGCTCTGTGTTCTCGTGTTCATTGGAGAGAAGCGTGGGAACCACCTCTGCGCTCGCCTAATAATGTACAAATTCTGACAGGTAATAAAAAGAGCTGAGGTGTCTGAGCAGTCCGTGTTACTTGGAGAGTGTGCTTAATAGCCGGTTCCCATCATAGCACTCTTCCAGTTCTCTGTCGGGTATTCTCGAGATTTAAATGTTCACACCAGCGCGCAAAATACAACATTTTAAAAGTGTGTGATATCCCATCACAGAAAGGCTTGATGTTGTCTTTTTAAAACAAAAATCATTAGCGTTAGCATGTTGTTGCAAATTTCGAAAACAGTTCAAATTTATAATTTTATGAAAGTAATTAAACCTAACCAGATTAACACACCCGTGCACTTCATTACAGTCAAGGCAAGCAGGGCAAGTTTGCACTGGCCAAAAGTTCTGCTATTAGGCCTAACAAAACTATGGAAGCCCATTTCCACCACATAAGAAGAAAAACATGCTCTGGTAAGTCATAATTATGACATAATAAGTTATAAATATGAGATGAAAAGTCCAAATTATTACACACTAATTATGAGATGAAAATTCGAAATTAAGACATACAATCAGAATTAGACTGAGATAAAAAAAATCTGAAGTACGACATAAAATGTCATAATTATGATTAAAAAGTCGACATTTACGTAAAACACCATAAAAAGACTTTTATCTCATTTTTTTGACTTTTTAAGTCATAATTTTGACTTTTTATCACATAATTATGACTTTATATGTAATAATTTCGACTTTTTATGTCATAATAATGACTTTCCAGAGCATTATTTTATACAAAACAGACCGGTTGAGCAATTTATAAATCTGCATAAATCTATTACACCAGCAGGGGCGAAGGCAACGGGTCGTTTGCCCCAAACACAGGTTCATCGACACACGTTTGGTGTTAACAGAATGTGTCAATGGACCCATAAGAATAGAAGCACGCAGAGAAGGACGTGTGTCCTGTTTTACTCACAGTTTCCCACGGGAATTGCTGTATAGCACTTGGTAAAACCGTGCCTCAAATTATGACGTATTTATGACGAAAAACGCAAATGACTAAATTAGGATATTCATCATTAGTAGCCTAAATCGTTATCTATACACATAGATGTAGCTTAGTAGGTAACAGTACAGATGATAACATACCCAGGCCAGGCATTTTATATTATTTTTTTGCTTGTGTGTTGGAGTTAGGGTTCTTTACTGCATTTTTTGTTGTTATTGTAAATGTTGGATACTTCTTTCCTCTTCTCCACTATGCAAGTATAAGCAATAGAGATATTCAATTTATGATCCATAAGTTTTCAAATATTACTTTGGTTTACGCATACGCATACACATGCACAAAATTATCCCATGACTTCATATCACTTTTTCCTTTTAACATTGTGAAGGGCTCATGGTAACTCTTTATTTTAGGGTCCAATTCTCACTATTAACTAGTTGCTTATTAGCATGCATATTACTATGATATTGGCTGTTTATTAGCACTTATAAAGCACATATTAATGCCTTATTCTGCATGACCTTATTCTACATCCCTTAATCCTACCCAATACCTAAACTTAACAACTACCTTACTAACGATTAATAAGCAGTAATTATGAGTTTATTAGTTAACAGTGAATATGTGTTCCCCATACTAAAGTGTTACCAGGCTCATATACAATGGCATCTTTTGTGAACATAGATTCTTTTACACCTGCAGAGAGGAACTGACAATCAGTTACATCAAAACACACCCATAATGATAGATATATGAAGACATCAGTGCAACACCATTGCCAGAAAACTTGGGACATTT
This sequence comes from Coreius guichenoti, assembly GCA_039654105.1. NCBI lineage: Eukaryota > Metazoa > Chordata > Actinopteri > Cypriniformes > Gobionidae > Coreius > Coreius guichenoti. Next base: position 50,019,224 of record CM077169.1, on the reverse strand, counting down.
TGTAAAAATGCAATAAAATCAAGAATCAGTGATTCGTTAATTCTCTTGAACCTTTATTTAACTGACAAAAGTACAAAGAAACATGTTCAGTGTTTTCATTGATCAATTTAAAGGCACACTATGTAGTTTTTCACCTCTAGAGGTCACCTATTCAAAACAAAGGCGTAGCTTGATGATGCTGAGATTGAGCAAAGAATCTTGGGAGTGGTCGCCTTCACCTCACAGCCGGTGGAAAAGAATTGGGACGGGACTCGGGCAGAAATCATGTTCATGGATGAGATTATAAACGTCACTGTAGTATGAAGCAGAGCAGGACCGAGTGCTGTGGAGCTGAACGAGGCCGCTGGAGCGATTGCTAATAAGAGACGAGCGCGACACACGGCTCGAGAGCAGCGGAGCTTTTATTATGCCACAGTCGCCGCTTCTGCTTCTTCCGCTCATGCGTATGTGAGGTAATGCAACACTGTTTTATCATATTAGATACATTTGAGAGTGTTGAAAGTTATGTTATAATGCTACTCTGTGCGTTCGCTCGGAGGCTGCTATGAGACACTTGTTGCACACTGCAGTGAGCTAGATTGATATTAGAATATCATATTAATAAATGCTGAATGGCTTGTATGATGAAGAAAATGCTGTATTACTGTACAATAATTAGTTTTCTGTCTATAAATGTATCCAAACAATTGTTCCCTTGTCTAATAAAACATAATATATTAAAGCGGCTTTGGTGTTTCCATGGTTTCTACAAAATAAAACCGGAAATCGATGTCATTGATAGGCGACACATGGTCCGTGTCCTGGTTAAAATTGCTTATTTCTCTGAATTTAAACATTCTTGGAATCATTTGGGAAAATGCAAGTACACAAGTCAACAAAATATATAACATTGTTCTAGTGGTTTTTGGATATTTTAATCCAAAAATCTTACATATTGTGCCTTTAATTGTATTTTGTAAATATAAAAACATTTTGATGGCTGCAACACACTCCAAAAAAGTTAAGACAGAGGCAAAATAAAAGTGAAAAGATTATAGACTGTCCAAGTTAAACTCTTTTGAAACAGTCCACAGGGAGCAGGTGAATTGGTAAGAGGCGAGGGGATCGTGATTGAGTATAAAATGAGCTTCTCAGTCTTTGCAAGCAAAGGTCATGGCTCATCACTTTGTGCCAAATTTCATGAGAGAATTGTCAAATAATTCAAAAATCACATTTCTCAATGCAAGATTGCAAAGTATTTATGTCTTTCACCATCTACCAAACATAATATTGTGAAAGATTGAGGGAATCAGAGAAATCTCAGTCCGTGTAGGGCAAGGCAGGAAACCTCTGTTGAATGTGCGTAACCTTTGACCCCTCAGATGGCATTGCATGAGAAACCGTCATGCTACTGTGCTAAATACAGCCACATGTGCTCCTTGTCACTTAACACAGTCTGTCGCTGCATCAAGAAATGCAACTCGAATCTCTGTTCAATGCAGAGATGCCCGAGCTCATCTCAGATGATCTAAAACACAGTGGAAATCTGTGCTGGGGTCAGATGAGTCCACGTTTCAGCTTGTTTTTGGGAAATACTGACTTTGAGTTCTCAGTCCCAAAGACGAAAGGGACCATCCAGACAGTGTCAGGTGCAAAAGCAAACATCTGTCATGGTATTGAGGTGCATCAGTGCAAATATGGGTGACTTGCATGTGTGAAAGTATGATGTGGATGTGTATATTGGGATAGTACAGAGACATTTAATGGCATCAAGATGACATCTTTCCAGGGAAGCAAGACAATGCCAGGGCTCATTCGGCACGTGCTATTGATTTCTTAGACACTGTAAACCTGCAGTCCAGATCTGTCTCTTATTGAATATGTACGGCCCATCATGAAAAGAAGAATCAGACAACGATGACAATGGGAATATTGAGAAGCTGTCTTATATCAAGTGAGATTGGGCAAAATGTTGGTCAGCACAAAACATTGGAAATATTTTCTTTGTACTTTTGTCAATTAAATAAAGGTTAAAGAGAATTAACAAATTACAGATTATTGATTTAATTGCTTTTTACAAAATGTACAACTTTTCTGGAAATGGGGTTGTATTTAAAGGGATAGTTCACCCAAAAATGAAAATTACCCCATGATTTACTCACCCTCAAGCCATCCTAGGTGTATATGATATTCTTTCAGACGAATACAATCGGAGTTATAAAAAATTTCTTGGTTCTTCCAAGCTTTATAATGGCAGTGAATGGGAGCCCAAAATTTGAAGCCCAAAAAAATGCATCCATCCATCATAAAAGTGCTCCACACAGCTCCAGGGGGTTAATAAAGGCCTTCTGAAACGAATCGATGGGTTTTTGTAAGAAAAAATATATCTAAAACTTTATAAAGTAAAATATGTAGTCTTCCGTATTCACCTTATGAAAAAAGTGTAACTGGTGCGACGATGATGTCGGATGTAGCGTAAGCGTTTTGAACTGCGAGAGGCGTTACACTTTATGTGTAAGGTGAATACGGAAGGCGGTCTGGTGGAAGCTACATATTTTACATTATAAAGTTTTAAATATGGATATTTTTCATACACAAACGCATGGCTTTGCTTCAGAAGGCCTTTATTAACCCCCGGGAGCCATGTGGAGCACTTTTATAATGGATGGATGCACTTTTTTGGGCTTCAAATTTTGGGCTCCCATTCACTGCCATTATAAAGCTTGGAAGAGCTAGGACATTTTTTAATATAACTCTGATTGTATTCGTCTGAAAGAATAATATCATATACACCTAGGATGACTTGAGGGTGAGTAAATCATGGGCTAATTTTAATTTTTGGGTGAACTATCCCTTTAATCAGATCAATATCCAGCGCAGGGCTCGACATTAAGCCTTTTCATGTGCTTGTCCTTTGGACAAGTAAATTGATCATTCACTTGTCCGAGTAAAAAATTTGCTTGTCCGGAATTTTTTTTTTTGTGTTGTAAATATAATTTATTCTGAAGCAATATTTTTATTCAGAAGTGTTCAATCAGCTTTGACATATCTGTGATATTTTTACCTTTTATAAAGGGCATTTTTCCCTAATCTTATTAAATATAGGCTATGCTTCAGCTTTCATTTTATATTGTTAAATTTGATCAATAAATTAAATTAGAATAAGACACTATAGGGCTGTTACCAATCAAATTAAATAATTTACACTGAAAATTACAACTGCATTAAATGATGAGATTGTTTTAAATATTTTTTGAATACACAAATAAGAAATGTTGGAAAGGATGTTTAAACATTAAACTTAACCGCCAGTAGGTGGCGTCAGGTGACCGTCTTAATGAGTGAGTCATTGAGTCGATTCGTTGAAACGGCTGATTCATTCAAGAATGAGGCAGTCGTTTATGAATAGGTCATTGAATCTTTGATTCAACCGATTCATTCAAAACACTGAATCATTCAGTAACACACTGTTGCTGTGTGATGCGTTATGGTTCTGCTGTGATCTTTGTTTGGAACTATTTTCGATGCTGAAATAGAACAAAAACAGTCAATATTGCATCTAAAATATAAGTGACAATGTTAATTAATTGTTTATGGAACTGGCGTATGAAATCAGCGTCACTTTTTTAATTGTGATGGTATTCAGGAAAACAGCACCCTTGCTCGTGTGATGTTGCGTAACTATCATATGTTATAAATATAAAAACTCCACATTTTGAATTTTTTCTGCAGTATGTTAACTGAGTTTCTTTGTGTTAACATCCTGCAGTATTAGATTTCTCCCCGAGAGGCTGCGCGAGCGTCAACAGCTCAACCTTGTTACCGTCAGTTCATTATACATGATATATTATTGTCCACTATCGATCGCCATATACACTAAATGAATGCAGAATCATTCTTGCATTTTGGTGATTCCCTAGTTATTTTTTGTTATTGACGTTTCAATCAGGATACTTGTGCGGTCGGGCAAGTAAAATTATCTTTCACTTGCCCCTTCAAAAAATCCACTTGTCCCGGACAAGCGGACAAGCGTTAATGTCGAGCCCTGCAGCTATTACTTATTATACAGCTAATAATGTTCTTTAAAGCACTATTAAACACTTTCAAATCATGGTTATTTTGAAACAAAAAGGTTTCTGCTGTGCTTACAATCCTAAAAACCCTAATCTGGAACTGTTTTGAACCATTTTTATTAAAAGAGATATATACTGTAAAAAAATGTCAGTGATGGACTAATAGACTTTTAATGGAGTGTGTCAAGCAAATAGCCTTGGTTGATGCTTGTGGGTATTTATTTTCTTCTATCACATATTCAAATATTTTTATTAATGTTGATTTAATTTTTTATTGACTATTTGAAATTATTATATACAGGCTCAGGCAGGTGGAAAAGTGAAAGACTACATACTGCATTCAACATAATAAGAAAAGTGCAGGATCAATTCCCAGGCATTACGATTGCCCACTTAAATATGGCTATATTTCCCTTCATTTTCCCCCGGTTTCACAGACAAGGCTTAAGCTAGTCCTAGACTAAAATGCATGTTTGAGCTGTTTTAACTAAAAAGCAACTTGCACTGAGATATCTTAAAATATATCAGTGCCATTGTTTTGTCTCAAGATGCACATCAGTAATGTTTTTTCCTAAGACACGTTTATAAAAGCGACTTAAATGTCCAAGTTGAACTAAGGCCTAATCCTGTCTGTGAAACCAGGTAGCCTATACAAAAAAGCAAAAGAGGTTTTAAGTTATTTAGAAAGAACTCAGAAAGCAAAGTATAATTTCCTTTTATTTATTTGTAACTGTAATAAGACGACTATCTAGCATCTTGCAGCACACTTGGAAGTTTACTGAGGCCCCCTAGTGGGCTATGTTGACACATAGGCTATAAAATGTCACATAGTGCTGCCCAGTGTCCAACCCTAGCCTGAGCACAATGATAGGTCAAGTTGTAACTAGGTCAAGCAGCCACATCGGGTGTAATCACATTAGGGGGAAATTGGGGTAAGATGAGCCTGTGGGTAAGTTGACCCACCCTCTGTATCTTGACTTTTATTGTCGTGACCATGTATTTTGCAACCACCCATAATTTCTGCCAGACTGTGAAAAGGAGAAGCACATGGGTGGAGTGGAAGGTCTAAAAATATTTATGTTGGTGATTTAGCAACCTATAGAGCCAATCATTTAGCTAAATATAAGCCTGAATCGGTAAGCTAGGTAGTTCAAAATGGCAGCTATGGGGCAAAGTGAGCCAAATGCTGTGGGGGTAAATTGAGCCAGTGTTTTAACTTGCCCGACCTTTAGGCACTGCACGAAGTTAAATGAAATCTCTGAAGTATGAACTGGTATAATTTCAATGTAATATTACACAACTGGTTTAGTTTATCATATGTTGTTTTTTTGTGTTTTTTTTTTTTAGTTTATTTGAGGGACAGTGTACAAATCCTTCTCTGATGAGAACCAGAAGATGATTTTCACCATAATCATATATTTTATATATCTTTCCACCTGTAGTCTCTAATGGCCTAACATGTTCAACATTGCCAAAAAGATACCATGCCAATAATTTTTTTATTTTTTTAAACTTCATTTGGTTGGTTTTATGTTGTTTAAGTTAGCTTTAAGAAAAGAAATACAACTATTTGTAAAAGGAAATTTGATTATTAAATTAGTTTTTAAACAAGCTAAATTATCTTTAAAATTTCACATGCTTGCAGGGTGCAATAACTCACTTTTTTCCATAATTGGGTAATCATTGGTATTGGCATTTTATTTTAAGTATTTTACTTTAATGTATGTGTATGTAGATATTTGTAATGTGTATCTGTATATACGTATGTATGGATATTGTATTCTGTGTGTATATGCACTTATACATATATATTTTGTTTTTTTTTTATCATTATTTACTTACTTTATTTACTTGTTACTCATTTGCTGGCATGGGGTGGGGGGTTGTTCTGTAAAAATGTGAAAAGCTTTGAATAATATATATATATATATATATATATATATATATATATATAAAACAATTCACATGCTTGAATCAGATTAATTTAGATGGTCAGTTTACACCCAGATGGTGCAATTTACCATGACTCGGATCAATTTATCCCTAACCTGGGGCAAACTGAGCCACAGGAACACATTTTTTAATAAGAAGCCTATATTTTTAGAATCCTTTGTCATAGATGCATTCTGATCATAAAAAAAGATAGAAAAACATCATGAAATTACTTGAGGACCACAATATTTTTGAGGACCACATAAGTAAAAAAATTAAAAAGGCTCATCTTACCCCACTCTCCCCCTACATATTTTTATCACTGATTAATCCCTGAGATTGATCATCAATATGTATGAAACCAATGCCATAATAATATTTACTTCATAGAATCCAGAAATGTTTAATTTCCATGTTTAGCAGCAATTTCGCGCCATTTTGGTGAACCCCATTTTCGCGACTCCTGAATGCTGGCGAAATTTCGACCAAGTTCAACACATGCAAACCTGACAGTTAAGATGACAGACCTTAAGATGAAAGGTCTGAAAAAATCCCATCCTATGGGACTTTTTCAGACCTTTCAGTCGCGTTTACTTGTCCTATACAGCCTGTCTATTCAGACGGCGCGTGCTCACACATGCTCGAAAGCGTGGCTAATTCACACCTCCGTGCAACAGGCGCTCAAGTGCCGAACGTTTCCACGTGCCCATTTGCTCTGTACTGCTCCAGCAGGTGCTAAGTTTAACATTTGACTAATTGCTCGACGGTCGGTCATCAGACAGTGGGGATGCATATCAGAAACCAACAGTTGAATCCCAATGGTTTTGCACTGAACAAGATGATTCTAAATTACTCAAACACTTTGCATCTTCCATACAAAGCATCTTAAACGTCCGATTTCCGTTAAAAGAACAATCGAGGCGACCTGAGAACATAGGATTTCCTCGTCTTTGACCCTTGCAGGTTGGCATTCATGATAACGTCTAAAATCCAGTGCTTAAGACAGATATTTGCTTTGGTCAACATTGAGTTTTCTCACTCTAAACCATAGATTGTTGAGTTAGTTTATTGTAAATGCATGATTTGATTGTAACGAAAAGCGCGCGACCGTTTGTCCATAGCAAACCTCACGCAATATTCACTGTTAAAGAGACGTGTTAAAGGAATCATAATACTAATGGAATTATGAGCAAGGTGTGTATGATGCCACCACGCTACCTGACCAAACAGTAAACTTTCCCACGGGATTTTTCATAAGGTTAGACATGAGGCATAGGGTCAAAAAGTGAAGCAACACATGGCCAGTTCAATAATTTAGTATAGTATATTGTCAATTTAGGACAGAGCAACATATCTTATCCTGTAAATTGAGTTGACGTTATGTGCATTGGTGCACATGTGGACCAAGTGGCGTTTTGTAACATCTAGACCTCTTTGTATTAATCTCCTTGAAAAATATGTAAACATTTCTTGAGACTTTCAAATTTTTAAAAGTAGGCTAGGCTACACCCACTCGCACGCAACGCAAATTGGCCTATAGCCTATCAAAAAAAGATGCATTTAAAAGTTGTGCAGTTATGAACATATTTTTACTTTAATAAATCATGCATATTAAATCGCGCGTTACAAGTTCAGACCAGTCTGTTTTTTCGTTTCTGCACATCGCTGTGATCGCCGACAGTTGACCCGCTTCAGGTGCGAAGGCAATGCACGAAAATGTTAAGCATCTAATGAAATTCTACGCGCCTCTGAAAGCTTGAGTATTCTAGTCTGGCGCTGTTAGTGTGAGTGTGTTCGTTTTTACACATGTGTAGTGCCATAATATTCTGTTCCCACGAGAAAAACTCAAGTTTCCCATCGCACTTGCACGGCTTTGGCTTTACGAAAATCTGCTTAAAAACAAAACATATTAGTGAGAAATTAATCATAGACCAACATTAGCTATCAAACAAACTGAACAAAAATATGTAATTTGAAGCTAGAAAATAGAAATGCATTTGTGTATAGACCGCTTATCGTGAATTATATTAATACACACGTTTTCATAATAAAAGGCAACATTGTTTTTGAACATTAAACATTAAATTGTTAGGGGTGGAAAAAGTTTGGTTGGTTTTGGTTGGAGGTCATGAACTTTAACGGGAGGAGCGTGTCCGTGAATTGAGTGTCAAGAAGTTTGTGTTGAAAATGCACTGCAATTTGGCGCAATAAAATGAACAAACTAGTCCATAAAAGCATAAGCGTTCTATTACTGCATGATTGGTCATTCTAAGCAAACTTCTAATTGCATTTAAGATATGTGCAGTTTTCATTACCATGCGTTTATATTCATATTATAGGCCTATTCAGATTTTCCTAAAACCAAAGCTGTGCAAGTGCGATGGGAAACTTCAGATTTCTCGCTTAATATCCGCTGTTACTATGGTTCTTTAATTTAACCTAATCGATTTATAGTTTCTTATCTTGGAATATATTAAAATGGTAATTGACAATGGCAGAATGCCATAAGGGGTTGGGGTACGACCACCATACGGTTATACGTCATTGACACCTCGTCACCACCAATGACAAGCCAGCATCCCCAATAAAAGGCAAGAGTTCGCGAGGACCTTTTTCACTGTAGAATTTCCTCAAGCAACACAGAACAACGGGAATATACGATTTTGATACTCTTCAACAGATCATGGTTACTCCAAAAATGGCAAGTCGACGACCAACCAAAAGAGTGAGTAATTCTTTCTTAATGGACTTGTACATGCCATAATATAGTGAGGAGTTTTATAATTTCTCAACAAGTTTAATTTTCTTTCATTTTAAATATATGGCTAAATTAAATATATGTACTCCATTTAGATCTTGAAACCGGTTATAGAGAAGAAACGGAGAGACCGGATTAACCAGCGTTTAGATGAGCTGCGAACGCTTCTCCTGGATAACACTCTAGACTCGGTAAGAAAGGAAATCCAGTGTTTAATATAAACCTAATGAGCACTGGAATGTTTCAGCAACATAATGCATTTCCATTCACTTTTACAGCGACTTCAAAACCCAAAACTGGAGAAGGCTGAAATTCTGGAGTTAACGGTTGAGTACATCAGGAGAAAAGCGACAGCTGCGAGAGATAGCCAAGGTAAGCTTTCTGTCTATACTTCATTCACTGAAGAGTTAGCTTATTTTACAAGTATTTTATATATTAAAATTATATTATTGACCTTATATTGTGTACAGGTCTGGATTAAAGGGATAGTTTACCCAAAAATGAAAATGTACTCAAGTTGTTCCAAAACTGTATGAATTTCTTTCTTCTGTTGAACACAAAAGAAGATATTTTGAAACATGTTGGTATCCAGACAGTTGACGGTAGCCATTGACTTCCATAGTAGGAAAAAATACTATGGTAGTCAATGGGTGTTACAACATTCTTCAACATTTGTGTTCAACAGAAGAAAGAAACTCATACAAGTTTGGAACAACTTGAGAGTGACTAAATGATGACAGAATTTTAATTTTGGGGTGAACTATCCCTTTAAGTGCTGTTTGATATTTGAGTTGCCTATGAGTGTGATGATTCTAATTGATTTTATGTCTCTGTCTCTCCCCCCTCCCATTTTTTTTTTATCATTCTCAATTTCTCCATCTAACCCAAAAATAACTTAATGTACCTCGCTCTCCAACTTTCCATTCTGGCAATCAATAAACCAAAACCATTTTCTTCTTACTCCTTTAAACTTTGCTTTAAATTCTCAATTTCTCAATTCTCAACTGTTCCTTTGAACGAACCTTCAATAACCATAAATCAACATCTCACGTTATTCTATCTCACCTAAACCCTTCCTTTTTTTGCTTTTGCCCTTTTTTCTTTTCCTCTTTTGTACGCCTTTAATTCCACGTCCCAGATCCGATCAAAGACTCAGACCCACATGATGCTAACGCTCTGCCTCGGCTCTCGATGAGACCCCATGTGCATTTTGCGTCAGTCCCCGAGCCCATCAATGCCCAGATGCCTTCTAATCCAATCTACAAGGCTGGCTTTAAGGAGTGCATCTCCCGCCTGGCCAGCTTCATTGACTGCGTGGAGCCTTCTCAGCGAGACGGCTTCGTTCAAGGGCTGTGTCACCACCTCGACTCCTACAGCAACACTCTCCCCCAAAGCAGAGTTTCCAGCCAAGCTTCCCATCATCCATGGATCCCCAATGCAGAGTTGACGTGCAGGTCGGACGTCCCCATGAGAGCCAACACAGAGCCCTTTTCCTACACCAATAGTTTGTATCCCACATCTTTTATGCTCCACCAGCCCATGACCCATCCCTACCTTTCCCCTCCATACTCCCTCTCTCCTCCACCCTCTCCTTGTTACTCCAGCAGCTCTCCTCCCTTCTCCAGCTCTCCCACATACCTCTCTGTCCCCTGCCATTTCCCTTTCCCTCCCACCATCTCGCCGCTCTCCAGCGACTCTTCGTCCTCGTCCTCCTCTTTCAGCCTCTCAACCCCTGCAGTGCCTGTAGTCCCAGCACCTCATCTTCAGGTCTCGGTGGGATCCCCCACTCCAGTGCGTCCCACTGGCTCGGTTCCCTCCAGCCAACCCCGGACTCTGAGACGAGCTCTCTTCCACAACCAGCCACAGTCTTTGTGGAGGCCCTGGTGAGCAAAACTCAAAACACTTAGTGACTTAAAGCTCATCAGTTGAACACAGAGCAACATCTTCCCATGGAAAACACATCAGGAATGCACATGTACAAGTGAAGGTGAGCGAGAAACATTAGGATTCTCTTCATGTATGTGTTCTGTGCTTCCTGATTCCCACTGTCACATTCCTTCTTTGTTCTGCATACTATTTTCCTATCTAAGATTCTTTATTGTATACAAATTGTGTAAATATATTTATTTTGTCCCTATTGTACATTGTATAAATTAATTGTACTTTTTTCACTTATTAAATCTATATAATTTTGTTAATTTGTATGACTCCTCTTTATACACACACACGTTTTATGGGGACTCTCCATAGACACAAGGATTTTTATACTGTACAAACTGTATATTCTAACCCTACCCCTAAACCAATCCATCACACACAACTTTCTGCATTTTTACATTTTTTAAAAAACATAATTTAGTGTGATTTATAAGCTGTTTTCCTCATGGGGACCAAAAATTGTCCCCACAAGGATTTTGGATATTGCCATCTTTGCGGGGACATTTTGAAAAAAAGATTTGAACAGTATATTAACAAATAACAAAATTATGACTTCACAAAAACACATTGCAAAACTAAAACAAAATAAATATGAGAACATATGATACTGTATTTAACATATATATATTTTAAACATTTTCTAATTGTATTTAATATTTTCTTTTTCACAAACTGTGACTATAGGGAGAGCGGGGCACAACCTAACGCTTTTTGACTTTCTCAGTTTGTGTAAATCCACTTGTGGTTCAGAGTATTTATTTTTTCCCACATTAATTGCACACATGTCTAGTACAATTATGTGGTTTTGTTTCATTAATACACGGTATACTTTTCTTGATTTACCCTGAAAGAATGGAAGTGAAATGTGACAACATGCCCCATAGGTGGGGTACATTGTAACATGACCAAATGACAGCTTAAAATGTTATCTGATATAATCAAAAAATATACAAGACAAACTAAAATATTTTGTCAATAAAATACAATTATTAACTTTTTCAAATAAAATAATGGCATTATTTAATCATTAAAAAAAATTGAGTTTGACTACAAACACACCGCAAAACACAGCTATACAGCATAGTTCAAAACATAATAATAATTAATAACTTCTGAACAATGACTCTCAGTCTTTATTCACCTTTTTCTCATGGTTTCTCAATAGAATTCATAAAATTAAAAAGAATTCATAATAGCATAGTTCTAATAGGGGCTCAATGTAACGCAGTGTGACAACATGCCCCACCTGCACAACTACGATTTAAACCCGGCTCGTGTCTTGATCAGCTTTAAAGAACTATCTCAACTGTTACATAACAGATATAAGATTAAAATAATTTCAGATTTTTATTATTTTAAATAAACACAAAAAACAGAGATGAAAAATTTGCTATGGTTAGATAAATTCAGTAATTCAGTTCAGTGATATCTTTCAAAGATTTTTTAATTTTGGCGCAATTTTTTTCTGTATATAATGTTGATATGGCAACTAGTAAATACACTTTCATCAAGTTTCATCATGCTGGCATGTGTGGAAAGTTTTAAACCATGTGTGTTACAACTAACCCCGCGTTAGGTTGTGCCCCGCTCACCTACTCTATAGCCTACAGTATGTTTTATTTAACTTTTCAAATGTTATGTTTGTGCTTGTTTTAGAAATGGACCTTCTCCATCCTTAATTTTGCATTTTAGGCTTATTTTGAGCACAAAGCATGTGCTTTCTGCAAATGTAATTGTTGCAAGTGTAATTGGTTGATTTTTTTATTTGTGTGTGCAAAACAATCCCACACCCTGTTCAGGTCCTGTTATGCTATAGGCCTACACACAAACAGTACTTTAATTTAAGATGAGTGTTAGTATGTGACCTTGAAACAGATATTTGTCTCTTTGATAAATGATGATAACAGTGTTTGCTCAAGTCTGTCGAAAGTTCCTCATGGTTGTTAACCGGAAATCTCTTTATTTACAGAGTTGGATGGATAGAGGAATTTACTTTTAATCTGACCTTTAGATCAGTCAGCTCAGTTGCTTCTTATGATAATATTATGAATAAATAGTAATTTCTTCATTTAAAATGGGTGGACACTAACAGTAAAAAATGCACAAATAAATTTATTAGAAATCTATTTTATAAAAATAGATACTTTAAGCCTAGAGGGAAATTTTGGTAACACTTTATTTTACTGTGTCTTTGTTACACAAGTTACATGTTACTATAGTAATATAAATTATGCATATACAACTAACCTAAACCAAACCCTAACCCTATAGGTACATCCAGTTAATTATTATTACTCAGTGCTTAAATATATAATTACACTGTAACACGGACACCTTCAAATAAAGTGTAACCAAAAATTTTCTGGAATAGAAATTTTCTTGGTTGCTTCCTTTTCGGTTTTGTATATCTAACAAACTTCGGGAACTACATTTGAAAATTCTTCATAATATTTATGTTAGTAATTATACTTTATCAAAAGTTATGGATATTGATGAAAATTACTCATTTTGTTCAGATCAGCCAGAAAAAATACTACATCTTTTTTTCAATGTCACCATTACCACATTTGACAGGGTCAGGCAACAGGATCATGGGCGGCCAAGGCTCATTGATGCACGTGCGGAGCGAAGGCTGGCCCGTGTGGTCCGATCAAACAGACGAGCTACTGTAGTTCAAATTGCTCAAGAAAGTTAATGCTGGTTCTGATAGAAAGGTGTCAGAATACACAGTGCATAGCTGCAGGCCAGTCAGGGTGCCCATGCTGACCCCTGTCCACCGCCGAAAGCACCAACAGTGGGCACGTGAGCATCAGAACTGGACCACGGAGCAATGGAAGAAGGTGGCCTGGTCTGATGAATCACGTTTTCTTTTACATCACGTGGATGGCCGGGCGCGTGTGCGTTGCTTACCTGGGGAACACATGGCACCAGGATGCACTATGGAAAGAAGGCAAGCCGGCGGAGGCAGTGTGATGCTTTGGGCAATGTTCTGCTGGGAAATATTGGGTCCTGCCATCCATCTGGATGTTACTTTGACACGTACCACCTACCTAAGCATTGTTGCAGACCATGTACACCCTTTCATGGAAACGGTATTCCCTGGTGGATGTGGGCTCATTCAGCAGGATAATGCGCCCTGCCATAAAGCAAAAATGGTTCAGGAATGGTTTGAGGAGCACAACAACGAGTTCGAGGTGTTGACTTGGCCTCCAAATTCCCCAGATCTGAATCTAATCAAGCATCTGTGGGATGTGCTGAACAAATAAGTCCGATCCATGGAGGCCCCACCTCTCAACTTACAGGACTTAAAGGATCTGCTGCTAATATCTTGGTGCCAGATACCACAGCACACCTTCAGGGGTCTAGTGGAGTCCATGCCTCGACAGGTCAGGGCTGTTTTGGCAGCAAAGGGGGGACCAACACAATATTAGTCATAATGTTATTATGCCTGATTGGTGAATATGCTGTCTTCTTTCTTTAAGTAGGCCTACTAATTCTACTACTACTAGGCTACTACTTCTATTTAAATCAATATCTATATCTATATCTTTTTTCCTGTATTGTAAACTCAACCCTTTTACTTGTGATAGTTTTTGGATGTTTTGTTATTTGTAAATGTTTTATGTTATGTCCTTAATTTTTCCTCACTATCACACCTTTTACTTTAACAGGGTAAACTGTATGTGATGGTAACTATGATGTGAGTTGTTAAAACAGTTATAAGAGTGTATTTTAATCTATATGTATTCTATCCGAATATCTGTGCCTTTGTAGACTAAGCAAATGTGCACGAGACGAATAGTGTGCAGGGACTACAAATCCCAGTGACTCGATATTGCGCGGGGGCGGGAACCAAAAAGCTTCTGCTTATAGCGTTTAGCTTAAAATAGCAATCAATCGCGGAAGTAAAGCAAGTAGTGCTGTATAAATAATCCGTCTTCAGTTGCAGGATGTGAATTTTAGGATACTGTCTGTCAGTCAAGTGTCAAAAATGTCGTAAATTTAGGTTACATGCTGGATAGAAAAGCTACAGGGCGTCGTGTTGCTTGCCTGTGAGGAAGTGTGCAGTGTGTAAACAACAGCCAAAACACATACGAACAAAACCACTGTCTTACTGTAATGGAATAAAATGAAAAATGCGTCAGATACGGGAAGTTTAACGAGGTAGCTGCGCAATTCATGAAATGATGAAACCCGTTTAATAAAGCTGACTTTTATACGCAGGCACATACCTAGAGTACCTATACAGAAGTATCTAGGCTAATCCCGCCCTCCCACACTCCATGATTGGACAGTGAAACGACGGTTTCCAGATAACCGGCGTGCTATTGGCTGTTTAAACTGCCTATTCGTGACGTCATCAGGCGTTCAAACTATATAAAGCAGCGAAAGCCCCGTTCCTCACAGCGAGATTCTGCAGCTCGTTAGTAAGTTCAGCGGAGTAAGCGCAGGAGTTTAGCCGAACAGTTAGGGGTTTTTAAAACATTATCATTGTGTTCAGTGCCTCCACACAGATTTGCTGATATTCTAAAATAGTGTTCGTTCGTATTATAATCTTTATTTTTTAAGGGGTGTGTCCTCTGTGTGTATTATTTTGATTCTGAACCTGACATCAGCGGACAGCTGTGCGTACTAAGGCACTGGTGCTTTGAGTGCGGGATGTGCAAGGACAGCTGTCGCTACACTGTCCAAGCTGTTGTGGGGTTTTTTTCGTCCGCTGGAGAGGGAGGCAGGCATTGGGCTGTGTACCTTTAAGAGAGGGCGGAGAGAGTTAGAGCCCCGGGGCTGTGTGCTGAATACAGTACTGATCTTGTTTAGGTACCTTTTCCTTTTTTTCTCTTCTGTTTTCTTCGTGCTGATTTTACTGTGCTATGTATTATTCATAAATGACGCTCGGAGGCGGGGCTTATACAAAGTATCAGTAATAACAGCAGTGTCAAGAGGAGGCGGACTCGCTGACACTGAAGGTGGGTGGACGTTTTGCCAACGTTGACCTAAACATTTACTTTCTTCATGCACACTTGACAGATGTTTAACAGTTGTTTCGGCAGGTAACGTCAAGCTCTATGCAAACTTCATTTTCTCTCTTCAGTTGAGTTAGTCTTTGGTTTTTGTAATGGTAAGTTGTATGAATGTGTGTGTATGCATGTAGGATTCTTAGAAGAATTTCTATAGCCCGTTCTTGGGGTTCTGTTATCATCTTTATCAGAACTTGTGTTGAAATAACGTCTTGTTACTGGATAGTTAATATACTGAACAAATATTTTTTTTATCTTATTGGGTATCGTAATCAGAAACTCTTAAAAGATTTTTGTTTTGAGTTCTGTTGGCATTCTGAAAGACAGTTTTCATTAGGGTTAGTGATTGACCTATTGTGTTTTTTGATATTTTGATATATTTAAATAATAGATTGTTTTAGCCGCCTGCTATATACGTAAAATTACATGATAGCAAATAGATATGATTGCTAAATTTGGATAAACACTTTATTTACCCAAGGTCAACAAAGCAAAATCATTAAATAAATTGAACCTGAAACTAGACACAATCATTTGTTAATCTGCAAATTATACAAAATAGCCAAATACTGGACTGGACTATACACTGTTATGACAACATATGTTTTTTACATTGATTTAACTCATCAAAATAAGTTGAGCAATTTTCACTTTACAGTTTAATGTAATTTAAGTTGAAATGACTTAAACGTCCAAGTTGATTGTACTTAAACATTGAAGGCAGCAACTTTTTTTTTTTTTACAGTGTACGTCGCCTGACTGATATTAGGGACTGAATTACAGTGGCAAGAAAAAGTATGTGAACCCCTTGCAGAATCTGTGAATAATTTAACAAAATAAGAGAGATCATACAAAATGTATGTTATTTTTTTTATTTAGTACTGTTCTGAATAAGATATTTTACATAAAAGATGTTTACATAAAGTCCACAAGACAAAAAAATAGCTGAATTTATTAAAATGACCCCGTTTAAAAGTTTAACCCCCAAGCTCTTAATGCATCTGTGAATGTTTGAAAATGTTTATTTTTTATTTTTTTTATATATAAATAGTTGTGTTTGAGTCCCTCAGTCATCCTCAGTGTGAAAAGATGGATCTCAGAATCATACAGTCACTGCTGGAGAGGGTTCAAATATGCAAAACTGAAGAATTTTTGGGACTTGGAGGATTTTTCTGAAGAACGACAGTATTAAGAATCAAGGGGGTCAATTTTATAAATTCAGCTTTTTTTGTCTTGTGGACTACATGTAAACATCTTTTATGTAAAATATCTTATTCAGGACAGCACTAAATAAAAAATAACATGCATTTTGTATGATCTCTTATTTTGTTAAAATTATTCACTTTCACAGATTCTTCAAGGGTTCACATACTTTTTCTTGCCACTGTATTAGTCTGTCACTAATTAGGATCCTTTAGGATTGGATAGCTAAATTCCATCTTTTGAGTATGTATAGTAATGATTTTGTGAATTCTTGCATGTGCACATGGATTTGTGGGTGATTGCTTTGTGCTTTTATTTCAGATCCATGTCTCCTCCAGCGTCAGCCTGAAAAATGATAGAGATGTCATTTGACAAAGGAACTGTTTTATCTTGTGAGGGGCAAACAGACCTTCCCACTTCCCAACAGCACTCAGAACTTACTAGAAATGATACCAGCACTCTCCATCCATCCGAGAAGACCACAGTTATAAACCTCAGCAAAGAGGGTGGTGAAGAGACCGGAAGTGAGACATCGGTGGAGCACAGAGAGAAAACCGCTGCCACTGATAACAATGCTGTGAGTGACAGTGGGGTCGAATCGTCTACACAAACCCAAAATGGCACTCAGCAGCCCAAACCTCAACAGCAGAAAGTCAATAAGCGCCGCAACACCATGAGCGCTGGATTCAAACACCCTGGTTATGGTAAACGACGACGGCGTGCCAACTCTGAAAGCGAGTCAGTCCTGCCAACCAATTTCCTGCTGGGCGGGAACATTTTTGACCCACTCAACCTTAACAGCCTTCTGGATGAAGAGGTGAACCGGGCTCTCAATGCAGAGACGCCCAAGTCCTCGCCATTGCCAGCCAAAAACAGAGATCCTGTAGAGATCCTGA
Organism: Coreius guichenoti; assembly: GCA_039654105.1. Classification (NCBI taxonomy): domain Eukaryota; kingdom Metazoa; phylum Chordata; class Actinopteri; order Cypriniformes; family Gobionidae; genus Coreius; species Coreius guichenoti. The sequence continues at coordinate 50,001,427 of CM077169.1, read as the reverse complement.
TACCCAGAGATATCACAGACCCCCTCAATCTCAATTGCCTTAGTGCAGAAGATAGCAGTCTGTTGACGTCTCCCTTAAAAAGTAGCGGAGGCAGGCGAAGACATCGGAACAAGCACCATGGAGCAAGCACTGGAAAAGGTTTTGGTGAAGGAGTCGCACAGATCGATTTACTCGAGTCTAACGGCTGTGCAACGGCACAAGATGATGGAAAAACAACGCTCTCCTTGACACATTTGCACTCCGAAGGGTGTTCAAGGGTGGTTAATACTCTCGTTCCTGAGGACCAAACGTTATCGGACTCGACTCTTGAGGCTCAGTGTTCAGATAAGCCCAGTTTAACCACAAATGGCAGTGAGGTGAAGGAGAAAGCCATTGACGCCTCAACTGCACCTCCATCTACAAACCCCACCAATGCTCCATCAAACAGGCAGCGCAAACGCAGGCGTGCCGGTGGCAGATTGGAGAATGCAGACAGTTCAAATGAGGTGAGAAGTTGGGGTCAGAGACCTGGAAGGCATTCTCAGCCCTTTCACACCCCAGGAACGGGCTCTCGTACTGGAACTGCAGAAAGGCCACAGCCACATCCGAACCATTGGAGGCCGCAGTACAACAACAACCAGCACCCACAACAGCCGAAGAAGAAGTTTCAGTACGGCAACTATAATAAATACTATGGTTATCGGAACCCAGGTCTGAGTGAGGATCCTCGTATGTGTGTTTTGAATCCCGAGTGGTTCCGAGGGAAGGCCGTGTTAGATATGGGCTGCAACACCGGCCACCTGACGCTGTCCATCGCCAAAAACTGGCGACCGGCACGGATTGTGGGCCTGGATATTGATGGAGCATTGATACATGCTGCTCGGCAGAATATACGGCACTACCTCTCTGAGGTCCACACACAGCACTCCCGACGTTCTGGGGAAAATGGGGAGGGGGATCGAGGGGAAGGGAGGGAGAGGATGGAGGAGGATTTGGTAGAAGAAAAGAGTCAGGGGAATGAGAAAGACGAAGAGAGTCTTGTTGTGAAAGAGGACGGGGATGAGAAAAAAACAAACCATGTGGATGAAGTGAACAAATGCAAGGTCGGGGAAGGAATGGAAGTTGGTCGAGGAGAGAAAGGCAGATCCACAGAGGCTGGTCAGCGAGGAATGAGTGGGAAAATGGAAGATGGAGCGCCGGTAAGTCTCCCTGATGGGAAGCTTTCATTCCCTGTCTCGCTCCGAATCTCAAGAGGACCCATAGCTGGCCCCCCTTTGCCTGAGACGAACACAAACAGTCTCCCTCCTGGAGATTTCCCTGCCAACGTGACCTTTGTCAAGGTAAGACTGAAAAACGTAATTTCTGTTTTTTGCTGCTTTTCATTTGAGTTGGAATTAATGTTTACTTGACAGGTAAGTTTTTACTTGTGCTATTAAATAAAAGCTCCATTTTAAAAATGCTGTATCAAGTATGTTTGATGTTACCCTCAATATACACAGTAAAAAATTGAATCAACATTTAACTAAATTGAGCTGAATGATGACACCATTAACCTCATAATTGATGAATTTTGCATCATTAACACTGTTATTTCCCAGCTTATCACTATGAAGCTGCTTTGAAACAATCTGTATTGTATGAAGTTCCATATAAATAAATGTGACGACTTAAAGGGTTAGTTCACCCAAAAATGAAAATTCTGTCGTTAATTCCTCACCCTCATGTCGTTCCAAACCCGTGAGACCTTCGTTCATCTTCTGAACACAAATTAAGATCTTTTTGATGAAATCTGAGAGCTTTCTGTCCCTCCATTGACAGCTACACAACTACCACTTTGACGCTTCAAAAAGTTCATAAAGAGATCGTAAAACTAATCCATATGAATTGAGCGGTTTAGTCCAAATTTTCTGAAGAGACTCGATCGCTTTATATGATGAACAGATTGAATTAGGCTTTTATTCACATATAAACATTCAACTCGCACGTAATCTAAACGGTAACGGAAGCTCAAGCATGTTCGCTTGACGTGCGAGAACCAATGAGGTTCATTCTTATGTTACGCAGCACGTTTGAGCTTCCTCAAGAACCAGTGAGGTTAATTCTCGTGTTACGCAGCACGTTTGAGCTTCTGCGAGAACCAATGAGGTTCATTCTCGTGTTACACAGCACGTTTATCCCAAGACATCATCTAGCTTTGATTCATATGGATTAGTTTTGTGATCTCTTTATGAACTTTTTGAAGCGTCAAAGTGGTAGTTGTGTAGCTGTCAATGGAGGGACAGAAAGCTCTCAGATTTCATCAACAAGATCTTCATTTGTGTTCTGAAGATGAACGAAAGTCTTACGGGTTTGGAACGACATGAGGGTGAGAAATTAATGACAGAATTTTCATATTTAACTATCCCTTTAAAATGTAACGTACAAAAATAAAATATGGTAAATTGATGCATTCTACATGCACTCTTATCCTAGAACGCATTTAAACACAATGGCATAAGATGGACTGAACTGAGGAGCAGTAAATGGTACTAGTTGAGTAGTGAAAATGAAGTGAATGCAATACATGTTCTGCAGTGCACGACAGGCGCATGCAATCCTGTCATTCATAGTAGTTTTAGCTGTTTACCTCCTGTTTAAAGCACACACAGGAACTAGTTGTGTAGCATAGCTAAAGATACACTGGAATCTGATGATCTAGGTCTTTGGTCTGTCGCCAGGTTCTGCTTGGCTGTGTGTATATGCTTATGCATGCTCATTCAAGTACATTAAGCCTTTCCTTGAACATTAATATTAAACATTAAAAATAAAAAAATTGTAGACAATGATGGAGTGACCCGAGCCATATCTAGAGACAAGAGTATCGTAGAGATTTGGAGGTGGACTTATTTTTTTATTTTTTATTTTTTTTGGCCAGTAAGAGAACACCTTAGCAACTGCATGGCGATGTGATTAAAATCACTCAGAACAACTTACTAACCAACTGAGTTTTCAAGGGAAGGAAATAGGTGTGGCACAGTAACTTTTAAAGATGTGTATATTTGTATTAAAATACTACTATTAGGCATGCAGCACCGGTCTGTCCTTTTTAATAATACTCTGTCTGTCTAATCTACACAGGGAAACTATGTGCTGGAAAGTGATATGTTGGTGCAGATACAGAAGGAAGAGTATGACGTGATCTTATGTTTGAGTGTGACAAAATGGGTCCACTTGAACTGGGGTGATGCTGGACTCAAGCGGCTCTTCCACAGGGTGTACAATCATCTGCGGCCTGGAGGACTCTTCATTTTGGAGCCTCAGCCCTGGAGCTCCTACAGCAAGAGAAAGAAGCTCACTGTAAGGCCCCTTTTTTGTCATAGCATCAGTTTTTTCAGCCAAGATGTTTGACATTCAAACGTGGTGTTAACATGTTCTCAAATGTGTGTCCTGTGACCACTTGGGATCTGATTTTGTTTAAAGGAATGATCTGTGATGCATTTAAACTGCAATTACAGTTGCACAAGTAACGTTATGAGATTTTGATGACATTTTAAAATATGACTTTTTGAATATAGAAATAGAAAGCAATAGAAAACAATTATTATTAAATAGTTGTTTTTTTTGGGTAGTTTAGTTCAAAATTTTCTTTATTTACAATAATACAATAATACAAATAAAGACAAGAGAGAGAAAAAAAGGGGTGGTGGGGGTGTAATCTAAAGTTGACACATTGAAAAAAAACAAAAAAAACAGTTTAATACCATATACAGTGGGGAGAACAAGTATTTGATATACTGCCGATTTTGCAGGTTTGCCCACTTACAAAGCATGTAGAAGTCTGTAATTTTTATTATAGGTACTGTTCAACTGTGAGAGACGGAATCTAAAACAAAAATACAGAAAATCACATTGTATGATTTTTAAGTAATTAATTTGCATTTTATTGCATGACAAGTATTTGATACATCAAAAAAGCAGAACTTAATATTTGGTACAGAAACCTTTGTTTGCAATTACAGAGATCATACGTTTCCTGTAGTTCTTGACCAGGTTTGCACACACTGCAGCAGGGATTTTGGCCCACTCCTCCATACAGACCTTCTCCAGATCCTTCAGGTTTCGGGGCTGTCGCTGGGCAATACGGACTTTCAGCTCCCTCCAAAGATTTTCTATTGGGTTCAGGTCTGGAGACTGTCTAGGCCACTCCAGGACCTTGAGATGCTTCTTACGGAGCCACTCCTTAGTTGCCCTGGCTGTGTGTTTCAGGTCGTTGTCATGCTGGAAGACCCAGCCACGACCCATCTTCAATGCTCTTACTGAGGGAAGGAGGTTGTTGGCCAAGATCTCGCGATACATGGCCCCATCCATCCTCCCCTCAATATGGTGCAGTCGTCCTGTCCCCTTTGCAGAAAAGCATCCCCAAAGAATGATGTTTCCACCTCCATGCTTCACGGTTGGGATGGTGTTCTTGGGGTTGTACTCATCCTTCTTCCTCCAAACACGGCGAGTGGAGTTTAGACCAAAAAGCTCTATTTTTGTCTCATCAGACCACATGACCTTCTCCCATTCCTCCTCTGGATCATCCAGACGGTCATTGGCAAACTTCAGACGGGCCTGGACATGCGCTGGCTTGAGCAGGGGGACCTTGCGTGCGCTGCAGGATTTTAATTCATGACGGCATAGTGTGTTACTAATGGTTTTCTTTGAGACTGTGGTCCCAGCTCTCTTCAGGTCATTGACCAGGTCCTGCCGTGTAATTCTGGGCTGATCCCTCACCTTCCTCATGATCATTGATGCCCCACGAGGTGAGATCTTGCATGGTGCCCCAGACCAAGGGAGATTGACCGTCATCTTGAACTTCTTCCATTTTCTAATAATTGTGCCAACAGTTGTTGCCTTCTCACCAAGCTGCTTGCCTATTGTCCTGTAGCCCATCCCAGCCTTGTGCAGGTCTACAATTTTATCCCTGATGTCCTTACACAGCTCTCTGGTCTTGGCCATTGTGGAGAGGTTGGAGTCTGTTTGATTGAGTGTGTGGACAGGTGTCTTTTATACAGGTAACGAGTTCAAACAGGTGCAGTTAATACAGGTAATGAGTGGAGAACAGGAGGGCTTCTTAAAGAAAAACTAACAGGTCTGTGAGAGCCGGAATTCTTACTGGTTGGTAGGTGATCAAATACTTATGTCATGCAATAAAATGCAAATTAATTATTTAAAAATCATACAATGTAATTTTCTGGATTTTTGTTTTAGATTACGTCTCTCACAATTGAAGTGTACCTATGATAAAAATTACAGACTTCTACATGCTTTGTAAGTGGGCAAACCTGGAAAAACGGCAGTGTATCAAATACTTGTTCTCTCCACTGTATATTATTCAGACACCAGATATAATGTTTTACTAGTGTGTGCAGGACACTATAGTTCCTTTATGTAAGTGAGGACAGCAAAATAAAGTAAACTGTGACATATTATACCCAAAAATTCTTCATACAGTGACTACCAGTAAAATGTATACAAATTTGGGACCAAAATGATTCAGACACTTTGACCTGACCATGCTTTGCTTCAGTGTTTTTTCTTTAATTACTAATGCAACCTTTGACACCACAGACTGAACAAAATGAAGAAAAAAAACAAAAACAAACATAAAACAATTGTATAATCAACTTCAGTTTAAACAAAATATTATTATTGTATTATATATATATATATATATATATATATATATATATATATATATATATATATATATATATATATATATATATATATATATATATATATATATATATATATATATATACCCACACCCTCACCTAAAGGATTATTAGGAACACCTGTTCAATTTCTCATTAATGCAATTATCTAATCAACCAATCACATGGCAGTTGCTTCAATGCATTTAGGGGTGTGGTCCTGGTCAAGACAATCTCCTGAACTCCAAACTGAATGTCAGAATGGGAAAGAAAGGTGATTTAAGCAATTTTGAGCGTGGCATGGTTGTTGGTGCCAGACGGGCCGGTCTGAGTATTTCACAATCTGCTCAGTTACTGGAATTTTCACGCACAACCATTTCTAGAGTTTACAAAGAATGGTGTGAAAAGGGAAAAACATCCAGTATGCGGCAGTCCTGTGGGCGAAAATGCCTTGTTGATGCTAGAGGTCAGAGGAGAATGGGCCGACTGATTCAAGCTGATAGAAGAGCAACTTTGACTGAAATAACCACTCGTTACAACCGAGGTATGCAGCAAAGCATTTGTGAAGCCACAACACGCACAACCTTGAGGCGGATGGGCTACAACAGCAGAAGACCCCACCGGGTACCACTCATCTCCACTACAAATAGGAAAAAGAGGCTACAATTTGCACGAGCTCACCAAAATTGGACAGTTGAAGACTGGAAAAATGTTGCCTGGTCTGATGAGTCTCGATTTCTGTTGAGACATTCAGATGGTAGAGTCAGAATTTGGCGTAAACATAATGAGAACATGGATCCATCATGCCTTGTTACCACTGTGCAGGTGGTGTAATGGTGTGGGGGATGTTTTCTTGGCACACTTTAGGCCCCTTAGTGCCAATTGGGCATCGTTTAAATGCCACGGCCTACCTGAGCATTGTTTCTGACCATGTCCATCCCTTTATGACCACCATGTACCCATCCTCTGATGGCTACTTCCAGCAGGATAATGCACCATGTCACAAAGCTCGAATCATTTCAAATTGGTTTCTTGAACATGACAATGAGTTCACTGTACTAAAATGGCCCCCACAGTCACCAGATCTCAACCCAATAGAGCATCTTTGGGATGTGGTGGAACGGGAGCTTCGTGCCCTGGATGTGCATCCCACAAATCTCCATCAACTGCAAGATGCTATCCTATCAATATGGGCCAACATTTCTAAAGAATGCTTTCAGCACCTTGTTGAATCAATGCCACGTAGAATTAAGGCAGTTCTGAAGGCGAAAGGGGGTCAAACATAGTATTAGTATGGTGTTCCTAATAATCCTTTAGGTGAGTGTATATATAATGTGTGTGTATGTATGTAAAAAAATAAAACCCTATTTAGACATACAATTTTTCACAAACATCAGGAGAATAATCACTCCTCTACTCCAAAAAAAGCTTATAAAAAGAGAAATAGACTCTAGTGCTCTTTCTTGCTACGGCAGCCATTTGTTTCCCATTGTCGTGTTCTAATAGTAAATTTAACCAATATTTAATAATTGTTTAGTTTTCCAATGTTGAAGAATAGCTTTCTTGGCAAATAGTAGAGCAATATAAACTGATTTTACATAATGAGGTGTGGCGTAAATCTCTGAAAGATCTCCTAATAAACAGAGAAGGAATGGTATTTTAATCTTAAGAACAATGTGCAATTTCTCCGAAACCTCCGACCAAATATTTTAAACGGGGGTTCAATACCATAAAGAAAAGCATTTGTTTTTTTTTTTTTAAAACAAATTTGTGCCCACAAGTTGGTGTCAGGGGATAAAGATACATCTGATTCCCATTTTCCAGTGGGTAGGTACAGTAAGCTGTCTGTGCCAAGTATTAATCTATGAATGATGCTTTTAAAAATAAAACTTGCCAGTAAATGTCTTAATGAGTGAGCTGAGTCACTAAATCATTCACTCAACAGAATCATTCAAAATGGCTGATTAATTTCATTTATGAATTGGTCATTGAATCATTCACTCACCCGATTCATTTAAAAATTCATATTTATTCAGCATCAAAGCACCACTGTTTGCTCACTGTGAGACATGCTGTGGTTCTCCTGTGGGTTTGTTTGGAACTGATTTCATTGTAAAATTGAGCAAAAATATATTTAAAACTAATATATTTAGTTTTAACTTTCTTGTTTGTTGAACTGGTGTATGAAATCAGCGTCACATTTGCAATCATGCAGATAATCAGGAGAAATCACTCTTGCTTTTGTGATATTGCTTAACTATACTCTTTGTAATAAATGTATGTAAAAAGGTAACTCATGGGGCACTTTTTTGCTGTTGTATCTTGAATTTTAGGGACTTTATTTATTTTATTTATTTATTTATTTATTTTTATTTTTATTTTTTTTTCCAAGCCCCCAATAATTTCTGACCTTGGGAGGAGTATCTAATATGGAGAAAAAAGCTTTTCCAAAGATGAGATCAAAACCAAAACATTTTAAATGCGACCTTGGAACAGACAAACAGACCTTGGATATGGAATGTGGTGCCAGGTCATCCAAGTTCACCCAAAAATGAAAAATTTGTCATTGCTTGCTCTCAAGTTGTTCCAAATCTGTTTCTTTTGACGGCACCTGTTGACTTTCATAGTAGGAAAAAAAATACTATGGAGGTCAATGGGGCCCATCAACTGTCTGGTTACCAGCATTCTTCTGTTGAACACAAAAGATAATATTTTAAAGAAAGAAACTCATACAGGTTTGGAACAACATGAGAAATGAGTAAATTATGACAATTTTCAATTTTGGGTAAACTATTCCTTTAAAAGCCCTGTAGCAGCATTTTGAACTAAATGCACTAAATGCTCTTTAACTTTAAAGAGATGCAATAATCAATATGGGAACTAAGGTATGTAAAACAGTCTAGATATCTTTAAACGACAAACATTTAGTTTAGCCGTGGACCTAAGCTGACAAACCTTTGTCCGCAGGATTTATCAAATCTTACAGCTGAGTCAAAGATTACACCTAGACAAACTTGAGCAAGAAAATTGTTGCGAAATAAATTTTACCTCAAAACATTTGTTTTTATGAAACAAATCCAACAGCAATATAAGACACCAATGTTCAGTATTGTTGATTGTAGGTTAATTACTACAGAAATCAACTGACATCACTGGTGTATCAGTGGCTTTGAACGTGACTTAACGTCATAAGCTAAAATGTCATTTTTAAATCACATCTTGGGACATTTTAAAGTTGTTTAACCAAATTGTTGTTTGATTTCTCAGGAGGACATCTGTAAGAATTACCATAGCATCCGGTTAAAACCGGACCATTTCTCCTCCTACCTGACTACTGATGTGGGCTTTTCCAGCTATGAGCTCATCGGAACGCCACAAAACTACTCTAGAGGTCAGAGCTTTGAAATGCTTTGCAATTCCTACCTATGATATTGTACTGTATATGCAAATATTTATCTATATATATATATATATATATATATATATTTTTTTTTTTTTTATTTCTCTTAGGCTTTCAGAGACCAATCTACCTTTTCCACAAAGGACCCTCACCTCAAAAGTGACGCCACCAGTTTGACCGCCAACTTTGACTTTGAAATCCACAAATTTGAAGATTTTGAAAACAACCAGCATTTGAAGTCACTGGAACTTTAAGCATTTTCTTCGAAATTGAGATGGAACATTTAATATTTTGAACTCTTAAATGGAATCTCATTGGTGCTGAATAAGTTTAAATTTTCTCCGTCCATTTAAAAAGAAAAGGAAAATCTCAATTTATTTTTCAAGGACTTTTCCCTATTCAAACAAGATGATCTCATAAAGGACGGTCTTGTGAAGAAGCACAAAGTTCAATTCAATCAAATCCCAAGTAATTCTTGTAAAACAGCATTTGTTTTTCATTTGGAATGAAATTCCCAAAAGTGTAAATTCTTGAGCATACACACAACTGGTAAAAGACCATCTAGAATTAAAATGTTTGGTGGTTAAGTTTGCAAAAAATGTTTTGCTCTATTGGTGATGTTGCTGCACTGTCATGTACTTAATTTTTTCTTTTAGTTTCGAAAACAAAACATGGCTATTAACATAGGAAGCTTTTGACACTTCTAGCATCTGTCACCCATCAGCCGTTTTGCAGACAGACATGGCTGCTAATTCTAGTAACAAATGCCAATAGCTCAATTTCATATCCATAAATTATACTCCCTGGTCTAACAGGATCATTTCGTCCTTGAAAGTTTTGAAGCTGCAGGTTAGCTGATTTGCTATGACAAAGTGTTTATACCAGAAGGATGTGATTCCTTTTTAGTGTTGGTGGGTCACAAAGAATGATATAACTTTTTTTTTTTTATTTGAATGTGTTCTGTTATGATTCTCCAACTGTTAAAGTTTAACAAACTGATGTACATTTTGTAAATTGTTCGTTCAGAGTTCTTGTCGCCACTGAGGTAACCTTGTTGTTGTTAGTTTTATTCATATTTAAAAGTTTGCACTAAAACGAGAGAACAAATTTGTCTCCTACATTTGTATTTTGATGTGCAAATGGAAAGTCGGTGTATCTCTGAGAAGGGTCCTTTTCATTCAAAGGACTCGACGAAAATAAACTACAAAATAACATGTATTTGTAATGCTGAGCTGTTTTTTTTTATGTTTTCAGGGCCTAAATGTGTTATTCTATGTGCTAATGGACTCTTTTCACGTTTCCGGGTTTCTCAGAAGCCGAAGTCGTCATAGGTGGGTAAACTTAGCGGTGAATGAGTACATTAAATATATTTTGTGTTCCCATTTGCTCAAATAGCAAATGAACTACTTTCAAAAAGAGGGATAAAACGGATAACGGCAGTCAGAAGAGAGAAAAAGATGTCAGTTTTGCCGTCATTCCGACCACAGCCGCTAAACACCCTCACAGCAGCGTTATTTATTTAATTTTTTTTGTAATTTGATGCAAATGTAATATAATACAAAGTATAGTGTTCTAAATGTACATACTTTTTTTTTTTTTTTTTTAAATGAAAATATATAAAATGTTGCAGGATTCACGATGCTTATGACCGTTAAGACGCGTCCTCGCAGTCTGTGAAAAGGGTCTTTACGTTAAAAATTCAAAAGTTCAAAGTTCGTATGCCAATTAATAACTACATATACTTGTGGAACACGACTCTACTTCGACTAGTGGCCCTGATGCTATTTCTAATTGGTCAACTTCTATTATCACAATAATTTTAAACGTGTTAATGTCGTTATTCTGGTGTAAATCGCAGTTGAAACACCGCAGCGATGGATTTGTCACGTGGTACGCGCTACTTTTCTCAGTTTAACCAACGGTCGTTTATGATTATGGGATTATTTTTTTCAATTAATTTTGTAAAGATTACTTGGAAGGTATCATTTGTATCAGATACGAGTCGTTGGAAGTAAAGAAAAATAAAAGATTAAAAATAATATACAAATGTGTACAATTACAAAAAAGTCCTGAATGAGGCTCGATGGAGAATCTTAAATTTTCTTGAATATGTATCATAGGTAAAAGTTATTGCTGCCCGATGGCTCAAGCATTGCAGACTGAGCAGTAACATTTCACAACATGTTGCGCTGCGGCTGTTGTACGTAATTTTGCTGAAAATAGTCACATTACAAATCTGTTCCATTGAAACGACCACAAGAGGGAGCAATTTGACAAAAAACGAGCTGTTTGTGTAACAAGACGAGGAAATTCCTTTATCTTGCCGTTTCAAATAGTGTAACACATTCATGATTGTAACATCAATGTCTACAATTTAAATAGCAAATTTAACCAATTTAAACTTATGCTAAAGACACATGCGAGTGTGTGTGAAAAGCTGCTTTTGTGTTAATGTATGTTGATAGCTTCTGTCTCTACAGCACAGCAATGTGTGAACACATTTCTGACTGCAGATATGTATGTGTTAAATATTAATGCATCCAACACGTGTTTGAGCTTGTATGTATGTGAATGCAATTTTGTGATGACATGCTTGCTTTGTCCAACTCTCCTTTTATAGAAAACTTCATATAGCTATTAAAACCCAACTGAGAATTAATGTCACTGCTCTCTCTCTCTCTCTCTCTCTCTCTCTCTCTCTCTCTCTCTCTCTCTCTCTCTCTCTCTCTCTCTCTCTCTCTCTCTCTCTCTCTCTCTCTCTCTCTCTCTCTCTCTCTCTCTCTCTCTCTCTCTCTCTCTCTCTCTCTCTCTCTCTCTCTCTCTCTCTCTCTCTCTCTCTCTCTCTCTCTCTCTCTCTCTCTCTCTCTCTCTCACACACACACACACACACACACACACACACACACACACACACACACACACACACACACACACACACACACACACAGATGCATACAGTTACAACCACATATAAATGCACAATAAAGCAAAAGAGTATGTGCACATCGTCCATGCATTTCCACAGACATGCACTTATGCAACAGTGATGTAGGTGTGAAGATGTAAACAGGTCAATCCATTTAAAGGCATTCCTCTTTATTCATTGTCTTCTTTCTGTTTTAACAACACCCAATGAAAACATGCAAACTCTCTCTTCTAGCACAGTGGCAGTTCTCTACTGTATCCTCTTCTATGCGCACATTTTTTCTCTTTCTGTTTTCTAGTGTCTTTTATTTCTGAGAGAAAATAAAAAATGCATGGTCTCTTTCCTGCTGTCTCCCATTCACATTGGGTATTTTTGGGAATAGCACACTGCCATACTAGTCTATTTCTGCAGTATACTGTACACAGTATGCAAATTTTCCCTATACCTGAAAGACATGTTCCTTTGCCAAAATGTGCAGTGCAACCAAAGTACGCTGAGTGGAAAGCTGTATCGCACATAACTCTGTGACTTTTTGTCACATGAACAGTCATATTACACGGTTAATTAAGCAAATGGCTGCGTCCAAAATCGCATACTCTCTTGAGTATGTACTTATTTTGAATAAGTAATTGCTTCACCACTGCTAAAAAAGTATGTTTTAGTGTGTGTAGTATGAATGTAATCTGGACGTACTACATTCGCCATGTTGTCTTTATCGTGTGGTCAGTTGCGTCACTTCACTGCCATTTACAAATCCTCTCCCGTGGCCTCATGGGATAGTAAAGTGTCCATCGTATGCACACCTCATACACTTACGAGCTGCATCCGAAATCGCATACTTCCCTACTATATAGTAGGCGAAAAACAGTATGTGACTAAAGAAGATTGTCTGAATTCACAGTACTCATGAAAGAGTAGGTAAAGAGTACCCGGATGACCCAACGAGATTCTGATGTGTGCATATGATGGACACTTTACCCATGAGGCCATGGGAGAGGATTTGTGAATGGCAGTGAAGCGACGCACTGGTAGGTCACATGATAAAGACAACATGGCGAATTTAGTACGTCCAGATTACATTCATACTACACACATTCAACATTATAGCAGTCGTGAAGTCATTCAAAATAAGTACCTACTCAAGAGAGTATACAATTTCAGACGTAACTGTACTACATTTGCCATGTTGTCATTGTCATGTGACCTACCAGCGCTGCTTCACCTCCATTCATAAATTCTCTCCCGTGGCCTCATGGGATAGTAAAGTGTCCATCGGATACACACTTCAGAATCTTGCCGGAAGAAATATCATCTGGGTACTTTTCACCTACTCTTTTAAGAGTACTGTGAATTCGGACATACTTCTTTTGTCATATACTGTTTTTCGCCTACTATATAGTAGGGAAGTGTGTGATTTCGGATGCAGCCGTGGCCTTTTGCCCACTGACCCACAACAGCAGGGGGCACTGATGAGCTGCAAAACACTGAACTTTTCATTCTTTATTCCTTTTCTTTCTTTAGAAATATCCTTTAATGTAGATGTTATCACATGATTAGGTTCACTGTTATTTTTAATTATTAACTGCCAAATGACAATAAATAATGCTGCTGATTGGTAAAAAGCATACTGGAGCTGAGAAAAAGGAGTAAATCAGCAAACTTGAAACTGTTTATTTATTCAAAATAAACAAACTGACAACCAGAGCCAAGTGGATCTAATAAAAGAAAAAAAACTTTAAAACAAACTTTATAAAATGAAAGAATTGGACTTTATACAAGTTTGTGGTAATCTTAAGCAAGAATGAAACCCATTTGCTGGTGATGTTGATATTGTTGCTTGTCTCTGTAAAATATGATCCTATAGCTATTGCATGATGGGACAACGGATATGTTATAGTAAAAAATAGGCCAATTTGTTGTGAGAGCACCTGCTTAATACCTTACATGCTTAATAACTTTGTATTCAACTATCATTGTAAAACGATTATAGTTTTTATTTTGACTGAGTGTAGTTTATATATATATAGTTTTCATTAGTTAAAAAGTAAGAGTCAGATAAAGTTTTGGTAATTTTGTTCTGTTTTTAAAATATGCATGTTGTTAATTAATATTACTCAGTAGTTATTTGAGTAAGTACACTGTAACTACGTCATCTTAAAATTAAAGTTTACACTTTATTTTAAGGTGTCATTGTTACAATGTAATTATATATTAAAGTACTGAGTAATATTAACTACATATACTTACTATAAAGTTATGGTTAGGGTTTGGATTTGGTTTAGGGTTAGTTGTTAGTTGTAATTATGCATAATTTACTGTTATTACTATGGTAAGTACATGTAACATATGTAACAAGGACACTGTAAAATAAAGTGTAACCAAATAAAATGTAACCAGTTTTTTTATTTTCATAATTTTATTATGAATTTATTTATTATATTTTCCGTTTTAATTTTAGATTACTATTTTTTTGTTTTTGTCATTTAATTCGTTTTTTTTTTTAATATGCCTATATTGATTTAATAATTTTTATTTCAGTTTTAGTTTGTTAATTTAGTACATCAAGTTGCATCTGCAGCAAGTCTTCCGCGGATTCCATGCCTGCACAGTATACGTTTATCGTTACATTTCGCATACTACCCTTTTAAGTACGCAGTCTGCAGTACGCTTGTGTTCCATTGGAACGCTCACTGATTTCACTGCGCTTGTAAAGCCATGGCCACATGACAACAGCCCGGCTATTTACACAGCAACAACTCTGCAGCGTTGCCAAGGCGACGGTTACCGAAAGCCATGACAACCATACTAGCACCCTCGTTATCTTTTAGCCTGATCTCGCGTTTTCGTGTACTCCTTTACATTAGCTCGCTTTTCGCGGTCTTTAAATCTCCAGTTCTCTCTCTACACACACATCTTCGCCTCCCTTCCATCTTTTTACGTCCCCTCCCTCCCTCCCTCCGTGCGCGCGCTCTCTCTCTCTCTCTCTCTCTCTCTCTCTCTACATCTTCTGCCGCTTCAGTCCGTTCCCTCTTTCTTTTCTCCCCCTCTTCGTCACCTCTCGTATCTGTACTCATCCTCCCCTGCCCATCTCCTTTCATTTGCTCGTATCCTCTCTTCCATCTCGTCTTTTTTTGTCTCACCCCTCATCGATACGATCGCGTCCCTCTCCTCGTCCTTTCCTCGTTTGCTAAATCCTGAAGCCAGACCTCTCTCGCTCTCTCTCTCCGTCCCACCCCCTTCCTCTTTACGTTTCCCCCCTCCCTCCATACTCTATTTTCCTCAATGCTGCTTAAGTCAGTCAAAAGAGATACGCTGAAGAAAAGAGGGGCGAACGGCGGGCGCTGAGAGAGAGAACGAGAGAAGGAGAGAAGCTGGAGGGAGAGAGGGGAGAGGGGGGAACGGGGGTTTGGATACATCTCCACCTGTCTTCTCTCTGCCATGGACTGCCTCTGCATAGTGACCACAAAGGTAAGCCAATTCTTCCGTCACGACCAGAACGAGCCCAGAAGCGGGAATATGTGGTGTGCGCGAGCGCGGCGCGCGAAGTTTATAGCCGTTATTCGCTGGTTCTCCTGCTAGTGTGCTGTGGATTCAGCACTTCTTTGTTCTTTCTTTCGTCTAATCATCTGTCTCTCTCATCCGAGCTCGTATTTTGAAATCAAATTCCTGCCTGTTTTGTGATAGGAGCATCATGTATATGTATTTCCTCTCTTGCCTCCCTACGCGTTTTTTGCGCGCGCACGGACGCGCAGCGCAACGCTTGGGTCTCGAGACGCGTTTTTTTAAAAGTTCAACTTCTTTTTACTTGACTCGCTTTAAAAAATACCCAAGAGAGATGCCACTACTAAACAAAGCCAAAGAGGTCCATCTATGTATGTGTGTGTGTGTGTGTGTGTGTGTGTGTGTACATGTGTACAACAATTAAACAATAGCGCAGCGGAAAGCAAGAACGCGTCTCGCGCTCACTGTGGTGCAGTGTCAGAAATTAACTTTATTTTTTTATATTTTCCCCTTTTAATTTTTATTTTCTAACCATATACAAACACTTTATTTAGTTCAGTTGAATCAATCAAATATATATATTTTTTATTTCCGAACACTTCTGAGGGTTCAAATCAACATCAAATACTAGACTAAAGTAGCTGCAAAAGTGCTGTGTACTGCCTACTTGCACTGTAGATTTTAATGGCTCGCTGTTTTAAATTATGGAGCAATTGGATTATCTATTTTTTTAAATACTCTTCTTTTTAGCTGCACATTTAACAGAACGTATATTTGACAGCAACAATAACTAGATGGAACATTATGAAATATATCAAATGTCTGGTAACAAAAAGAACAGTTCAGACCCACACACACACACACACACAGGCGCACACACAAACACTCGGTTTCGCTATCATAGTGGGGACTCTCCATAGGCGTAATGGTTTTTATACTGTACAAACTGTATATTCTATCCCCTACCCATCACAGAAAACTTTCTGCATTTTTACATTTTCAAAAAACATCACTTAGTATGATTTATAAGATGTTTTCCTCATGGGGACCAAAAATGTCCCCACAAGGACAAGGATTTTGTATATTGCCATCTTTGTGGGGACATTTTGTCCCCATAATGTATGGTTTACCAGGACACACACGCGCTTTAAATATCTGGGGCATTTTTGTCAATTTCACTGGCATTTTGGCCTCGAGCCCTGGTTAATTTCTGACCCTGCTGTGGTGCTTCAGACGTGTGATGCTGTCCGTGAGGAGGAAGAGGACATGAAAAGGAAATGAGAGAAAAAAGTGACAGCGATCCGTTAAATTATAGAGGGAAGGACTCATGTATGTGTGGGAGACAGGAAAGCTTTCATTAATAAATGCTCACATGTGATTTGTCATCTAACTGCAGTTAGTGTATGGAGGTGAGACACATCCCACTGCTCCTGACGGCTGGTGCCTCTTTGCCCATGTCGTGTTCCTGGCAGAGCACTCCGAATGGTTTATGTAACGTTGGCTGGTGCTTTCTCTCCCGAGCTGGAGTCTGTTCTATCACTTTTCTCTCTCTCTCTCATTGTCTTCAGATGGACTCCCACCTTGCATGCTCCTCCTAAACACTATATGACCTCCCTCCCAACAGACCTACTGTATAAGTGAGTCAGAAAGGTACGAAGAGAGAGAGAGTTGAAGAGAGAAATTAGCGCAGTGCCTGCTTTTGTGTGGGTTGAGATGGAAATGGTGCACTGGTCTATGGATGTGCTGTTATTAAAAACCGTACAGTGATTTTAGTAAGGATCCCGATTCTGTGAGTCAAATTAGTGCCTTATAGGGGATAAATACTTTTTCTTGTGTCTTTTAAGCTCTCCGTTTTTCTTCTGATCCCCTTTCTTTCTACTTAGTCAACTTAAATACGGTAAAATGTAGTACTTTATTTTGAAATGTTTGAAACTTTGTAATATAGGCTATGGAGAAATGTACAAATAAAGCGAGAAGGAAAAAGGATACAATTTTGAGAATAGATGTGAAAATGCACTATCCAAACTTAAATGGTTGTAATTCAAGATTGATTTGTAATATAGGCATAAGTTTGGTCTTTAAAGAAGACACTCAGCACTTCAAAAAATTAAAGTATGAAAAAGTTATGGAAGTTCAAATTTACTGTAAATCAAATGTACTGTACTAAATAATTTTTATTTGATATAAAATATTTTACAAAATATCAAAATATAAAATCAAAGCCATATGTCTAACCAAGTTGTGTTCCAAATTTGAAGTTGATATCACAAAAAGGTTAAATATAGCAAAAATAGCCACCGGGTGTCGCCCACATTCCATTGAATTTTTTTCTGTCCAAATATACTTTTATCACAAAATATGGAACCCCGAGATTCAGACCTTTCCTAAAGATATGTGTTTTGTCAACATTAGAAAAGGTTTTAATTATAAAGTAGTTCAAATAAATGTTGTAATATGAAACCAGACACCACCCATTAGGGGAGGAGCCTGCTTCACAGGATGAATTTTGAGTTTGTAAGTTTTTGAATGATACCTAATTTATGATGATTACTAATCATCATAATCAAGCGATAAATAAAAAGAGTGCTAAGTGTCCCGCTAGCAGGACAGTGACAGATAAGGGGTTAAGGCCTGTTCACAGGACGATATTGATAAAGATACAGTTCTAAAAATCGCTCTAATGTAAAAGAATATAGTTCACACCACAATTATTACCATAACGGCACAGAGAAACAATATCTTTGGAATCATGTTTTTTTTTCCAGCTGATGAACGATAAAAACATTGACAGCCAATCAGAATCCATCCTCCTTTAAAGAACTCGAGCATTTAAAGTGACAGGCGACAAAACTGCAGCGCGAGCTTAGAGTAAACAGAATGATACCGTCCGCTGATATCAATATCTTTAAAGTTAATGTTGTTGGTGTGAACAGGCCTTTAGTCTCAGATGTTACAACTCCTCAAGAGAAATAGTCAGTTGACATACAGTGAATATATAGCTGTGCACATACAGCTATAAAACGAATGTGAAAAGCATAGCTTAGATAATTTGGTCTGGGAAGAGTTCATAAATCTCTGACTAGCTCTTTGCAAATCTGAGGACAGTTTGGAGACATTAGATATTTTCTACATGAGACTTTACTGATTTCTGAGCCATGATTACAGTTTTTTTCCTTCTCTGGAGAAATATCTGGAAAGCAGAAGACTTGAGTGGAATTCTACATTTGCATTTCCATTCAAACAAATGACTGCATTAGATGTAAGGTTGTCCAGAAAGTTTACTCTGGATTCACAATAGTCTCACAATAGCTTCTGGACACCAAAACGATGTTCTTGCCTCAACTGTAACCTTTCAAACATAGTATTAATACTTAAATGAATGGTTCATATTCATAACCAGCATACATTTTAATTAGCATTAAGTCTGTATGAACCACAGAATGCATTTGCTTTGTTTATTATGCTTACAATTAAATCATTTGCACAGTATACAAACGGCTAATTGAAACCACTTAGCACCTAGCAAGTGTACTAGCTAGGGATGTGACGGTGAGGAAATTTTCCCACCGGTTAATACCGGTATCACCGGCAGGGGCTTTTAAATCGCTAATTCAAAACCGAAAGTAAAATGCGCACGGCCGCTCGGGCATTCATAACGGTGAGGAGCAAAGCGAGTGTTTTAAATTAAGCTAAGCTTCCATAGGCATGAACTGAAAATGCGCCTGTGAATGAATGACAGTGCTGCCGTGCGGATTTTACTTTCGGTTTAGAATTAGCGCCAATTCAGGGGCGGGTTGCTTGAATGGTGGGTTCATTAGCCTATTATTCTTAATGAAAAACACAACAACAAAACAGTACAATGACAAACTCACTTAAATAAGCACTTTTACATTTTGCTTTGAAACCAAATCTTCCGCATTATCTTGTCAATCATCTCCTCACTCTCGTGATGAATGAAATCTGACTCCTGCTGCTGGTCTGTGCTGTGACTCAGTTTTTATTTGTAGTGTCTGTTCTCTAACTAATCTAAATTATTTTATTACTATAAAAATCAAAACAACGGTGCTGCGGTGGGCAAGTGATGTAACCGGTGTTTCGCCTGAACACCGGTAACACCGGCAACACCGACTATCGCAGCAAGCCTAGTACTAGCATATGCTGATTATTCCCTCTTGAAGTTTTCTTACTAACATTCTCTTCCTTAGAAATGCTCCAAAATGAACAACTTAACCCAGTGTTTTTTAATCACAATTTCTTTGTTTTTCTTAATTAAAGGGATAGCTCACCCAAAAATGGAAATTTTTTTGGGTGAATTATCCCTTTAAGGGGCGGTACCAATGCACTTTTAGTTCCATTCACTTCCATTCATATGCATGTCTAGTATAACCGCCCCTTTATTCTGTATTTTTATTAGCACACTGTTAAAGGGATAGCTCACCCAAAAATTAATAAAGGCCTTCTGAAGCGAATCGATGCATTTGTGTGAATAACAACTGAACTGACGCATGCGCAGAGGTTTTGCTCTATCCTCTGCGCATGCGTCAGTTCAGTTGTTATTCTTTCGCTGTCTGCCAGAAGCTAGTTATTTTACTTAATGACGTTTTAAATATGGATATTTTTCTCACACAAACGCATCGATTCGCTTCAGAAGGCCTTTATTAACCCCCCCGGAGCCGTGTGGAGCACTTTTATGACGGACAGATGCACTTTTATGGACTTCAAAAACAGACACAGACACAAACTACTCACTGTCATTATAATGCTTGGAAGAGCCAGGATATTTTTTTAATATAACTCAGATTGTATTCGTCTGAAAGAAGAATGTCATATATCTAGGATGACTTGAGGGTGAGTAAATCATGGGCTAATTTTCATTTTTGGATGAACTATCCCTTTAAGCTAAACTATCAATAAATTGACATATATATATATAGCTATTGTACTTCAAATCTTAAAAGTATATTTTAAAAAACTGTACTTAAATATAATATTAATATTAAAGAATATAAAATTAATGAAATAAAAGACCACTTAAGTATACTTAAAAAGAGTAAACTTTCATGACTGTTTCTTAACACACTTAAGAACACTTTCAAAAAGTGCACTTTGCAATAATGTCAAATAATTTAAAGTACATTTTAAATCATTATGTTTTAATAACCTTTTGTCATGCTTTAAAGTGCACTTATTTTGATGTGTCAACTAACATACTAAAGCACATGTAAAGTACTTGATAATTTTAACTGTAGTGTGTTATTTGATATTTAAAGTTAATATATTTTAAATGTACTACATCTTCACAAATGTAATATGTTTGAAATGTGTCATTTTATATGCCATTTCTATTGAAACTTGTGTTAGGTATTTAAATATAGCCTATTATTTAAATACATGACATACAAGTTTCAATAGAAATGACATACATATAAAGATATAATTAAGTCCTATAAATCACTCTTAAGTTTAACTAATTGTACTTAATATAAATGTATTATTTATAAATTTTATATATATTTTTTTACAGTATATTATTTCTGTAATAAGGACTCCTTTTAAAAGTATGCTAAAGTGTAAAGTGTGTGAATGTTGACCATATTCATATATCTTGATATTTACGACACTCAAATTATCAGGTTAAATGCCCCAAAAAATAATTACGATGGTGTATGTCCTTCAAAACGCGTGTTATTACCACTACTTTTTGTTTCTGAACCTTGTCAGCATCTTTGTGTCGCTCCGTGAGTCTCATCCTGATTCAGCAATTTAATAACTTTTTGTCACCCCCTTTTCTGATCCATAAAGTTTGCTGTACATTATGTTCCAGTTTCATTGAGTTATATTGTGGGTGAGTTATGTATTGTGCCAGCGTACATCTGTGTGTATGCTATATTTCTTCAGCATGTGTGCTATTTTGTTGTGTTAGAATCAGTTTTTTTGTTTGTGTATAAATGTGTGTGTGTGTGTTAGCTCATCCGTGGCCACAGATGCATGTGAATGTCACTCAGTTCCTGTTGGCTTCATTTGATTTAAGCCTGTTCCCTTGGCAACAGAAGCAGGCGCCTGTTCGTCAGTTGACAGAAGCAGACAATATGAAGTGGGTAGGAGAGATGAGCGAAGAGAACGATAGAGAAGGTTTCTGTGTATCTGTAGAGGTGTGTTTGTGAAGGCTGATAAGCTCTATGTGTCAGTGTGCACTCTCTCCCAATGCTTTAGTTTGTTAGTGTGTCTGAAGACGGGCCGTTTGTGTGTGCGTATGTGTGTGTGTACAGAAGTGGAGGTTTACACTTTGAAAGCCTCTTGAGTCAGACTGAAAATGGATCTCTCCCAGTGGTGACTGAGATTGAGCCAAATCTGGCTCCACAGACTGTGAAAGTGGATGAATCCACCTCACACTGACCAATAAATGTCCCTCGCTGTATTTAAATGGACCTTTTTGTTGCAACACAATATTTACATTTATTCATTTTCAACTTACAGTGCATTCAAGACAGTATATTAATTTCCTAAGAATCAAACTCATGACCTTGGCGTTGTGAGTGCCATGCTCTACCAGCTACAGGAACTTAATGTCTTTGTTGCAAGCATTTGTTTATTTTGTCAGTGGAGCAGGTTCATTGGTGAAAAACTAACCAGGCTTCAACCAGCTTCATTGCTGAGGTTTGACTGAAAACAGTTATCATTTTCACGTCCAGCGCCACGTTGTTTGAATAGCAAATGCACTCGCGCCCATCTGTTCGCCCATGAGTGTGCTGGTCTGAAAACCAGGTGTGTTCAGGTGCATTGTTGGCACGTTGCTATTTTGAGGAACTGAAAACGACTGCGCCATTGACCAACAAAAACCTGGTCTAAAGTCAATAGCGCAGTATATTTTGTGTTATTTAAAGGGTGTGTTAGTAATATGTGCCTATATTACACACAAACTTATTGCAGCAGCACACAAACATTTTTACATATTAAAAGGATTCCTCTCTGGAGAAGCATTCAGTCTATCCGCAACTGGCTTTTAAAGGGAATGGGAGATGAGACTCTGATTGGTTTATTGTACGTTACGCCCAAAACACACCCATGACTCATTAAGAGAATAGGGACAACCCTTTTGGACCATGCGCCTGATGCACTGACCGTTTTTTCCGTCGTTAAACTAACAAAAGTGGATTCGGACGCCCTAAGTGCACTTGAGCCATGCGCTTCAGACCATGTGCTCAGATCATTAAAATAGGGCCCCATGAGTCTTGGTTGCACATGTACGCAGAATTCCAGAAAATCTCAATTCTTTTAAATGTCTGGGCGTAAATAGCCACTTTTCCACTGTCGGGCCAGTGCGAGCCAGGGCTTTTAACGGGCCGGGCTGGGCTAATATCCTCGGACCTGTATAGCACCGAGCCCAAAACCACGATGCATTTCCACCGTCGGGCTAGAAGCTCCGCAGCACTTAACTAAAACCCGCTCTTAACACGCCTCTCCTGAACAACTTCACACAAGCCCATCATTTCACCAACGCATGGAAGTTTTATCAGAAAATGAATCAGAATGAAATCACTGGAAACTAGCGAGATCGCAAAACAAGCATGATAAAAGCGTCCGTTTGTTGGCATTTTTGTCGTTTACTTAAAGATTTAAAACCCAAGCATCGATGTTTTACCACAGTTTTACAATAATAAGTGATACATTGATTATAATGAATTAATTTGTGTCAAGACTGCACATTAGTCCAACAGAAATAAAGTGGTATTTCCCGTTATTTCACAAAAGAAAGAGGACACTTATTCGGTCGTGTCTGTTTCTGTTTATTTGTAGTCACAGGACAGTATGTTTAAATCACATTTAGAAAGAATGATCATTTCTACAAATTTTCCACCAAAAATACGACCTGAGGAGCTTTAGTACTCTCTCCAGTGACAGTCCCAATACAGTTAGGCTATATTTTCAGTCAGAGAAACAGCGGAAGCTCCCGTAAAAAACCAGATCTTCTGAAGTGAAAATAAAGTAGCAATGTAAGATTACTTTTTTTAATTAATTCGAATTAACGAGAGAGAGAGAGAGAGAGAGAGAGAGAGAGAGAGAGAGCGAGTGAGTATCCTAATAGTGAAGCTTGTTGGTTTAATTACAGCAAAGTTATCATCTTATTGATGAGAAATATAATGTAGCTTTCTGTATGATGGGGCAGAGGTTGAAAACCAGCTCCTGAATGTTTCTGTGTGCACGCAATTTCTTTCCATTATGAAGTTCCCACCTCAATAAAAAAGCTGTGAGCGAGCGCATTCAGGCACATCTGCTTCATAATACAACATTAAAAAGCTATCTTTGTGAGCAAACGTGTCGCCCCCTTGCCTTGTGCTGGCTTCAAAGGGGAATCAGATGTCAGATGTATCTGATTTAAAACCACATTTGGAGGTGGCTCAGAACAGATGTGAAAAAAATCGGATCTTGTGCAGATTTTTGGTGTTTACACGTGTACAACAAATTTCGATTTGTGTCAGATGTGGGTAAAACATTTTTTGTGCTAGTGTAAATGCAGCCGTTCAAGTTGGAGCTCAAAAAACCAAGGGCCAGATTTACTAACACTCTTTTGACATTAAAAAATTACTGTCAGGATTTACTAACGACACGCAGTGAGAAATTAGCGCTGAAAAGGTGTGGACAGGGTTATTTTTGCGGCTGATCTTATTTCATATGCATTTGTAGGAGTTTCCCTTTCAGACGCAAAACTTATGGGAGGAGAGTATTTAAATGAATCATGCAAGGTGATTTACTAAGGTTTGCGCTCGTCAATTTACTGGTGTTAGCGCCATTATTTACCACCCCAAAGAAAGCAGGTCTTAAACCAGACGCTAATTTGCGCCGCTCCTGGTATCGATGATCCGGCTGCATCTGTGTTCTTTAATTTGCACTTCGTCAGTAGATCACGCGCAGAACTTTACACACTTCCATCGGCGCTTTTTTGGAATTGCGCTCTCGCGCTAATTTGCCCTCTTTAGTAAATTTGGCCCCAAGTGTTCCGTCAGGATACACACCAGGGCAAATATGTGGTTCATACATTTGCCATCATATTCATACATTTGAGGTCACTTGCATTGAGCCCAAGAAAGCAGTCCTGAAGCAGTTCACTCTTTAACCCTGTAAAGCCTGACATATGAAATAATAGTCAGAAAAATCTTTGAAATGGAACAGTTTATTGAAACTTTAGACAAAATATGAATAAGAACATTTTTTTAAAAGTTTGCGTTTTTGTTGAATATCATATTTGATACATAGGCTTTTATGGCTTATATCGACTTGAGAATATGGAGGATATTGAAGAGGAAAAAAACACCTCATTTTTATTCAGAGGCTCAAATTGAGCAAAAATATGCAATTTGGTGCAGTTGCTGATATTTACATGGCCAAGATGAAATTCTGATAGCTTGTAAAATCAATGAGATTACTACTAACATAAATTGCATATAAATATCAGTTGTTACTCTATATATCTTTCAATAATATGTCTTAGTAAGATGATATTAGTTTTATGATCAAAGCTCTGTAGTTTTAAAACATATTATTCACTCAATACAATGGATAAACAAATAAACCTTCCTCAAAAGCCTGATGGATCATATTTGATACTCATGATTTTAACATGATTTCAGGATAATCAAGTAAAGTTGCTTCAGTCCAGTAAATGTTCATCTTGAAATATTACTAACAATATAAAAGTTATTCTTATGTTTATTTTATAAAAAATCAGTAAAGGTTAATCAGTAAAACGACAACCTGAAGGTGGACGTTTGTACAATTAAAGGCCTTTTACTTGCTAAAAAAGTGTAAACCATTAACCAGACGACAAAAGGAATGTTGTAGATTTAGTTTTTCAGCAGGTTTTGTTCATGTTCATAGAAATTTGTGTTTCAAATATGATACAGGCTTTGTAGGGTTAAGATAAAGAGTATTTTGGCATATCTGCCGAACATGGTTATCTGTCTATTTTTACTTATCAAAAGACAATGCATAAAATATTAGTTCACCCAAAAATGAAACATCTGTCATCAATTACTCACCCTCATTCCAAACCCATGTGACTTTTTCCCATGGAATACATGAAGAATGTTCTGGCTACTCCTTCCCAAGCATACAGTGACACAATTATTATGTTAGCGTTGTGTGAGGAACAGACCCAAATATAATAATCTTTCTCTCCGCCACATCTCTCAAAATCCATTCACACTTCCACATATTCAATCTTGGTGTGTTGCATTTGGACTCTGTGACATTTTGTTGATGTAAAACCTGCCAGACCGACGTGTGTTGGCATGTGAGTTTGAATTTGTGTATGTGCGGATGAGAGCAAGATTTTCAGTGAACAACGATATAAGATTACTTTTTGTAATGTTGTGCTGGTCGATATACCAACATTGTCCTTTACTGATTCCATTGAAAAAACCATGCAATTCAGTCATTGCAGTTAGACTTGACTAATTTAATCCATGGCTGAATCCGAAATCGCTCCCTAAAGCCTCAATCACTATTCTAGGGCCCTATGATTTCCGCGATGCAGAAAACGTGGATGGAATCGCGGAACGGAATTTACTGTATAACGTGGAATTTCATGGAATTTGTCACATTTTTGATGAATAAATGAAAAGCAAATCACGATATAGACTAGTGCCTGTGAATATTAAGCCGCAAAAAGACTATTT
The DNA here is from genome assembly GCA_039654105.1 of Coreius guichenoti. NCBI lineage: Eukaryota > Metazoa > Chordata > Actinopteri > Cypriniformes > Gobionidae > Coreius > Coreius guichenoti. The sequence continues at coordinate 49,975,267 of CM077169.1, read as the reverse complement.
AAATATGAATCTTGCATGTTCCGCGTGTCTCTGAGTGAACGGATGGCGCAGACGTGCGATTTCATTTCCCCCACCCACACACACACAGAAGCGTGCATGTTTTTAACCTCTGCCGCCTCACTATATGAGGACATGAATGCCTGAACTTCATCTCCAGAGCCGCTCTGAGAGTCACTTCATCAGCATTTTACCATTTCATTTGAGAAAACTATCGTCATATCATAAACACACAGAAATTCAAAGCTCTTCAACCCGTCAAAATAAAAGTTCGGTTTAACTTGACAGAAATATATTACTCGTACAGTTTTTTTCTATGTTTTAATTTTAACAGTAAAGCTCATTGTGTGGCATGTTGTTTGACAAAAAACGTTTAATTTCATATGATGACGTGAACTCACGAAGCACCGCGACGCATGCGCGAGAAAACTTTGTTTACAAGCAGAGGAAGACGCGCCGTATCTAAGCTGTTGAATTCTACATTGATTGTGCTTTAGGTCTTGGCGTAGTGCTCAAAATGGTGCTAAAGTGTGCATTTCCTGGATGCCCGAACGCTCTACGTCATTTTCACGCGCATGTGTCGTGGTGCTTCGTGAGTTCACGTCAGAGGCCTAGACGGAAGACAAGAATAAAGTTGAATAAAGTCGTTATTTTGATTTTTTTTGCGCACAAAAACTATTCTCGTCGCTTCATAAAATTATTGTAGAACCACTGTAGTGAGATGGACTTTTTAACGACATCTTTAGTACCTTTTATGGGTCTTGAGAGAGGAAATGTCATTGCTGCCAATGGAGGCCGTTCTGAGCCATCGGATTTCAACAAAAATATCTTCATTTGTGTTACGAAGATGAACAAAGGTCTTACTAAAGGTCTTAGTTTTTGGGTGAACTAACCCTTTAACGCAACCCCCTGATGTCATTGTTCATCGCTATGTTTCCCTGTAGGTTAAAAATGTAACCATTAAAATGGAGTCCAAACGTCCAAATGAACAGAAAAAAAAAGAATCCAGAAAATTTTTAACGGAAAAAACAGAATTTGGAAAAAAATAAAATGAAATTTGGGAAAAAAAAATAAAACGGATTTCATAGGGCTCTACTATTCCCTTACGTTAGTCCATTAATACAGTTTACTTGATGGAGTGAATGAAAATGAGTGAGTGAATTCGGACAGCCATCGGTTGTACACTCGTTATTGCGGCGCATTGTGGGATTGAATGAGTGCACTCGATAACGTCCACTATGGTTTCAGACACCACTACAAACGGCTGTCCTCTAAAATAATGTCCTATTTGAGGGTATAGGGGACGATTTCAGATTCAGCCCATGAGTGCAAGTGTCCGATAACAGGGATAAAGCGAGTAGCATTCGACTGGTCATATGATCTCAACATATGATCCTTATGAGGCTACGTACTCCAGGTAAAATAAAACCGCTTTTAGTAGGCTACTGATATGACTGGAGTCTTCATCTCATGGGAATAATAGCAACAGCAAACCGGTTGGGAATGGCACAAGAGTGAGAGAGTAATTACAGAATTATGTCTGAGTGAACTTTCCTTTAAACATTTGGTGTGGGATCAGCACATAGTCATTTCAGAGCTGATAAATTAGGCCACGTTCTTTAGAGTTTCAGACAGGACCAGATGCTGATGAAGGTGTACTTGGATGGCTGACCTTCAAACAAATAGCACTTTTTAAAAAATAATAATTTATACTTACAAGTAGTAGTAGGTGTATGTTAAAATCCTTGAGCAGAACCATAATTTACCCCCCACTGAATAAACAAACTTTTTATTCAGCACCACTAATAACCACCGCCTCATATTTAGAAGAGTAAGAGGAGAAAAGAGTGAAAGTGGTTTTCGGAGAGATTTTTGGAGAGTTTAAGATTGCGATCTATTAACAGATTTTGTTATCGGTAATGAGAGAGATTGTTATACAAGTGCTTTTTGTGAAGGTGACGGGCCATCTCATTCATCCACAGTTGATTTGGCACAAATAGCCAAAATCAACAAAAAAAATTTGCCTTTTGCCGAACTCGCTCTCCTCCCTTTTCCCAGCACATATCAGATCAGAAAGACATTTATTTTCAATAAAAATGAAGCAAAACATTCGAAAAGTGAAAATAAAGTGTCTAACGTGTTTAATAATGAAGTGTTTCTCAGTTAGGGTTAGGGGTAGGTGTAGGGAGGGCTATACTGTCCCAATAAGTCGGCAACCATTTAATAATCTTAATAAATTCAATCATTTACACTCTTATTATTGCATACCGTTTAAAGTACAACAACACTGAGGTGCAAATAGTATCTGCCACTATAAGTATAAATAGCATCTAACTACTGTTGACACTTATTGTAAAGAAAATACTGCTATTAATAGTGTAAATAGTATCTATTGCTATTTTCACAGTGTAAATAGCAGCTATCGCTAAGAAAACATGCTATTTTATAAATAGCCGCTGCCTAATTATTTCATGCTAATAAAAAACTGTGAGTGAGATTTTTTAAATGAAACGATCAGATCAGTTTTAATTAACCCTGTGAAGAAGAGTAAATGTAAACTAAACACAAATGCAAGCACGTGGTCCTGTTGAACACCCAAAGACCTTGCAAAAAAATTAAGTACACTTTAGCATACTTTAAAAAAAGAGTACTTATTAAGGAAATAGTATACATTAAAAGAATATACCGAAGATACACTTAAGTGCAAACTTAATGTAATATTTTGGGCACTTAATTGCATGTTAACTGCAATTGAATGAAAATGTATTATAGTTTAAATTTATATTAAATGCAATTAGCTGAACTTTAGAGTGCTTTTTCACCCACTTAAGTAGGAATTAAGTACATTTTTATATGTAATTTCATAATTCTATTGTCTTTGAAATATTAAAATAACAAGCATTTAATGTTATTTCTATTGAGACTTGTATGTCATGTATTTAAATGTATTTGTAATGATGAAGTTGCAATTTAGTACATTTAAAATGTATTACCTTTAAAAGTAATATCAAATAACACACTACAGTTAAATTATAATCAAGTTCTTTACATGTGCTTTAGTATGTTAGTCAACACGTCAAAATAAGTGCGCTTCTTTAAAGCATGACAAAAGATTATTAAAACAATGATTTAAAATGTACTTTAAAGTAATTTTAATTTGACATTATTAAGTGTGTTAAGAAACATGAAAGTGTACTCTTTTAAAGTTTACTCTGAGGTCTTTTATTTAATTCATATTATATTATCTGCAAGTAGAGTTCTTTAAAAAATATACTTTTAGATTTGAAGTACACTACAAGTGCACATGCAATACAATTAAGCACACTTATTTTTCACAATGGGATGCACTCAGTAATTTTCCAGCAAGCAATAGCCGTCATTTCACCGTCTCGGTTAACTATAGACCCGATACAGTCCGGCTATAAGTAACACACTTCTAGCCAAAATAACCTTTGATTTGGTCACATGTCGCAATAACTTGTGAAATGTATGATATTCCATCATGTAAGCAAAGTCAACAGTGATTACAAGGTGTTTGGTTTCATTTCTTTGACATGTTCATGTTCTAAGATGACTAGTCTATTCTTGGGCAATGGTTAGACGTCTATTAAACTTTCACTGACACCCCAAATTTTGCCTTGTTGACTAGATGTCAGGGCTGTGTTTAGACGGCTATTAGACGTCTTTTAAACGCGAAATTGCTTGCTGGGTTACCTCATTAAAAATTGGATGTGCTATTATTCAGATAGCTAACTATAAGCATATCAACTCTAACTTGTCTGTCATGCGTATGTTGACCTGAAAGAGATCTGACCAAAGGAGGAGGCAGTTTGTGTTAATGTTTGAATGGAAGTATTAACAAGAGTTGAGAGCGAGGCAGAAGGCAAGATTTTGTGTGAATTATGACTTGAGGCTTTTCCTTTACACAAGACTGAAGAAACTGGGTTAATTGCCTAAAACTGGATGAAAGATTCTCACTCGCAGATCTGACTGCCTGTTTGAGTGATTCATTTGCTGAAAATGAGTGTCAGTGTTTATTGAACGTTAAACCGAGCCATGCAATGTCTTCATTTCTAAATAAGCTTATTCACAGGATAACATACATTAATCAGCTGATGGATCAATGAGTGATGTGATAAATAATAAAAAGGGAAGGGAACATCAAGAACAAAGGAAATATCTTCCTCTTAGGATGTTATCTTTAAATGCATTGATCACAAACATCCAAAACACTTCCCTCGACTGGTTGGACATAAAGATGGTGTTGCTCCGAATCACAGCCGTGCTGATATTGAGTACAGAAATTGCTTGTGTGATATAGTATCACTCTTTTTTTAAAGAAATATACAAGTTAAACTGAATCGACTGCATTTGTGGCACAATGTTGATTACCACAAAAAATTATTTTGACTAGTCACTCATTTTATTCAGTAAAAGTAAGAGGAAACTTACAGTGAAGTAATGGAAGTAAATGGTGGAGGGTTTAAATGCAGAAATGTGAAGCTTATAATTTTATTCTTCAGTTAAAACGTCTGTATTATTTGAGCTGTAAAGCTGTTTGTGTCAATTTTATGGCCATTTTTGAAGTCTTAACTTGACAGAAAAGGCTAATAAGCAATTTGTTCACACTAAAGTACATGCAACATACATAATGGTTTGTGTGTGTGCTATACTTTTGAACCTGAGCATTTTGTTGTTCACAGATTGTCCCCATTCATCCATTAAGTGCCACAAATGCTGTTTATTGAGCTTATTGAACATGAAATAGTGATTCTTTGCAGTACCAGGAAAGGAAAGAATATGCCTATTCATTAATTTTTTTCAATGTATAGGGTTCATGAGTTCCTTCAGATGCCTTGTCAGACAGAAAAAGCCACATATTCCTTTTATGTTTAAAGCCATTGAAACCTTTCAAAAGAACCATAGACTGATTCTTAAAAGTTAATAATATTCTACTAAAAAGGTTCTTCCATGGCATCAGGCAGTAAAACCATTTTTGTTACTTTAAGTTTTTAAAGTAGAAAGATAAAGATGTGCCTTAATACAATACTCACACAAAGATTCCTCCATCTGGTTGATTCCTGAAGGCAGAGAAGATGTTTTCGTCGCTGCCTATGATATCTCATAATCTTTTGCATGGATTTTGGTAGATGACTGAAAGAATAAAAGTGTTTTCTGACAGAGCAGTTGAAAGAAGTCAGTTGTATTTATGTTACATTTACAACTGAATGTTTTTCAGCTGACAAATAACCACTGTAGTCGTTACAGATTCATTTGGTTCAGTCTAAAAGCTAAACACTTTGCTCCAACTATATACAAACTATACAAAACACATAGTGGTAGTATAGTGGTATATATAGTACTGACTTACACAGTAACTTATGACTTTGTGGGTCCCAGGAAAACATAAATAGTCCTTCCTCAATGCACCTCAGAAAACAATATGAAGCAGACCTTATAAACATTTAATGAATAATACAGTTTGATTAATAATAATCAGTTTTATACAATGCTTACCAAATGAATATATGACTTAGCTAACTAGTGATACTATGTTCACGCTGAATAGCCAGAGGAGAACTGCTGTTCATGTTCGATCATATTACTAATTCTAATGAACTACAATGCTAAAAATGTATTAGTAAATGTAGAAAGTAACATTAACCTAGATTAATAAATGCGGTAAAAGTATTGTTTATTGTTATTTCATGACACCTAGCTAATGCATTAACTATTATTATACTGCAGGGCTGTTGAATGTTTGATTCTTATTGGTAGACGAATGTTGTGTGCAAATATTTTCTAGTAATTGCACAGCTAAAGTATAGTAAGAGGCAAGTCTTGACCGCATTACATTTCCATATCACGTCGCCAAATTAAGTTATTTCAAAGGTCCTTATACAGCCTACAACAGAAAAGAACCAAGACACTGACCAAGCAAATAAATATAACAAACAATAGGATAAAAATTACAAACTAGTTCCATGTTTTCCCCACAAAATTATGTTTCATCATCTATGGAAAGCATGCTCTCTTTCTCCCACTCTCTCCCAAAGACACACACAGAAACATTCACACGCACAGAAACTTCCCTGCAACTTACTTTATCTATAAAATAGTTTTGCATCTGCAAAACTACATGACATTTCTCAGTATCGAGGTAACATTGTGGTTTTTGAGTCAGTTAAACTTACAGCTTTGCTATTAGTAGAGACACTGCTGCCGCCCACTGAGAGACGTAAACCCCTTTCACACAGGGATTCCGGAAAATACACTGATAATGTGTGCCGTTATTGTTTGATTTTGGTTCATTCACACTGCCAGTGAATTTCTGGATTCTGTGCGTGCTTTCACACACATCCCGTCAAGATCTCGGAAAGAAACGTGACATCAGGATGTGACTGGTGTCACATTTTTTGTCCTTCCTTTGTTCCTTGACGAACACAAACTGTCTTCTTTGTTAACTATGTCATCACCCCTTACACCATTGGTCCTGCCTTTTGTTCACACAGGGCACGTTCTGAGACTGATCCCAGCAATGTTACTAGGTCCCCATCCCGGGATCAATCCCGGCACTCAATTCTGTGGCAATTTTCTGGGATCAACGCTCTTTGTGAAAGGGGCTATATAGACTCAGTCGTGACTGCATTACCGCCTCAGGTGTGCATTATTTTTCTACTAATTCAACGGCCAGTCATCAATTATTCCTTACTTAAAGTTAGGGCTGCACGTTATTCCAGGAAATCCTTATGGGCATCATACTATCGCTGTAGCTGAATAAGCAGAAGATTGAAATGCTTTGATTGATTAGACATGACTAATAAACACACGACTACTACAATATATGGTTTATCTGCGTTCTTCAAGCCTTCTTGGGTATTTTCATGATAATAAAGTATATACTTCAATGCTAATCGACATAGCCTTTATTGGCTCGTTTCCACAGTGCGAAGCGGTACGGTTCAGTACAGTTCAGTACGATTCGAGATGCTAAACCCTGATCCGGCTGGCGTTTCCACCGCCAACAGCACAGTAAAGCGGCACAGTAAACAACAGTGGACGACATATAGCAGATCTTGTTCTTGCTTCTCAGCATGTGGCTGTTTGTCACAAGAAGAAGACACACTTTGTTTGAGCCAAGGCTGCAGGCTGCAAGGAAAAACACAGCCGAAAAAGCACGCGCAAGTGACGATTCTTTGTCAACCAATTGTAACCCCTCCTGTTTGAACCGCCCGCTACAAGCGGGACTCGAACTCAGGTCCGCCGGCATGAGAGGCGGACGCTCTAACAAGGAGGCTAAAGGCTGCAACCTCTAGCGTCAGTCGCTAGAGCATCTCTTGAGATCAGAGGAGTGAGGTTTACTCACACAGCGACTACTATCTGGACTCCGTTACACAATCAACATTTTGCAGTGAGTCTAGCTCCACTCTTTAGTACCAGACTACTGTCCTAGGTACCCCAACGTAAGGGTGCTAAAAAAGTGGTACGGTACGGTTCGGAATTAGGGTACCATTCACAACTTCTGACAATGGAAACAGCAAAAATTACGTACCGTACCGCTTAGTGGAAACGAGCCATATCATTGTATAGAATACTATGAAATAATATTTTGTGTGCCTTATTCTGTGTAAGAAGCCACATCATCTCACAGAAGGATGCTCAACTGTCGTTATGAAGTGAGTTTGGAGTAAAACGTTATTAAATGTTGTCTTTTGTTGGACAAGATGTTCATAAATGCTTCTCATGTTTGGAAAGATGTTTGACGCGTGTTGCTTTTTTAAATGCACATTATAAGCGACTCAAACTCGCAGTGATTTCAGATGGAGCAGCGTTTACTACTGATCGCAGAGCCGTGCTTCACTGACAAGCTGCGCGTAAAAAATAATCACAGCCTTTGCGATTTCATGCGATTGGCTTAAGCACGATTTCGGGTAATTGTGCAGTCCTACTTAAAGTATTAACCTTTATTGAAAAGCTAAACCTACCTCAAAACACTTACACTGCAGTAAAAGTGTGACAACTAGCCCTGGAAACCACTGTATCATTCTTAAAAATAAATGTTCCACAGGGTTTTCGCAGTGAACAATTTTGGGTTCCCCAAAGAACCTGTGATCAGTTCTTAAAAGAGACATTTTTTCAGAGGTTGAAGAACATTTTGAAAAGCTTTTCCCACTATAAGGAACCTTTTGTACAATGGAACAATGTTAAAGGTCCTTCATGGAGGCATCGATGCCAATAGAACTTTTATTTTTAATAGTGTTGGTAAGAGATTTTAAGAAGCCCTATTATAGATCTTTAGATGTACATTTGGACGCCGGTCTGAAGCAAGTTGCCTTCAGGGGTGTATCTTCATACAAAGCTACTGACTGACAACACAAGTGATGTACAAATGCATTGGCTGTCTGTTTTGCATGCACTCATTTGCTGCCCAGCTATGAGGAGGAGGAGGATGCATGCAGTGAACACTTCTGTGATGTACTGTGGAAACAGAACTTTTAAAGTGATTTGAGACAGACTGAAGAGCGTCTCCATGGATATTAACAAGCCTTTTTTAAAAAACGTTCACACGTCTGTGAGAGTGAGAAAAGGCTGGAGATTGGCACAGTGTGTGATTACGTTGGTAAAAATAAGTGTGTGTGTGTGTGTGTGAGAACCTGTATGTAAGCGTATGTGTGTGTGTGTGTGTGTTAGTCTAAAGACTGGCTGTGACAGGCCAGGTTTGGCTAACATACAGGAGGCAGATGGCCTATTTAAAATGGATAGAACTTCACTGGCGGGCCAAGTAAACTGATGTTCACCCTCCATAAGCTCTCAAAACCATCAGCCCAACAGATCCAGACCACAGAGCATTTCACATGTCTCAAACACTCACATCAATTGTGGATAAACGGAGCTTACTTTATAATATAGTTAGGATGCACTGAAATTTTGGTTGACTTTTTTGTCTTATAACGGACTTAATGACAACAATGTATAAACTTTAAATGCTACCTAGTGGCACCAGATAATAAAGCATTAAATGTAAAGTATTTCATATTTGATATTTCATATTTGATATATTTTGATACACACGTTTATATAAATTATAAACATGATCAAAACTTTGCTTGTTGTACACAATCTACTACAAGCCTTCTGTCGTCTGAGTAGCCGTGTTTCCATTATAGATTTGTGCAAAACTTTTGCAATATTTTCTAAATGTCGATAAAAAACTATTGGGAAATGATGGCGTTTCTATCAACCGATGTTACGCGACTAAAACGCAATTTTTCTTTGTTTAGAATCCAGTATTCCCGTAATTCTTTTGTCTTTTATGAGTTTAATGAAGAACTCTCGTTTTCTGTCCAAACATACCGCGCCATCTCTAAAGAATGATCGACTTTTACCTACGCCAGGTGACCTGTAAATGCGAAAAAACGGTTTCCATTGCAGTTTTGCAGAATATTCCTTTTTTGAATTGCCTGAAAAACTACTTCATGCAAGTGCAATTTTTTTTTGTTGCAATATATGATATCGTTTTTGTGTTTCCATTGGGCGTATTTTCAATTTGCAGTTTCAATTTGCGCAATTTGAAGGCTAATGGAAACACGGCTATTGATAGTTTAGACTTTTTAGCAAATAAAATGCCTTTTAGTATAATTGTAAAAACGTCCCCCTTCAGGTTGTGATTCATGTCTTTTTGCTGTGAAATCTTTACTGATTTGTATTAATTAAACATAAGAATAATTTTAATATTGCAAGTAGCCTAATATTTCAGTATTTCACTGGACTGAATCAACTTCTTTACGCAGAACTCTTGGTTATAAACCACAGATATCAGATCAAACAGCGTTGATGTGGAAACCAGGAGAAACATTGAAACATTCAGAGGTTTCAGTCCACAAATCATAAACATTCACCATGGATTTAATGTAGTAACACCCCATGGTATTGTGTAAGAAATAGTTGAATGTTTTTTTTTACATTATTCATCTCAGGGTTCGTACAACCTTTTGAGAGTGAAATTCAAGCACTTTTAAAGGCTTTCAAGTGCTTCACACATTTTTCAGCACTTAAAAGCTCTAAATATTATCCAATTTTAATATTATTTTTAATGTGATGATTTGTAAAACTAAAAGTTTAAAGGTGTAGGCCACTTTGTGGCAAACAAGCACTTTTATTTTAAAAAGACATGAAATTACCACTATAAACAGTAGATGGCGGCAGAGGAGCACTTATTTGACTTATTAGACATCCTCTCCTTAATATATGGAAAAAAATAGGAAGTCACAACGTCTCATGAAAAACAAAAACTTTTGTTCAAATTGTGACTGAATTACTTAGCAAACAAGTAAAGAGTGCTCCTTTTAGTTCAGTATGATACTATAGAAGAAGAACAACAGTGTATTTAATAAGAGTAGAATATTTACATTTTCCCTATAAATATTAGATTTTCTGGAGCACCAACGGAGTTCTGCAAGTGTGTGTGTTTGTTCCCGGTCATGAGTAGAAACCGCAGACGGTGAGTGAAACTGCATCAAATGTGTGTGTTTTGTTGGCAATCGACGCGTAAGTGCATATAATGTGAACAACACCAACATATAGTGAATCGAAAGTTATCCAGGGATAATGCCATGATGTATTGTGTGTGTGTGTGTGTGTGTGTGTGTGCTCATGTGTGCTCTGCCCACTGCACGCCTTCATGAGTTCGGCTGTTTTCGGAAAGAATCGGTACAGCGTATCTGTCTTTTATAAATATGATAAAACTAAAGACTCTTTGGAGATATGAAGGATGCGATACTACTCTATAGGGACTTAAGATTAACATGAGACTGGCAGAAACTGTGTGTGTTATGCCCCCTTTAAAAACATTACTGGATAATACCGAAATGTTCACCAAAATACAGTATCATGCATCCCAAAATGCAGGTTTGTATATTTTGAGAGAGAGAGAGAGAGAATAAAGATGAGAGTGAGAAATGACTGCAGGGAGAAGAAGAGAAAGAGAGACTAGACTCACTGCTCACTGAAGTCATAAGTATGATGTAACCGTGACTGAGAGATAGACTTTCACATTGATCCTGTCCATTGACAAACCGCAGCATGTGTGTGTGTGTGTGTGTGTGTGTGCATACTCATCTGCTCTGAAGGTCTCTGAATTCATTTGCTCCCCCCATCCATCATACTCTTTACTCTTGGTCACTAAAACAATAACAACTTTTCTCTTCTGTAGAAAAGAAAAATTACAAATTGAATGAACCAGAAATCACAATGTCTTTAGTTCCCTATTGTAAAGTATATCCAAGTGAAGCGGCTTTTCAAATGAGGAAAAAAATACAGAATTTTGTCTATCATGAATTGACTGGATTGTTGGATCCGTTTGCTAATTAAAAAAAAATGATATGCATGCACGGATAAATCATTTAAAATAATTACTGCAACATTCCATGCAAAAATATGAACTGTCAATTTTGATTTGGTGGCTTTGTGACTTTGAATTGTTTCTCCTAGACAACAATGAAATTAAATGGAGAGCAAATAGAGAGTCTCCTGAAGGTTTGAGTTAGAATAGTGTTCAAGAGTGCGATTATAAACGCAATAAGGCTGTGGAAGCGACCAGTGAGCTGAGTTTACCTGTTCAGTGTGATGATGATGATGATGTTAGACAACCTCTGTAGTGCTTTTTAGACTTTTACAACCACTGATGTATTACTGATGTTTTTTATGTTGTAGAATTGCCTAAAACGTGAAAATATCTTGAGCTTGTGTTCACCACAGACCTTATTTCAGGATTCAACAAAAAAAAAACATTCAAAAAACCCCACTGACTTTGGGAAGATGGATCCGGAAGTGCTAAAATGCCAACTCCAGTTCCTATTTCTGGGTTATGTCCTACAAAAATATATCATTCCTGCAGCACTCCATTTATAGCACTTTTAATTTATTTAAAATGCATAATTTTATAATGAAATTTGTTTAATTTTTTATTTAATTTATGTGAGATGAATGTGAGATGAGCAATAACATTTTCCTCTAGTTAGTTTATTCCAATTCAGTCCCAGCCCGTCGTCCTATAACTATATCCTCTCTTCTAGAAATCACTCTTTGGTATGATAACTTAAATGGCACCTCATAAGTAACTGGTTTTGAGCACCCTTACGAAAAAGAAGTATACTTCAAGTTCATTTTATGAAGTATACTTAAGTAAAATTCAAGTATATTTTTAAGTATACTTTATGTAGTAAGTATACTAATATCAATGTACTATAGTAAACTTGTAAGTGTACTATTTTAATACTGCTTGGGACTAAATTGGCCCACTTTTTAGTATATAAAAGTATCCCAGCAAACATTGGTCCGATGGCAACGTCGTGTCCCGTGTCCCATTTCCTAAAAATGCATTCAGATACGTCCGTTCAACTTTCATTTTGGAACTATTTTTCAACCATGACGGGATGTGTTGGAGGGACGTCTTTTCAACGGTCATTAAACGTCCAAATGTTTGCTGGGATACGTTTAAGTGTACTATAAGTAAACTTTAACTAGTTCACAACTACGTTTCTCATTTGTACTGCATCTGCACTAGTATACTAATAGTTAATACTATATTAATACTTGTAATACAGTTTTTATTTGATGAAAGTACCCTGAAGTGGACTCTCAGTAAACTACTAGTTTTATACTGCAAGTATACTTGTAGGTTTTTTTAAGTGAATATAACATTATACTTATAGTTTACTATTTATATATTATTTTTGCACTTTAAGTATACTACTATGTTCCTATTTAGGTATAATTTTTATACTTGAAATATACCTTTAACTGTACTTAAGGTATACTCTTTCCATTTTAAAAACATGAATATGAGTAAGTTTCACAAAAAAAGCAACATTTTAAAGCCTAGCCTACACAAAAAATTCAGATACTCAGAATTAGGAACATATCTGTTTTTTTTTTTTTAAACAATGTAAGTTTATAAAACTATGTGGAAAAAATTTATTTAATAGGCTTAAGATTAAATACTTGCCGAGAATACTTGTAGTTTTAAGTATATCTTGATCAAAAGATTGAGTACATGTATAATCTAAATATACTTTCTGTCAGTATAAATCAAGAGTACTTGAGTGCAAGTATATTTCTGAGAAGTATAAAAAGTAGACTGGAAGTATACTTTCTTATTTTTTTAGTTTAAAAGAAGTATACTAATAGCACACTTTAATAAACGTAAGGGTAGACAGCATCTTCTCTCACTTTGTCCACCATCTTGGGTGGATTTTTTTTCACTGAGCTTGTTGCAGTGCATTCTGGGATTTATTTTCTCTTTATAGAAGCGATGCTGAATTAAAAAGTGCACACACAAAAATATTTTGGAAAATCCTCTGTGTCAGGAACATGCCTGTAAATGCTGCTCCCATACGCTTTGGAACAGAGTCTGCGTCTCAACATTTCCTGTTTTTTTTTAATTCATATTCTTGCTTCTCTCTCTGCCCTCTTTGTATGTTCTCTCTCCCCTTTCCTTTCTCACTTGTTATAGCGTGTTTAGTTGAATAATACATGCACGAGAGATGTAAGTTGGTGAATGTCAGCAGCTGTGCTGATCTGTGCCATGTCCAGTGTCGTTCATACACAAGACAGCTTCCCTTTGAGCCGTGCAAGGGTTTTAATAAGCTAGTCTGCACCTAAACATGGCTGCTAGTTTGCTAAAATGAGAACTATGGGTACATATTACAGGTACAATTTTTTTAGGTAGCACAGCATTGTATATTTAGCTACCACCTCCAAGTGTGTGTGTGTGTGGCCATGTACAGAATTCAAGCTTACTACTTACACAGTACTGCGCAGAATACACTGTACACTTCTTACTACTGTTTAAAAATAGTATGTGAGACAGTAGGCATTATGCAATGATAAATGTTTCAAACAATAGGGCAGGGGTTTTCAAACTGGGGTCCGCAAAGGAGTGACAGGGGGTCCGTGAAAAAGTCTAGAGAAAAACCATGAAAAAATAAATAAATAAATAAATAAATAAGATTCAAAATAAATAATTAAATGATTAAATGTTAAGTTAACATATAAAACATTTACAAAAATAAATAATAAAATTAAAATAAGTAAATAAATACATTAGCTTAATTTATTATTTATAAATTTGCTTAAAAGTGTAGAGAAAAAAAAAGAAAAAAAAATTAAGTAAATAAACGAATTAGATTAATATAAATAAATAAATACATAAATATTTTAGATTAAAATAAAGTGATTAAATGTTAAATTAACATAAAATGTAAAAAATTTAATAAATTAGATTAAAATAAATGAATAAAAATGTGATAAAAAAAAAAAAAAAATATATATATATATATATATATATAAAAATTGGATTTAAATAAATAAATGATCATTTTAACCGTACATTATTAAAGTGAGAAAAGATATATAATAAAAGTAACTTAATAGAAACTAATGTTAGATATATAATATACATTTTTAGTGTATTAATTGGGTATTTATAAAAGACAGGGGTCCCTCACACGAGGATGTTCATCTTTGGGGGTCCGTGGCATCTAAAACCTAGGGTAGCGTGATTAATCGACGAAAGATTGCTCTCGATTTAAACACATCTGTGATTTTATTCCTAAATGACAACAATTCGGCTATGTCTATTAAACTTTTGACAAGTATGATAATAAGTGAACATTCAAATTCCGTTTTTTCCATTTAAATTTTTTATGTTTTAATGTTTTTTGGACTCTCATGTTAATGGTTAAATAAAATTTTAGTAATCAAAAAGCATGTCTAACTTGAAATCATGAAACTTGATGATACAATTGAACAATAATTAAAAGTTTTTTTTTAAAAAATGACATGTTTAGGACGCTATGAAATGCGTTTTATTTTTCTCAAATTCTATTTTATTTTGTACCAAAGATTTCTGGATTCCGTTTTAACAGTTTAATTACATTTTAATAATCAATGATTTAACAATGCAATCAATTCTATAAATTTTCTGTGTTGTGTATTTGAATTTTTTTTGGCAATCAAATGAAGGCATAAAACATAAATGTCATTTATGGTTTAATCATGTGAAATTAAACTTTTTTGTCAAGCAAAGTGTTGCACGACAGAGCTTTACTGTTAAAATTAAAACATGGAAGAAAAATTGTGATTATTCCTTAAAAAATAAAGTTTTAATAATAAATATTATTAGTGTTAGTATTATTATTACATTGGGACGTGGCTAAATTCTACTGTACAACAGTAATATATTTCGGTCACAATTTCTTCAGGTTAAACCGAACTTTTATTTTGACGGGTTGCCGTGAAGACCTTAGAGTTTCTGTGTTTATATGATATGACGATAGTTTTTCTCAAATGAAACGGTAAAATGCTGATGAAGTGACTCTGGAGATGAAGTTCAGGCATTCATGCCCTCATATAGTGAGGCGGCAGAGGCTGAAAACACAGCGAGCGTCACGCGTGCTTCAGTGTGTGTGTGGTAAAGGAAACTGCGTGTCTGCGCCATCCGTTCACTCAGAGACACGCAGAACATGCAAGATTCATATTTAAATAGTCTTTTTGCAGCTTAATATTCACAGACACTAGTCTATATCGTGATCTGATTTAAGTGTATTGACCTGCTTTTGATTTTTTCATCCAAGATTTGACAAATTCTGTGAAATTCTGCGTTATACAGTAAAGTACGTCCGTGTTTTCTGCATCGCGGAAATCATAGGGCCCTATAATTCAAATGATAACATAAGTTCTGGGATAAAAGTTTATAGTTCGGATATAAAAACTAATGTCACCGCTTGAAAGTAACAACGCTTCAAATAAGGATTGCATCGATTACATCGTTACGCCAGTAGGTGGCGACAAGTGACTGTTAAAAAATATATTTGTAATTCAATCTCACAAGAGATTTGTTTAAAAAAAATTGACATTTGGTCAGAACCTCTAGTAAATTACATGTTATTTTGTGTAGTTGTCTGTTCAGAATCATAGGGGAATCAAGATCTCTATTTCAAATGAAAAAATCATGATTCTCACTTAATCCAGCTCTGACATATGGTGGCTATCTGTCTGGTTTTAGGTTGGACAGTCCGGTTTTGAAATACTGGCGCAGCCTTGAGCCAGATGCTCATTTGACCTCCTATTTAGATCAAAGATTCAATTCATTCAAAAAAGGCTATGTTTAAGTTAATATCAAGTGATGTATATTTTAGATACAATATTGCCAATATTCCGCCAATATTTCCATTTTTAATTTGAACAAGTACAGTCATTTTCTATTTTTAATTCAAATTTGCATTATTTGTGCTATATTCCGCCAATGAAAATAGCTCCAAACAGAGTCACAGCAGAACCACTGCATCTCCAATCAACGCAGTGGTGTTTCGTTCCTGATAATTCAATGAAACGGGTGAGTCAATGATTCAATGACCTATTTATTAAAGGGGGGTAACACACACAATGAATGAAGCTCGTTGATGGGCGCGCTCTTGCTCTCGCTCTCGCACGCGCTCTTCCTGGAGAAGTGCCCATACAAGGAATTCCACTCATTTTGACGTAATACATGGCCATACTCGAAAAAAACTTTCCGAAACTTGTTTGAATCCGGTAGGAGTGTATTTGACACAGAAATACTCTATCATACGTATTTTCATTTTTTAAATTTTGGCCATGTTTAGCATGAGCATCCAACTCTTTAACAGTGTAAATAAGTCAGAAAGCATGAAATAGCATTAGTGAATAGTAAAGTGTCCGTCATATGCACACTTCAGAATCTCAACAGGAGTAGTAGGTCATCCGGGTGAATTGGGACATACTTCTTTTGTCCAAAAGAGGGTTTGCGCTGGTGTAAGCTGTTAGTAAATCTGGCCCTTAGCTTCAATGTTTCATTTCTTCCAACATTAATATTTTTATATGCAGTATATTTTATATTAAAAACATTCATCTCTTAGCATTATTTATGCAATTGTAACTGCAGTGTAAATGCTTTCATGGCATCTCTGAGCTGCATTTAGCAGTCTTTTGTAAATACATCAAAATGCACTTCTGATGCAGCTTCTGTGCCACTTCTGCAGTGCAAAGATGGATTTGTTTATATGGTTTCATTTGATTGGTAACAGCATTATAGTGCATTTTTTAATGCATTTATTGAATAAATGTAAGAATTAGCATGAAAGGGGACACATACATTTAAAGGGGTCATGAACTGCATTGTTTTATTGGTTTATAATATTTTACATTACTTATAATGTTAGTAGTACCCCTTTGATGTGAACACTCTGTCTGAAGGGGCGTGTCTGCTGTGAGACTTCAGTGTAAACGCCCACTGCTGTGATTGGCTGCTGTGAGACTTCAGTGTAAACGCCCACTGCTGTGATTGGCTGCTGTGAGACTTCAGTGTAAACGCCCACTGATATGATTGGCTGCTGTGAGACTTCAGTGTAAACGCCCACTGATGTGATTGGCTGCTGTGAGACTTCAGTGTAAACGCCCACTGATGTGATTGGCTGCTGTGAGACTTCAGTGTAAACGCCCACTGCTGTGATTGGCTGTTGTGAGACTTCAGTGTAAACGCCCACTGCTGTGATTGGCTGTGGTGAGACTTCAATGTAAACGCCCACTGATGTGATTGGCTGCTGTGAGACTTCAATGTAAACGCCCACTGATGTGATTGGCTGCTGTGGGACTTCAGTGTAAACGCCCACTGCTGTGATTGGCTGTTGTGAGACTTCAGTGTAAACGCCCACTGCTGTGATTGGCTGCTGTGAGACTTCAATGTAAACGCCCACTGATGTGATTGGCTGCTGTGAGACTTCAGTGTAAACGCCCACTGCTGTGATTGGCTGCTGTGAGACTTCAGTGTAAACGCCCACTGATGTGATTGGCTGCTGTGAGACTTCAATGTAAACGCCCACTGATGTGATTGGCTGCTGTGAGACTTCAGTGTAAACGCCCACTGCTGTGATTGGCTGACATCTTTGCATATGAAATAGCTAAGTATTACATGTGTAACCCTCTCTAAAACTTTTAGCACGTTTTTACTATTACAGCTCTCAAGGTTTACTAATCGTGAAAAGTGTTGATTATAGCATTATATTTAGATTGTGGCATGAAAGGTTGCAGTGATGAGCATTGTAGACGATCACAGACATGTTGAGCACATGAACTCGATTTCTGCACAATGCTTTCATCATAACTAACAGTGCAAACACAATGTAAATAAGAGATTTTGGATAATAAGGAGTTTTGGCGAGAGTCCAGAACTTAGTCACTGATAAACTCGCACTGTTTGATTGACAGCTCCAGCGATTGTAAAGCGAGCATTCTTTCATCGCTTTCTATATATAATTTAATCACAGTTTAAATAATAGATTATTTTCATGCTACTCAGAGAAACAACATGAAGTTGAGCGTTTAGTCACTGGTTTGATTTACTGACACATAGACAAAGAACATCTGACTGTACATGAATCATTACATATCAGAAATCACTGGTCACAGATCAGGCATTAGAATGAACACGGTTACTTACATGTTGTGGCATTACTGTCGAGTTTATATCGTAAAAATCTGTTTGCAAAGCCTGCGCTGACATTGCGACTGATTTACCAAAGAATCCACAGTGAAATGTACCGCATACAAATAAATAATGCTCAACTGAGACATTCACATTGTAAAAATGTTGTTATAAAGGAATAAATGCCCATGAAAATCAATGCAAACATCACCTCTTAATTTAAAAGTTCATTTCTGTCACTGCTTGTAGGTTTGGGATTATTTTTTCCATTTTTAATTTGAACAAGTACAGTCATTTTCTATTTTTAATTCAAATTTGCGTAAAAACGTCAGCATTTTTTGTAGTCCAATGAAATAATGAGCCAAAATGAGCTATTACTGTAAAATTGTGGCTGTAAGTGTTTGTGGTTCATTTGTCACACTTGAAATGGAAAGTCCCATTGAGTGCATTGCATTATGGGATAGTGTTGTATATTGCACATTTTGGCAAATGTAGTAGCATGTCTGGCTAAAGTCACTTAGGAGCTGCTGCAAATCTTAGCCTTTTCATCACACACAACACACACACACACCATCGCACAAAATCGAATTGCCTGGGTTAATTATTCATCCATGCCTCCACAGCTCTCAGCTCAGTTTAAGATGACAAGTGTGTCATGAAATAGTGTGTCAGAGTTTTTTCCACATGTGTATGTGTCAGGGTTAGTTTAAGTAGGATAGCGTGTGGGTGAACGCGTGTTGGCGTGTGTGTGCGAACGCGTACATTATATGCAACATGGCCAAATCTGTAGGCAGCAGCGTGTTGATTCACAATGGGCTTGCGCTGCATTTGTGTGAGTGTATTTGTAAAAGAATCGAACATTAGCTCGTGTTTCGGGACACTTGATATGGTTGTGAGTCATATTGTGTGTGTGTGTGTTTGTTTGCATGCATGTGTGATGGTAAAGCTTTCTTTTGTGTAAGATGTTTTCAGATGTGAGAGACAGGCTGTTAGCATGTTGTGCATGTGTTTAGTGTGTGTGTATGTGTGTGATTGTAACACTCTTATAATGTCTCTAATGTCAGCAGATAAAGTAGAGAGGTCATATTTGATCTCCTCTCAAGGACACCGGTCTCTCTCTCTCTCTTCTTCTCTTTAACTCTATCTGGCAAAATCAGAGATTTATGCTGCCAGTTGTGGCCCTGTATGTGTCCAGGTTGAGCCATCCCTAATCTCCCACAAATTCATTTTTTATGATTTGATGTCCACACACACACACACATCCTTGTGGGGATTCTCCATATAGGCATAATGGTTTTTATACTGTACAAACTGTATATTCTCTCCCTTTACACTAACCCTACCCCTAAACCAACCCATCACACAATCACGCATTTTTTGAATAAAAAAAAAACACAGTTTAGTACGTTTTTAAGCCATGTGGTTTACAAGGACACATGAAGTGTTATATGTTGCAATACATGTCGTTATACACGTTTTGTGTCCTTATAAACCATATATACAAACACACACATGCATAAATAGTTTGTGGACACTCAATAAAGTCATAATTGTTTTATACTGAGCTATTTTCTATCCCCTAATCTCACCCCAAACATAACCCTCACAGAAAACTATAGGCATCTTTTTAATTTAAATTTAAATTTTTGATATATTTTTGCACCCACACACTTTGAATAGATACCACAGGTTACACTATATCATTGCTGTGTTCAAAGCTCTAATTCTGCGCTCAAAATCTCCTGGGACGTTTCTACTTACAAGTTTGGAAGTCGTAATTACACCATGATGTGAGTTCAATTGATTTTGGTTAGAAATAATGGACTTGGTGGGCAATTTTATATTTCCTTCATTTAACTTACTGACAAACAAGCTTCTTTTAGCACTGCCACAACTAAATGAAGCAAAGGGTGTGCGTTAGATGTGTAACTGTTGCTTTATGTACCCCAGAGAATGATGGGAAATGTAGTTTTACCAGACCTGTCACCCCACCTAAATGAGTATTTGCAAGCTTTATTACTATTCTTCATCAAAATTACTCAGACTAAACAGTGCAGTATGAAGTATATATGTGCAGTATGACAGTGCAATTTATTTCAAAACAAATTTTACCAAGTTTTGCTGGTGAACAGCATGAACCAGCATAATCCAGCCAGCGAGATTCTTACTAAACTGTCTAAACTGACTAAACTTTTTAGTAGGGTGACACACTAGCAAGCAATGGCTCAGAATGAAATGCTGCCTTCAAGTCTTCCTGTGAAGTTCTTAGATGTTTAGAAGTTGTAATAATAGTATTATATAAGTTCAAGTTATTTGGATTGGGGAAAATAATGGACACTACAGACAGATGAAGAGTATAATGATGATGCTTTATCTATATACCGCATGTAAATATATGTATTTTATCATGATCATGCTGCTCCAGAGAATGACAGGAAGTCTGATAAACTGGATAATGAGAGTATTCTGTAAAGCTTTATAGCTGATGTGAGCTCGAGTGATTTTGATCTGAAAGCTTTGGATACGTTGTGAAATTTCATATTTCTTTTCCTCTTTTCCACACACTAAAAAACAGGAACAAAGTGAAGAGCTTCTCATTCAAACTGCTCTTTTATGTTGGTCTGTTTTATAATAGCTTCCATTGTTGTGCTGCATCAGAGACTAATAGGAAATGTAGTTTTTTTTGTGGAAATCTGTCACCTTATTATCTAGCTATCGTGGGCTCGTTGCCATTTTTGCAAAACTCTAAAAACGTATCTATACAATTCACTGCAGTTTTCAGCTGAATTTATAGTGGCAGTAAAACAGCAACAACTTTTGTTCCAGTTCACAAATTACGATTACAGGGGCAGTTTATCAGATAATAACTAAAATAATAATAAAAAAAAAAACACATTTTGTGTGGTCCCTTGCACATTACGATGTTATGACCACAAATGCTTTTACCATAGTGTACTGTATTTTGTACACTGAAAAAAAAACAATAAATAAAAATTACTTAATTTTTCTTTTGCAAGTTTTTGCATGCATATTTTTAAAGTAAATTTCACACATAGAATTAAGTAAAATCTACTTACAGTAATTTTTTACGTATTTAAATTAATAGTTTAATTCCATCAAATTGAATTGAATAATCCTTACATATTATCAAAATCAAAAAAATCAAAATCACCTTTATTTATATAGCGCTTTTTACAATGCCAATTGTTTCAAAGCAGCTTCACAGTGGTAACAGGAAAATAATGCAACAGAATAAATAATACAGCCGCTCTGGTGAAAACGGTGATGTCATCCAGCTCATTTCAATTATCATATAGTGTCAATGCGGGCAGATCAGTAATATAGTTGAAATTTAAGTGTCCCCAACTGAGCAAGCCAAAAGGCGACGGTGGCAAGGAACCAAAACTCCTTCAGGGCCAGAATGGAGAAAAAAACCTTGGGAGAAACCAGGCTCAGTCGGGGTGCCAGTTCTCCTCTGGCCGACGAACAAATAGTGTATGATTATGATTCTGGCAACATTACAGGTCAGAAGTCATATTAGATCAATAGATATTCGTAGGATTATTCGAAAGATTGGAGTCGTCACGCCGGGGACGGGTTTAATGAGGATGTCGTGACGATGCGGCATTTACAGGGGGAGTTTAATTGACTTCAGGGATGCGTTCGTCATGTCCAGGCTAAGGTCCACCATCTGGTCCGGATATGGCCCGGATCCGGCCGACTGCAGTAAACCTCGGGATAAACAGAGAGACTAACATTAGCGTAGATGCCATTCTTCTTATGATGTAACGAGTACATCAGGTGTTATTGGAAGTGTTCCCGGTTCCGGCTGACCTAGTTAATGCAGCCTAAAACAATCATTTAACTGATTTGAATAATAGAAATTAAAAATGTTTTATGTGTATGCCATAGTAAAGAGATGTGTTTTTATTCTAGATTTAAACTGACAGAGTGTGTCTGCTTCCCGAACAATGCTAGGAAGACTGTTCCAGAGTTTAGGTGCTAAATAGGAAAAGGATCGACCGCCTGCAGTTGATTTTGATATTCTAGGTATTATCAACTGGCCAGAATTTTGAGACCGCAATAGACGTGATGGAGTATAATGCGTTAAGAGCTCGCTCAAGTAGTGGGGAGCTAAACCATTTAGTGCTTTGTAAGTAATCAGCAAGATTTTAAAATGTATACGATGTTTAATAGGGAGCCAATGCAGTGTTGCCAGAACCGGGCTAATATGGTCATACTTCCTGGTTCTAGTAAGAACTCTAGCTGCTGCGCTTTGTACCAGCTGGAGTTTGTTTATTAAGCGAGCAGGGCAACCACCCAGTAGAGCATTACAATAATCTAGCCTTGAGGTCATGAACGCATGAACTAACTGTTCAGCATTTTGGATTGAAAGCATGTGCCATAATTTAGATATATTTTTAAGATGGTAGAATGCAGTTTTACAGATGCTAGAAACGTGGCTTTCAAATGAGAGATTGGTATCAAAGAGCACACCCAGGTTCCTAACTGACGACGAGGACTTGACAGAGCAGCCATCACTTGTTAGTATTCTAGGTTACTACTTTTTGGTTACTACTTTTTGGTTACTAGGTTACTAGTTTTTTTGTCCAATGATTAAAAATTCAGTTTTTTCTGAATTAAGTTGCAGGAAATTACTAGTCATCCAATTTTTTATATCAGCTATGCATTCCGTTAATCTTGTGAATTGGTAAGTTTCGTCAGGGCGTGAAGAAATATAGAGCTGAGTATCGTCAGCATAACAATGAAAACTAACGGCATGCTTCCTAATAATATCTCCCAGTGGTAGCATGTACAGGGTGAAAAGCAACGGTCCTAGCACTGAGCCCTGCAGTACTCCATACTGAACTTGTGATCGGTGTGACATCTCTTCATTTACTGCTACAAACTGATAACGGTCAGATAAGTATGATTTAAACCATGCCAATGAAATTCCACTAATGCCAACATCATTTTCGAGTCTATTCAAAAGAGTGTTGTGGTCGATAGTATCGAATGCAGCGCTAAGATCGAGTAACACTAACAGAGAGATACAACCACGATCGGATGATAAGAGTAAATCATTTGTAACTCTAATGAGAGCAGTCTCAGTACTATGATACGGTCTAAATCCTGACTGGAAATCCTCACAGATACCATTTCTTTCTAAAAAGGAGCATAATTGTGAGGACACTGCCTTTTCTAGTATTTTTGACAGAAAGGGTAGATTTGAGATTGGCCTGTAATTGACTAATTCTGTAGGATCAAGTTGCTGTTTTTTAATAAGTGGTTTAATAATAGCCAACTTAAAAGTTTTCGGTACATATCCTAATGTCAAGGATGAATTAATGATATTAAGAAGAGGATCTATGACCTCTGGAAGCATCTCTTTTAGTAGTTTAGTCGGTATAGGGTCGAGCATACATGTTGTTGATTTTGATTTTGCAGCAGTGATAGTCCTGCCATATTTGAAGCGAGGGGACGGCTTTGCAGCCTTTGCTAAATTAAGTGTACATGATACTAGGTAATGATCTGAGATGTCATCGCTCTGCTGCAGAATTTCAATGGTATCAACATTTGAATTAAGAATTCAATGGTATCAACTATTATGAATTAAGAATTTTAAATGAGTAAAAAAAAACTAGAGCTTAATAAAACATTTTGTATAAATCTTAATGGAACATGGGAATGGACCATTTAGTTTATGATTCGCATTCATAAATGTAAAAAAAATAGTATATACACATATACAGGGAATTGCAGTATTTCAAAATATCTGTCTTGGCAGCATTCACGCAAACATTATCTGTTATGTCTTAAAGGGATAGTTCACCCAAAAATGAAAATTAGCCCATGATTTACACACCCTCAAGTCATCGTAGGTGTATATGACATTCTTCTTTCAGACGAACACAATCTGAGTCCTGGCTCTTCCAAGCTTTATAATAGCAGCGAATGGCTGTTTCTGTTTTGAAGTCCATAAAAGTGCATCTGTCCATCATAAAAGTGCTCCACACGGCTACGGGGGGGTAATAAAGCCCTTCTGAAGTGAAGCGATGCATTTGTGTAAGACAAATATCCATATTTAAAACTTTACAAACTGTAGTCTCTAACTTCCGCTAACTGTCGTATGCGCGTTCACGAGAGACTGGCGTTCCAGCGAATGACGTAGGACGCAGGCGTAACGCAAGTTCCGGTGACAAACTTAATGGAGCATCTCCCTTCGATGTCGAAGCACGTAATCTTGAGACGTTTGCTTTGTTGAAGCAACCCGGACATAAACACGAAAACACCATTTTCAGACTAATAAAATCTAGAGTATAGCTCAAACAATTCACTTCTTCACATGGATGTCCTCCGTTGTCTACATCACTACCAGTGTCTCGTGAACGCGTGCACACCAGTTACCGGAAGTTAGAGATTACAGTTTGTAAAGTTTTAAATATGGATATTTTTCTTACAAATGCATCACTTTGCTTCAGAAGGCCTTTATTACCCCCCCCGGAGCCGTGTGGAGCACTTTTATGATGGATGCATGCACTTTTATGGACTTCAAAACAGAAACAGCCATTCACTGCCATTATAAAGCTTGGAAGAGCCAGGACATTTTTTAATATAATTCTGATTCTATTCGTCTGAAACAAAAATATCATATACACCTAGGATGACTTGAGGGTGAGTAAATCATGGACTAATTTTCATTTTTGGGTGAACTATCCCTTTAAGTGAACGTTTGGTAAACTGTTGGGGAAAACGTCTGATGTGTAACATTATATTAGATCCGTTCGGTACAGTAGGTCTTAATCAGGGCAAAAATAACAATGTCATTTTTGGAAATTTGCTCATTCCGACTCATTTTGCCAGCACGGGTCACATATAACAGAAGTAATGCGGTACCCACCCGAACACAGAGATCTCAATACTTGGTACACAATACACGATAACGGTAACATTGGTTGGATCATTTGTGAGTATAAATGTGTCATTTTGAGTAGAAAATGAACTCCAGATGTCACAAAACAGCAAGTAACTAAACCTACAACAACAAAAGCAATGATAAAACTGTGTAAATACAGCTGGAAAATGAGTATCAGAAAGTTGAGTAGGTTTTACTTAATTTTATAATGTTGATATTTATGCTTTAATTTCTACAAGCTTTATTTATTTAATTAAGTACTAATATACACTCACCTAAAGGATTATTAGGAACACCATACTAATACTGTGTTTGACCCCCTTTCGCCTTCAGAACTGCCTTAATTCTACGTGGCATTGATTCAACAAGGTGCTGAAAGCATTCTTTAGAAATGTTGGCCCATATTGATAGGATAGCATCTTGCAGTTGATGGAGATTTGTGGGATGCACATCCAGGGCACGAAGCTCCCGTTCCACCACATCCCAAAGATGCTCTAT
Organism: Coreius guichenoti; assembly: GCA_039654105.1. Lineage (NCBI taxonomy): Eukaryota > Metazoa > Chordata > Actinopteri > Cypriniformes > Gobionidae > Coreius > Coreius guichenoti. Next base: position 49,949,354 of record CM077169.1, on the reverse strand, counting down.
TGGGTTGAGATCTGGTGACTGTGGGGGCCATTTTAGTACAGTGAACTCATTGTCATGTTCAAGAAACCAATTTGAAATGATTCGAGCTTTGTGACATGGTGCATTATCCTGCTGGAAGTAGCCATCAGAGGATGGGTACATGGTGGTCATAAAGGGATGGACATGGTCAGAAACAATGCTCAGGTAGGCCGTGGCATTTAAACGATGCCCAATTGGCACTAAGGGGCCTAAAGTGTGCCAAGAAAACATCCCCCACACCATTACACCACCACCACCAGCCTGCACAGTGGTAACAAGGCATGATGGATCCATGTTCTCATTCTGTTTACGCCAAATTCTGACTCTACCATCTGAATGTCTCAACAGAAATCGAGACTCATCAGACCAGGCAACATTTTTCCAGTCTTCAACTGTCCAATTTTGGTGAGCTCGTGCAAATTGTAGCCTCTTTTTCCTATTTGTAGTGGAGATGAGTGGTACCCGGTGGAGTCTTCTGCTGTTGTAGCCCATCCGCCTCAAGGTTGTGCGTGTTGTGGCTTCACAAATGCTTTGCTGCATACCTCGGTTGTAACGAGTGGTTATTTCAGTCAAAGTTGCTCTTCTATCAGATTGAATCAGTCGGCCCATTCTCCTCTGACCTCTAGCATCAACAAGGCATTTTCGCCCACAGGACTGCCGCATACTGGATGTTTTTCCCTTTTCACACCATTCTTTGTAAACTCTAGAAATGGTTGTGCGTGAAAATCCCAGTAACTGAGCAGATTGTGAAATACTCAGACCGGCCCGTCTGGCACCAACAACCATGCCACGCTCAAAATTGCTTAAATCACCTTTCTTTCCCATTCTGACATTCAGTTTGGAGTTCAGGAGATTGTCTTGACCAGGACCACACCCCTAAATGCATTGAAGCAACTGCCATGTGATTGGTTGATTAGATAATTGCATTAATGAGAAATTGAACAGGTGTTCCTAATAATCCTTTAGGTGAGTGTAGAATTGACTTCTTTAGGTGGAAATTACATTTGTTTTTTTCTGTAGTATTTACTTCACCACAGAATCATTTTTATCAATGTTAAACTAATACATTTTGGTGTTCTTAACATTGCATGGCTTTTCAGACAGTAAACTTGTTCAGTATCACCTGGTACAGCATTACACTTGCGATGTGGAGCGCTCGGGTACGAGTCCCACTTATATAAGCAAGCTAAAATGACAACATTTTTAGCGCCATTTACTGGATATTTGATTTCCGAACTGCTGTGATATGTAAAAAAAACAATGCAGAATGATGTTTATCTGTTCATCTGTTTCTCATTGGATATTTTTTATGATAGTGTTGTGAAACATGCAAGCAGTAATGTAATGTCATTCTGCAGAAATGTCACTAGCTAAATAAGTGATGTTTTCTTGCATGCTTTAGCTCTGCTCTTCCACAAGATGCGTACAATGTGAAATACTCACAATTATGACTTAATTATGATTGATACCAATTAGCTCCCGTCATGTTTTTATTAATGCACAGGCTCCCAGCTCGGAAAGCGAGGGCTTAAAAGAAAATCCACAGTTTCCCACCGGTAATTAAAACACTGTGTTCATATTAATATTTATTAATAATAATATTTTTCTGTGTTCATGTTAATATTTAGCTTAGTTATGCTAAGCTAAACTACGGGGCACATCCAGTGACCTGTACTTGCACACATATACTGTATGTTGTGCAAGTACCATTCCCACTCATCTAACTCTTTCATTTATTCCCTCAGTTCTCATCTGCCCATCCTTTCTTTCTTCTCAGTGAGTCTCCTACACGCATACATCAACCTTCAGCGCACACATCCACTGCAGAGGTGCATCCTCCATATTCAAACACCACACACGCACACTTTAGACGCATGATCAGTCTTTCTCACGTCCTCTGCTGCAGAATTGATCACACATAAAAAGCTCATTAAAGGAGTCGCTCACCCAGACATTAAAATTTTGTCATCATTTACGCACCCTCATGTGGTTGCAAATCCAAATTAAAAAGGGAAAAACGTAGAAGAATGTGTTAGCCCTGCCATTTCATCAGATGGCTGTTGAGATCCAAAATGAGAAGCGATGAGCATGTGATTACGAAGTGTGCGGAAAAAGCGTCAATCATTTTGGTGTCAATAATGGCAAGGTTATGGGTTCAATTCGCAAGGAATGGACTGATAAAATGTGAAAAATAAAATCTATCTATCTATCTATCTATCTATCTATCTATCTATCAGAGCTGCATGATTGATCGTTAAAAGGTTGCGATCTCAATTCAAACACTCAATCTCATTCCTAAATGACAATGATTCTCCTGTGTCTATTAAACCTTTGACAAGTGCGATCACAGCGAACATTCAGACCTGCATTCTGAGCCAGAGAGAGCCGTTGTCAATTATAGGTATGACAACCGATTTTCAACCAGACAGTATTATAGTAATACAATAATTGAAATGATCACAGAAGTACTGGGATAAAAGTTCAGATTTAAACACTGATGTCTGTGGTAGCGATCAAAATAAGTTATACTACGAGGCTGTTGAATGCTTGAATCTGATTGGTTGATGAACATTCTAAAGTGTGCAATTATTTTCAGGGAAACGCACGGCAAAAGTAGTTCCAGGCAGGTCTTGACCGCATAACAGTTCCATATCACTCCGCCAAATGATTTCAGTTATTTCAAAGGTCCTTACAGCCGACAACAGCAAAATAACCAAGGACACTGACCAAACAAATAAATAAAGTAAACAATAGGATAAAAACGACAGATTATTTCCATGTTTCTATCTATCTATCTATCTATCTATCTATCTATCTATCTATCTATCTATCTATCTATCTATCTATCTATCTATCTATCTCATTGTCATTGTTACAACAATATATCGATATGTAGTTAATAGTTTACTTTTTATGCTTTAAAAAACTTTAAACAAGACTTAAGTATAGCTGAGTGAATGTAGAGTGTAAAATGAATTGGTTGGCTCAGGGCGAAGTTTATGCGCAAAAGAAGGAGGAGAAAGGTCATGATTTGGCAGGACACGTTCTCATCTCAACAGGCTTCTGTGTAAGTTCTGTCTAGGCAAGGTGAGACAGGACAGGGCTCACTTTTTAACAACGCAAGCTGCCACTGTAACACCAGGTGGCCCGTCTGGACTTTCCAGAAAGGAAGACTAGAACTGTATCACGGAGAGAGAAAAGCTTTGGTAGATTTGTCCGGTTGTCTACTCACATGGCAGTTATTAGTGGTGTTTTCTTCTCAAACATTATTACAGTAACAGCATCATCAACAACAACTGACTGTAACACTTGAGAAGAAAGAGTGGCAGAGTTATCTGAAACAGTTTATACCACAATAGTAGAGTGGAATTGAAAAACAGATCCCAATAATGGCATGACAGGCTGAGCAAACACTGAAAAAATAAAGTGAAAAAGTAAACACCAGACGTTAGATATGCAGACGATACCTAGACACTTCCTATGCCAGTGTATTGACGAAATTAAATGTCCATTGAAGTGCCTTGAAACACACAGCATTATTCAATGTGTTGACGTAATTTCCACTGAAACAGGAAGACAGGGCGGGACATATCGACAGCTCCTCCCCTTTTTAAAAATAGCCAATCTCGTTTAGTTTATATCACAGCTCGGCCAGAGCAGTTAAGCTCGGTAAAGCCACAGTTTCCTCCTAATCTCTAACCGTTTCTCCTCCTAATCTCCTCCATATCGCTTTAAAATACAGCATTCTGTGCAGAATTTAAAAGATCCGATACGTTTCCTGTGGCCGGTAGCATAAACTGCTCTTAAAAGTTAGTCATCAAATTTTTTTCTTCAAGACTTGTCCTAACTTTTTAAAGTTAGTTACATAAAAAGGTAGATCTTTTGAATAGGAAAAGTAAGACTGATTGCCCCTTTGTTAACTGCTAGTTAGTCAAACTAGTTCTTAAGACGCAGTCTTGACATAGTGGCTAAGTTTATGCAACTGGCCCCTGGTCTGCGCTGACTCGATCATATGATCCGCTCTGTGCTATCGTGTCTCTGGACCGGAGCTGTGGCGGTTTGCGTGACACTAACGTGAAACCAGACTTCATTCACCCCAATGGAAAGCATATTTACACTGTCTGAATCATTCCCTGTCCCCTATATAGTGCACTATTTGCCATTCACCATGTAGTAAATGTGTGAACAAGTGACCGATTTCAGCCGCAGCTTCAGCATCTGTTTATAATGTAGGGGGCGGGGCTTCAGATTCTAGAGAGCATTTGATTGGACAGAAAATCTGATGAGAAGCTGAAGTGCAGAGTGATGTCATCAAAATCATTGATCCATATTATATAAATGAGAGACTACACAATATTTTTGTCTGTTACGATAGTCACTGTGTCAGATTACGCGATTTTGACTCTTAAATTCTTGTCGTGTCATGGACAAGAAACATGTCAGACTACACATTGCTTCCCGACCAATCATCACTTGCCGTCTTTAACAACGTACATGATGTCATAGAGAAGGCGGAGTTAGCGACTGACTTCCAGAAATAAGAGCGTAAACAAACTACCAAAGCGGCATGTTATCTTAATGCTAGTTCCAGTACTCGCCGAGTTGCTGTCGTTGGCCAGCATTTATCTTTTTTCACTTTTTCGTGGTAGTCCCTCAAGAAAACATCAAGGCAGGAGTATTGTTACCATATCTCCACAAACCTTTCCTCCATTGCATAATTCAATCTAGCAGCACCAATACCATTGTCTCTCTTTCATTTTCGCCATATATGAAAGCTGTGTATGGAAGAGCTTCTGTGCTCCTATTGGTCAACCTGTCGTGGGGGACCAAAAAATATTTAAACATGCTCGTCTTTCTGTCGTGACATCGTAAAGCTACCAGACATTAAAATATTAGTAGACTGTCTGCTTAATATCTGCTAACTCTTTATTTTGATGCTCCCCAACAGACATTCTACTGACTATAAGTAACTTTGCAACTACATGCCAACTTATTCTACTAACCCGAACCCTAACACCTAACCCTAACCTAACAGTCAACTAAAGCCGCGTTTCCACCGTGAGAACTTTCCCCAGGAACTAGGGGCATTGGGGTGGTACTCGGTGTGTTTCGACCACAGGGACCAGGGTCTAAATGAAGTTCCGGGTAAAAATTCCCCCCTCAGAAAGTCCCTGCTCTCGCGAGTAGTACTTTTTCAAAGTTCAGGAACTTTCGGGGGTGGGTTTTGTGCGCTGAACATGCTGATTGGTTGAGTTTACACAGCATTTTGATTGGTTGACACCACGCAGCATTTTATTTCAACCACCTTTTCTAAAAGTCTGTTTCAGTGCGTGCAGTAATAGTTGTTTGCTATTTGAATCAACAGTGGAGTTTAAAAAATACGACAGATGGACCGACAACCAGGTTCAGGCTTTATTAAAGGTGCGGTATGTAGGATTGATACCTAGTGGTTAAATTCAAAATATTGGAGATATACAGCTCTGGAAAAAAATTAAGAGACCACTTAACATTGAGAAATCAATGTTAAGTGGTCTCTTAATTTTTTCCAGAGCTGTATATTTCCCCCGCCCCATCCTCCTCAGACTCGACGCTCACACAGGTTGCCAGCTTGAGGACACGCAACAGGAGCGAGCGCAATTGACAATGATAGCCACACTGTAAGTTGATGAGTTGATTTATCAGTGTTTTAATATGCTGTAGTTCATAGAGATTTTTAGATGGATGCTGAGGATTTTTAGGTTGGGTAGAATCTGCGATCTCTGACCCAGTTTGTTTGCTGGCTTCCATGGCTACTGTAATACACTGTGTCTTCCGCCAACTGGCAACCTGTGGTGTCGAAATACTATTGGGTAAACTGGCACAGACCAAAACAAAAACAGACATTCTGACACGGAACGCACATTTCAAAGTAGAATAACTGGCCGTAGCATTGCTTTTCTGAGAAACAAGTAGGTGAATTTAGCATGTTTCCTACATATCTGCAAACATATTATGGTATTTTTATGCTTTAGTAAAGTGAAAAACTTACATACAGCACCTTTAAGCTTATATGCGGAGGACGAAATCCAGCGGAAACTGGAAAGTCGCGCGCAGTCCTACGTCACCGGACTAATTTGCCTAATATTCAGGGTACTTTTGACCGCGATGGAAACACAGACAGCAACAGGTCTGGGGGAAATTTCCTGGGACAAATTAGGGACTAATTTGCAACAGCTGCTGATGAAACAGCAATGGCCACCGGAAGTAAATTGTTGACTGCCGTAGCCAAAAAAAGCAAAAATCACTAAGCAACAATAAGGAGGACGGTGTAATGGACCCTTTAATCATTTAACAAAATACTAAAAAAAGGTAATTTAAAAAAAAGCAAGAGAAGGGTTGCTTTTGGCATTAAATTATATACAGATACAATTAAAATGCCACATAAACATAAAATATAACATTTACTTATCTAATCTGTCACGTATTAACGACTACGGCAAATCAGCTGTTCTCCCATAGTAGACGGTTACAGTAGAACGTCACGAAGTAGCACGAAAGTCGTGCATGCGCAATAAAACACCAGAACACCGTTGCCGTTCCACCCACAGCTGTTGCTTAAAGTCCCTATTAATTTCGGTGGAAATGCAGCTTTATACTCTAATGAGAGTTAGTTGACATGTAGCCGCATATAATGTAACTCTTAACACCTAACCCTAACCTAACAGTCTACTACAGTCTACTAATACTCTGAGAGTTAGTTGATATGTAGTTGCAAAGTTAATTATAGTTAGTAGAATGTCTAAAGTGGACCATTGAAATAAAGTGTAACCTAAACATCAAAAGTCAGAAAAGTCAGAATTCTTAAGCCGTGCGTCCACCAAAGCATTTTTTACCAGTCGCAGAAAGTTGAAGAATGTTCAACTTTGGGTAAAACGCTGCACTCATCGCTGTCACTTTTTACCCAGCCGTCCAATCACAGTGAAGGAGGGGCGGGACAAATACCACACCGTTTTTACATTTTTATATTCAGAAACAAAGTATTTGCGAAATCAGTTATTAGTAACAGTGCCGCGGATATTCTGTATCGCACATATAGCGTCTCAACTGAAAAAAAAAAATGCTCTGAAGCGCCCGCAGGAAGGCATTTTCAGAAGCCATTTTCTAAAATGGCCTTAGTGTTGTTTTAGAATCAGATCAATAGCAATAATATATCAACCTGCCAATAATCTCCAAATTATTGCAGTTATTTCGCCTGATATATAAACATCTAGAAAACTTTAACAGTGCCAGTAGTCTGGCTCCTCCCTGGTGTTTCTCAAAAAGACCATTAAATAAGTGAAGCTCACAGGCCGCCGCGACCAGGATTATAACCAACTGAGCACATAACCTTACTCAGGCCTTTACACTGACTTCCACATTTGGAAGTGATTTTAAAGTGCAGTTGCCTGTTTATAAATCAATCAATGACCTAAGACCTAAATATATTGTTGACATGCCTACTGATTACCCAGCAAGCAATTTTGCTTTTAAAAGACGTCTAGCCATTCAAACACAGCCCTGACGTCTAGGGTAAAACAAGGCAAAATTTGGGCTTTCAGTGAAAATTTCATAGACATCTAGAAGAACTAGAACATGAACATGTCAAAGAAATGAAACCAAACACCTTGTAATCACTGTT